>QEOT01124246.1:105226-165085 GCA_003123785.1 Pterocarya stenoptera | reverse complement strand
CCCCCCCCCCCTCTCCCCAATCCCTCTTCTCCCTCAAGCCTCCACTGTGCACAGCCCGTTGCCAATGACCTTAGCTCACCGCCCACCTCCTCCTCTTCTCCTCTAGCAGATGTTGATCTCCCCCTCCCTCTTCCTCTCCGTAGCTTCTTCTCTCTCAAGTTTCCCATGGTTGCCGCTGCCCAGCACCTCCTTCACTGCAGCCCACGCCACCACCACCTCACCTCAATGCCCACCCCCTCCTTCTCCCCCAGACCCCACACCGATCTCTTTCCTTTTCCCCCGAATCTGGCCTCACCTCTCTCTCTCTCTGATTTCTCTATATCGCCGCTGCTAGGGGAGCCATTCGCCACTACTGACACCTCGATGCCGTTATTAGTCCTCCATCAGAGCCCCCTTCTCCTCCACGCCTAGCCCAGCAGCTTGAGGCACTCACTCTCTCCCTTGCACTATTCGCAACCCACGGCCACCAGCTCTCCCCAGAGCCACTGTGCTCCTCCCAAGTCATAAAAAAAGTTTTCAAGAATACTTTGGAGATCAACTTTATCAATGCCAAAAGGTATTCTTTCTCCAAATGCATGCTTTAATTTCCTTTCTTTCAAATTTAAGATGGTTATCTGTTGTCTAAATCTTGGTATGTTGTTGCGTTCATTCTGTTGCAGTCAATGATTGGACATTGCCTTGGCGCTACTGGGGGTTTGGAAGCCATCGCAACTGTGAAAGCCATAACAACAGGATGGCTGCATCAGTGGGCAAGCTTTCAATTACAATACTTGGTATGCTATTTTGTTTCAGTGGACTTCTCTGTGCTAAAGTTACTAATTCACCTTAATGGAGGAAAACAGCAAGCTTTTATTGATGGGCTTTCTGAGTTTGATTTGATGTAAATAGGTCATCCCGTTTGTTTCATCTAGTTGTTTGATATAGGAATGTGATTGTGTCTCTGTTAAGTGTGTAGGATCATAGGTCTTTAATGGAACGAACAAGGCTTTTTAAGGGCATGGTAGTCTTAGGGCTTCATCCCAACTGTGATATTCAAGCACTCGATAGGCTATACAATGCCAGAAGGTCTAAAGGTTCTAGAAAATTGCAAAGCGCACTAAGTTTTCAGAATCAATCACATGTGGAACCCAACCTTGAACCTCAGGTGGGCAGTATTCTTATCAAAACTTTGAATTCATTTGCGTTTGGTTATTCGTTTAAGCATTTGGCATGAGTCCTTTTTTTTTTTTTTTTTTTCTTTTTTGTTTTTAGGTCTTACTTGTTTACCCTCGAGAAAAGGAGCTGCCTCTCAAATACAAAGATCTTCTTTGATTTTGCTTCCCTGGAGGCTTGGGGGTTGGGTGTATGCTTAATGGATCATATGTTGAATAATCAGTTTGTGCATTTGAAAGTTAGGAGCCATGTTTTTTCTTTCTTTTTTTGCACATGACTTCAAGTTAGCTGCGTTTTTGTGAATTATGATTGTGAAGTTTATTCAGTTTCCATCTCACTGACACAAGAAGAATCATAATGGAAGTTTGGAATTTGAGGGAAGTTGGTAACCTCAGGAGCATGTCCATAGAATTGCACCCCGGTTCACTAGGAATGAAAATTATTATCACGAAAGCCCTCAAATATTCTGCCTTCATGGATTTTAAGGACTTTTGAGATATTTTAAGGACTTTTTGAGATTAAATGTTATGTTTTTAAAGCCATTCGCTTGTACTCTGCCTATTTACTAAGGATGGTTTCTTTATCCTTCATTTCAAATAGAAATGATTTTATTCATTGAAAAAATCCCAAAAAAATTCCTTATTTAAAAACCCCAATGGGAAGTCTGGGTAATTTGCATAGGTTGTCAAATTGTTATTAAGCTTTAGATATTCTTACCTTAATGGGAAGTGATACCACAGTGGAATATTAGAAACCCAACGATGAAGTCAAGATGTAATGGGCTCTTGTAGTGAAGTGGTTCATCTAGCTATTNTTTTTTTTTGTGGAAAATAACTGACTTCATTTAATAGAGCAAATGTTGAATACATGGAGGGTAATCCTCAATAAATATACAGTCTTCCGAGCAATCAAGAGCAAACTTTGCCAAATGATGGGCAATCACATTGACTTCCCTAGGAACATGTAGAATAGACCAGTTACGGGTCTTGGAGAGTATGAGCTTGATATCTCTAATAACAATTCCAATGGAATTCCAGCTGTCTTCTTTTTGTTGAACAACCTTCACCACAGCAAGAGAGTCACCTTCTAGGATGATATGATGCAACCCCAACTCAGCACAAAAAAAGGTAGCTCTTCGTGTAGCTACTGCTTCCCCTAGAAGTGGATTCAGGGGCATAGATGAACATAATGAAGCTATGATGGTGCCAGCTAAATCCCTAATGACCATAACAATCCCCAGTTTCGAGTTGCCTTTATCAATGGCTGCATTCCAGTTAACTTTGAAAAAGTTTGGTGGAGCAGACCATTGGTTGTTAGGTGGCACATGGACCTTAACCTGTTTTACCCAACCCTTTAGCCAGGATCTAATTGAGAGCATCTCTGTGTGGACCTACTTGAGACTTGGGAAGGAGGATGAAACTACTGCTCAAATAGCCAAGTGTTCCTTCTATGCCAAATTGCTTTTGCAATGACAGCAATTTCAATGATTTTCAAAGGGGATAATTGGTCTATGATAGGCATCAGAATGTCATTAAAGGAAGCATTAAGGATGCACAGTTTTTGAATTCTTCTTGAACTCATAGACCACACATCTTGAGCTGCTCTACAGGATTAGAGAGCATGAGAAACTGATTCAGGGTCAAGGGAACATATTGGACAAAGGGGTGACTCCACCACTTTCCTTTTGTGCAGTTTTAGCTTAGTAGCAAGGGACTCATTGGCTGCTCTCCAAAGGAAGGATTTTGTGGCCTGGGGTGCCTAGATACCCTAGATTTTGTTCTAAAACCTCGAAATGGAAGCCTAGTCTGATGTCTGCCCCATTCTGTCCTCTTTTATGGTGCCTTGTAAGTGATAGGCAATTCTCACTGAAAACTTACCATTGCCTGAATATCTCCAAGTCAGCATATCTTGGTTCCTGCAGGGACTAATAGGCATCTTGCTAATTAAGCATGCCTCAGAATCTGACAAGACGGCATAGATAAGAGGAAGATCCCAATGCATAGTAGTTGGATTTATAACTGCAAAGACTAGTGCTTCAGCATCCAGGGTGTTGACAGGAGATTGAACTCGAAAGGTTGATGGGCATGGTAGCCACTTGTCCTGCCAGATTTTAATCTTGTTCCCATATCCTACTCTCCATAAGAGGCCTTCATTGAGGACTGGCCTTGCTGAATGGAAGCTTTTCCATGCATAGGAGTCTTTGGGTCTTGATTTGGCTGAGAGATAATTTGAGGTAGGGAAATACTTAGCTTTAAGAACCTGAGCAGCAAGGGATGACGTGCAGGGGAGGGGAGGTTGCAGTACAATACACATGGTTTGCCTGTGGGGGAGGATGTGCAATGTGGGGCTACTATGAAACTGAAAACCCTAGATTTGATGAGGAAAGGAAAATACTTGCATGGGTTTAAAATATACAGAAGGCAGTGCGGTTAAGGAATTTTAACGCGAAGGGGACTTAAAAACTGTAAGCCTAGTGGTTGAAATTGGATTATGAGCTTGGATTTCAAAAATAAACCGGGTCTTAATCCTCATGTCTAAAATAAATCCATCGTACAATAATATCTCCAAGCTTTTAGAAGAATTTCTTTGGTCAATTGTTAATTGTTTAGGGCCCAGTTAGTTCCTAAAAATTAAATAGATTTTTGTCCAAATATTAAGCCCAATAAAACTCATATAATTTATCATAATAATTTATGGGTCCTAGATCTTTCCAAAACTTAACTGACTAATCTAATTTGGAGTCCCAATAAAAAAACATTTATAATATGCGGGCTTGGCCTAAGCTTGATGTTGGGCCTAGGTCTTACAACAGAAGCACAAGGGAGTCAAAGAAGGAAAACGATGACAAGGAAAGCAAGTAAGCTCCAAATGACGATGGGGTTGGGGTTTGAATAGGCCCCCATGACGGTTGGGATTCCAGATCATGGGAACACAGGCGCCCCACGAGGCCAGTAAGACGGGCACGAATCCTGTGGCGCGTACTGTACCATGCGACATGGGAGAGGGAGAGCCGCCTGACACCATCAATGCCAGGGAAACCGAGTGGATGCAATCAAGTGCCAAATCTAGCTGTCAGAGAACACGCCACTAAAATCAGGAGAGGAACAGTTGCTTGACATCATTAATGATAGAGAAACCGAACGAAGGCAATCAAGTACAAATAGTCTAGGATGTGCCACAAAAGCCAGGAAGAATAATAACTACCCATTTCGAAGGCCCGGTAGTCCAAAAGACACAACCACATAAAAGTAAGAACAAGAAGAGAAGAACATGAATAAATTTCCACTAAACTAGTCCAACAGGAATTGGCAAGATAACTATAAGGGAGTTTTTCTTCCTATAGGCCCATGTGACAAGCCCATAAGGGACCCCGAGGAGCCAAACTCGACCCAACGACCCTTCTCTAAAGGAGTCGCTACATCCCTTCGGAGTACCCGGCCCACAAGCTAAAACCAACCCATGAAACAACCCCACACAGGAAAGAGGAATGATAGGGATAGATGGGACTTGTCGTCCTGACACCCCCCAATGACACTTAGCACTCGAGAACCTATACAGACAAGCAGGCGAGAGATGTAGAGGACCCTCGATCTCCTGATAGAAGGTATGGAGAGACTTGACGATGAGTTGAGATCTTACAAATATTGTGGAAAGAGAAAAAGATGACAAGCTTACTTAAAGATGTTACATTTGTCTTATATATGCCTTTATGCTTTGGACATTTAACAAGAAATCCTTGAGGAATCACCAAAACCATATGTCCTAATTTACAAGATCTTAATTTCCTTCAAGATCAACATTAAACAGAATCTCTCACCAGTTGCACACCAATATTTCTCATTAATGGTATACCAGCTTACACCAACTTTATTCGTCTGTTAGGAAACATTTTTTCATTTATACACATATGATTTTGTTATAATATTCCAAGTACAAAAAGTCGCAAGTAAAAAAAGGATTGGAGAGAGAATGAGCCTCCTTCGTTTGGGATTCCTTTCCTCATATATAAGGCTTCATTTCTTCAACCTTTGCCCTTTGCAAATTTTTGAGGGACCCATACCCTCCCTTTTTATTCTGAATTGCTTTGAGCATAGGCCAATAAAAGGTAGAGAAGATGTATAAAGGGTATGTGTTTCACGGGGTTTTGGTGATGATCCTACTCTTTTCATGCTTCTTTTCATATTAAACCAGCAACACCACATAACACAATACTTTCTGGCGTAGCGACAGACATTCAAGACTAACAAACAGACGAAATAGAATTTAGGGAAAATAGGGGAGCAACGGAAGAACTATGTCTTCTGAAAGTTGATGCCAAATTGCTGAAAAAAAATAGCACTGCTTTCTTATTTCAAATTTTCATAATAATCCTCCATTACAATGATAGCCAAATATATATGGAAATCACAAAAGGAAAGTAGACAATTGATAAAGGAAATACTTAGAAAAGGAAACAATAAGCCAAAGTAAATCATCGTGAAAACGGAAACAATTCCAAAGGCAAGTTGACGCCGTATCCCTCAATTATCGTGGTGCATGGTTGGAATTCCTTCTTCACGCCAATCACTCAATTATCGTGGTGCATGGTTGGAATTCCTTCTTTGCGCCAATCACTTAAATGTTCCAAAATCATAGGAAGTAGCTGCCACGTTGGTTGTATCCACGTCCTACATCACTTTCTTGCAAAATCTGAGCCAAGTTACAATCAAAGGTCTCATCCATCCCCTTTTTTACGTGAAGAAAAATGGTCGAGGAAATTGTCTCTGGTGTGGTGGGAAGGCTTGGTGATTTGCTCATACAAAAAGCAATATCTTTGCACGGGGTGAGCGACCAAGTTGAACTGCTACAAGATGAGCTTAAACTTTCTTGCAAAATTAACGTTACTTGTATATGTGATGTTAGAATTACTCTATTCAAGAGTCTTACATCGAACACTACAAGAATTACCATGTTTTCCCAAGAATGAGTTTGGTGGCAAAAAGCATTCTTTTTGTGGGAAAAACCATATTCCCACAAATTTCGTTCGTGAATCGCTTGTGGCATATACGTCACCACAAAAAGTATTATTTCCCACAAAAGGTCTAATTCGTGGGAAATACGTAGGTGTTCCCACGACAAATCATGCGGCAAAAGCCTACTAAGCTTGCCGCAAAAGCACGTTTACTTTCATTTATGCTCATGGGAAATAGATTAATTACCGTGAGAGATTTTGAGGTATTAGTATTACCTACCAGAACATTTGGTGGAAAAAAAACCTTTTATATCAACTGGCGTGCATCCTCAGTAAAAGTTATCCTGTAGGAAATAGTTTTTCATCAAACCGATTTACCTTTCTCCCACAAACACTTCCTTCCGTCAGAAGTAGTTAATTTTCCATGAAGGGATCCTATAGGAAGTAGTTTTTGTCAACTATTAGCTACCTTTTTTCCTACAAACACTAGCTTGTTGGAAATGGTACCATACACTTGTTGAGTAGAATAATTCTTTTATTTTATTTTTATTCAGCAATTGTGAGGTGTAGGGTTGTTGAGTAAAACTTTCATAATGTTAATATCTTCATGTATATATTGGATTTATGATTAATTGTGATTAAAGTCAATTGTACTACTTATTCAATGAGTTGTACCGAACTAACTCTTTTATCACCCTCCTTCTCCCTCTCTAGTAAAAAAATCAAGGGTTCTAGATCTGATTTTCACCAAATGGGGAAGAGGCCTCGGCTTCCTCCTTCTCCTCCCTCTCATTTCCTTCTTCCTCCATTCACCCATCTTATCTATCAAGATTTTTTTTTGCTTTCTTCAAGGCAAAAATATAGATCTATAGGTCTCCAGTAACTCTCGAGAGACATGAGCAATATAAGCAAATTCACAAGTCGAAAGTCGTTTGGAGGAAAGTGGTGGTTTTACAAAAATCACCATGCATGGTTCTCACATGCTGCCCACATCTGCATGTGGTCTTCATGCGCCAGATTAATGGCTCGCCACCACCAGACCTTTCAGATCTGACCTTTGTGGCTGAAAAGAGACAAATTTGTTGCCTTTCATGGGCCGTCACAGATTACAAAATCTTCCTAAGTTGGTTCAAATTGTAATCCATCATTTTTATCATCTATCATACTACTTTCCTTTTTGGTTTCCTTATTGTTAATTGAAAAATATATATATATATACATCTTTCGGACGTTTGTCTGGAGAGAGTATCAATAATAGTGAAGACTAGAGAAATCACAAAAAGAAATAGTGTATTGGTAGAGTTTCAAATACATTATTTTGGTTTATGATATCATGTTTGATATATGGACATCTCAGAATGTATCCAGTCATGGATGTAAATTTCTCTGATGAATGAATGATAACAATTTCCCTTCAAAATAGGAAAACTCTTTTATTTACGTCCTTTCAGCTTTGACTCCATTCCAGCCCCTAAATTTTAATTGGGATTTGAAACTGATTAAATAAAAAAGAGAAGATATTTGTAACCGTGAATTGGGTAACCACCGCATAATTATGTTAGAAAAAGTGAGTAAAACATGGGACCCACATGAAAAAAATTAATTTTTCAATCGTGGACCCTACTGTTTTTCAAAGTGATTATGCGACGTTTACGCATTTCACAGTTATATGTAGAATTACTCAATAAAAAATGCTCGATCGAGTTTGGAGGAGCTCTATGTAAATAAGTTTGTTGGGCTGACTTCTTGTGCTATGATATGATATCATGTGTGGGTGCTTGAAAATTAAATTTATTCTAAACTCTCATGTTGTAAATTGTGATATTTTTTTGTTTGACAATATTTGTGAAATTTAAATTATACTTTGATGATCTACTACTAAAAAAGTAATACTAGATACAATTTTTAGGATATGTAAACCACACGCGCTCGATTTAAATAAGACTTTTTCTAGCACTCAAAATAGTCGCAAATACTCTTACCAATCATTGCATTTGATCATTTTTGGCGATCTTTAAATCGCTGCATTTTCGATGAAATAAAGGCACCACTTTTGATTAATTTCAGCTATAGGCAGAAATTCTCACAAAAATATACTATTCTGGATGATTTGAGACCATCACAAATGTCCCAAAAAATACGAAAATAGCATTTTCTTTTACCGTTAAATCTTTGAGAAAAGTCAATTGCAGTGATATATCATCGAAAAAGGTTACTAAATCACCGTAATTGCCTTGATTTTATTTCCAGCAATTATGAATTATCATCACAATTATCTACTCCTAAAGGGTAATTGTCACCAAAATAGATTATTTGCGGCAAGAACAGATCGCTGCAAATAAGTTGAATTGATGAAAATTGTATTTCCGGCGAATTATACTGGCCGGAAAAGATTTTTGAAAAAATAAACAAAAACAGAATACATAAAAGAATAGCAACTAGAAGACTGGCTGTAAGTTATTATCCCCAACATAATTCTTTGCAGGGATATGATTGGCTGTAAGTTATTATCCCCAATGTAATGCCCGATGGCCTGTAAAAAATGTGAAGTTCCCTAGACAGTATAACAAAACAATCGTGATTAATGTGCAAATCTGCACAATCAATTTTAATAGCAACTAGAAGACTACATGGCTACAAAATACTCGGCAGGCACTTCATTCTACTGTTAGTAAGATACCAAAGTACACAAATTTAAATAAATCTGTCCTATACTAAAAGTTCTGATAGTTTGTATTGATATGGGGCAACTAAACTTTTAATAACTTAAAATTAAATGCCACAAATACTTGCTTCACTTTGTATTGGATGTACGTCATTATTGAGTTATATCAAATGCATTGAAGTCCAAGATTCTTTGTTTAGAAAATACACACAGCCACTATACTCAAAAGTAAGAAAGTTATTGGCACATAATCATGGATTCTGATCTAACTCCTAAGTGAGCAGGATATCAACCACATTTTCCTTACTACAACAAATAAAATCAAAATGCACTTTAAACGAGTAAACAACTGTAGAATGAATATGATACAAATTGCAGAACAAGACCATAGACATAAAGACAATGGCATTCAAAATCAGAACCCAAAAGAGTTCCTCATTTGAACTTTTTGTCCCAGATACACGCTTCTGAAATAAGACATAAAGTTACATTACAATGGACATAAACAAGAGTGTAAGACAATAAAACAAACACCATAAGTGCTCTGCTATCATAACTTAATTCCATTTCTACCTAAACCAATAACACTAGAAAAACCAGAAGCATCAACATTGAGCCAAGCCTCCCAAGTATCATCTTCTCTAGTAAAAAGTGCATGCAACCCCTACAAGAACAATCCTGCGATATAGTTAATGCACCGTATATTTACAACAAAGAGAACAGAATCCTGATTTACAAAACAATATGAATACTGGCATAGATCCTTGCAACTCAACTTGAGCTGCAAAAAGTCCTGACGGTTGAAATGTTCTTCGGTGCCAAACCTGAATACAAAAAAAATCAATCTTTGAGTTATATTCGCACCTCCATAAAAAATTATGAGGAAAAGAAAAATGCTTAATTATATGTCACAACAAAGGATGCAATGAGCTTATCAAGTTTATACTTCAAAAATAATAGAAGATATCAATTTTTTAAAAAAGACAGCAAATTGCAATAATCGGAAGCTTTTAAAATTATATCCAAACAACATTACTTTCTAATGCAAATAAAGGAGGACCACCGCAAAAGAAGCAGCGAATTCATACCAAATTTCTGATACAGCCCCATTATGGCTAACACTCGCGGTGAGGAAATCACATCTATGAAGTAAGGGGTGAGGAAAATGCTGAGAAAACTATAGGAGAAGAAATTATTATTATTTATCTACTTTTTTGCAAAAAAGATGGATCATTAGTGAGTTTAACCTCAAGGCTTCCTCCCGGAAACATGAATGGCATTCTATTTAAAAGAGTCCAATCAACAGTACCAATCAATTGATAGAGAAACTTTTTCATAACCAATCTTCCAGGTGGATCTTGGGTACAAAGTGAAAACACCAATGACTTCTGTTTCAAGCTAGTGAGACCCTGTATCAGATTTCAGGCCACATATTTCCAGATTTCTCCAAATTCTCTTCCACTCTGTGTTATGTTCATATGTTGTTTTATAACAAATTATTTTTCAGTTCTCCCAATCTATGAACACAAATCTTTTTATCTTATTAGGTTGCAAGTGTTCTTAACATATTGGATAATGAGTTGGTTCATAATGTTGGAGTTTACATCATAAGGTTGGTCTCTATCATCCAGAGAGTTAAAGGCCACCATGTGTGTCGAATAGGATATATGGTGACTTTAATTGATCTAAGAGATCCCTAACATAACACACTACCCAAACCTACCCACAAACGAATATTGTATTACACAGATCAAAACCAACAACAAAAATTACTAAAAATATTTATATGAATATGAAAGGAACTGCTAAAAGGAAAAAATAACACTTTAAAAACCCACCCCCATATTAACGGACGAGTCAACATATAATTAACAATAAAAAAACCCAAACCAACATTTGGAGATATTCATACAAAACTATGAATAATAACAGCCAAGAGATATAGAGATATCTAAGTTGGCACATTTTTCAACATTAACTTTCCATAGTTCCTCTATCCATGGTACAACCAATAAATTCATTATATGGCACCAGTTTTAAGACCCACAAAGCAACTTTTAGAACTGGTATGGGTGTAAATCAGGCACAAATAAAAATTTAGGCCAAGGTTCAGCAATATTACTTGTGACAGCATGATGTGAGAAAAAAATAAGAGGGAAATGCAAAAGCTTCTTAGAAAAAAATTACAGAAAGTTAGAAACTGAGATTTAAAGACAACTTGCTGCAAGTAGAATAAGCAGAGAAGTCTTAGCAATCTACCGCAAGCCAGAAGAGAAAAAATAATCTACTCTCACAATAAAACTGAATAAGTTCGAAAGATAGATTCTTATATCTTACTGATCCCGCAGCCACTTGAGCGCCTCTGCATATCTCTACAAGGGAGACTACCAAGTGTATTTACCTAATGCACCCAATTTCAACTGTGGTACTTCAACAGCTTGTGTAGACCAGAAACCGAAAATCATCATCAACTAAACTAGGTAAAAACAAAAGAATCTGAAAATAACATGTTAGTCATGCGCGGAAGAAAAGAGCAAAGTGCCATTCATGGTTTTCCAAACATCAATGCACTGTCCTGGAATAACATTCAAAAGAAAATGAACTCCATATGTTTTTATTGATAGATAAAACACCGGGAGAATGAGAAATACATCTGCAAACTTCATTATCACTTTTTAATTAAAAACCATTTAAGTAGGAATGTTCATCCTATAATGTAAAGCTAAAGGGTAAGAATTCTTAGAAGTAACAATTCATCATACATCTATTTTTAGTAAATGAAAAGGGTATAAATAGAATGTTCATCATCAAAAGGGTATGAATCCTTTTGATGCACTTAGGAATAATTAGTGTTAATAAACGAAATTAACACGGCTTATCAAATTTGGTAACAACGTTGTTGATTAATTGTTCATAGAGAAGAGGATATATATGAGCTATTTCCTGAGTGATCTATATATTAAACTTTGAATAAACTGAAGAAGGCAAAAATTGTAAGATATACTTGAAAAAACAGAGCAGGTTTGTGATATTGAAGAAGCTAAATTAATATGCACAACTTAACAAGTAAGATGGGGGTTGAAGATAACCAGATATGGAATTTCACAAAGGATGAGAAGTTCACAGTTCAAAGTGCAACATTTTTCTTATCACAAATGAGAGAAACAGAAAGCAAACGAGACAAATAGGGATCAAAATGCCACACAAGGACACTAGCAGAATTTTCATTCCTCTCATGACCCTAACCAGTTTTAATTACACCCATTTAAACCAAGAATGTAAGGAAATTAGTATGGAAGTTATGGAATCATTGTCAAAAAGTCAGAAAAAACTGGTATTGGAGTGGTGTTCTAGATTGGGAAGGGTTTGCTCTTGGTTTCTGTTTGTGATCAAAAGAGTGGGCTGTCAAATCCAATCATAGCAGAAGGACTGGCTTTATATCTTTTATGGAGGGCAACTTTGAGTTGGGGTGTTGCAAAGTTATTGATCAAGGGTTACAGGACTTACCCCAAAGTCCAGCAAAATCGAAAGCCCAAGGAAGAAATTAAGTATACAACCATCTACACAAAAAATTAAAATCTAAAGGTGAAAACTCTGAAGCAGGTCATGCACTATGTCATCATTCTCATGCCACAATATAACTAATTAAGGGAAATGTTTGATATTATCCACTTTTGGCACAAAGCATATTGTAGCTAAAATGCACTTGATGGATTTACATGCTCAGAAGAAAATGAAAACTAAGTATATGCTGAAATTGACTTTCTATATCCTTTTGATCTATATTCTTTTGATCTATATTCTATGTGGACCTATATCTTTCAGCTAACCAGAAAAATGAGTCAGAGCACCAAAATTGACTAAAACAGAGGGCTATCTTCAAATGATGCCTAGCATCTCAAAACACTTTTCAGATCTTCTTCAGAAACCTAATAGTCAGCTGTTTACATAAACAATTATTTTTTTATTAGTTGTATATACTATCCAACTATATATATATGCGTACAAGTTGACATAAAAAGGGGTGCCACTTAACCAATATGCATGCGCACCCAGCTTCGCAAGAAGACTGCATGTCTTCAAATGTGTACACACACACACACACACACAATGACATAAGCTAGGGTCCTCATCATATGGTAAAAGGCAGTTGTTGGCGTTTTTGTTTTATTGGCATAATTTGGTGACACTTGATTTGTCAGGCATTCATAAATGTACTATTTGAATAATCTGTTGCCTAGTTAAAATGGTGGAAGTTGGCTTGTCAAAACAGTTTGAGGCACAAGAGAGTTCAAGCTTGATCCAACTCTGCAAATTGGAACACACCCAGAACTTCTGGCCTTGAGATTCTGAGCTTAGAACAGAGTATTTGGAATTTAGAACTATAAATTTATTTCGATCATAAGTTGACTACTACTAAAGATAGCTTTTGCCCTCCCATATTCTTATTGATAGTCCAAGGTGAGTGCTTTGGAGGCAGCTGGGGAGACAAAAATACAGATCTGGACTAAGTTCTACTACACTCAAGAATACCAAGCTACCCATGAAACAAGAGATGTGGTGCTCTAATGCAAAAACAACCAAAATAGCAACTAAGAATAGCAGCGAGGTGAACCTGCAAAAGTGAGGCAATTTCTTGATTTTCACATATTTACAACACATTAATTGTCACAAATTTCTCACCTTTTTCAACTAATTATTGCAGAAGAACACCAATTGGTTTATATTCACAAATATTATGGATGAATCAGCTATGATGAAATTAAGGCATTGATGAAAACAGAGCGGGACTGGAAAATGGCATCTCGGCAATATTCTAGAGCATTTCTAACTGCACTAAGCCTCAAAATGTTCAAGGACAACTCTAGGAAAGCCCTCCTCATTGAGTACTCACATGATCTGATATACATCAGTTGGCCTCCGATAATTATGTATCTTTATGAAGATTTTCTTTGGCAAAAGCGTTAAAGTTTTTTGGTGTTGTTGTTGTTATACTTTTGAAAATGGAGATCACGGAGTCAATGAGGGGCCCTCAACACTTAAATTGGGAAGTGGAGGTGTGTTGCGCTGTCCAAAAATAACAACTGTAACATAGATGTAGGTGAGGAGTGTTGGGGTATATGTGGAGACTGGTTTTGGAGCTGAAAATGTGTTTGCTGAAAGTTGGCTTGACTGTTGGCTTGAGCCAAAGTTCACTCGAGCCAAGTCAAGTCTGCTCTAGAGAATTCAGGCAGAGAGGTATGCTCGAGTCCCGCTCGACACTCCGCTTGAGCAAGACGCAAACCCTAGTGTTCGCTCGACCCTCGCTCGACACTCTGCTCGAGCCAATGTTCATTTGGCTGTTCGCTCGAGGCGCGCTCGACATGCCGCTCTAGCGAAGTACGCAGTTTTTCCAGGATTAGGGTTTCCACTCCGTATACTATATATACATCTTATTAGACTTGTGTTGTACGGCCTTAAGCATATCTTTGTGAGAGAAAAATTGTCTTGTGAGTGCATATTGTGTGAGAGAGCAAAAAGTCCTAGAGAGTGTGAGTTGAGATTGAATGATTGTAATCTCCTCTGGTTAATAAGATTTCTATAACTCTGTGGACGTAGGCAATTTGCCGAACCACGTATATTGTGCATTGTGTTCTTGATTGTGTTGCTTTTACTTTATTTGTCATCGTTGGTGTATGTATTTTGCATAAACATTTCACAACAAGGAAGATGCATAAAACACGTCAGGAGAGGAGTAAATAAGGACAGCGCAGAATTGTTATCTTTAGGGTTTTTTTGGTTTTTTTTTTTTTTTTTTGTGTGACCAAAATATGAGTTTTTAGGTTGTCATTACCATCCCTTTCCATTATTCTTATACCATGTCAAGGTGCAGCACTATACTGGAAATGTATGGATCACAAACTCTTCAGATGTGTGTATCCAGAAAACCAACATAAGCGCATAGGAAAGCAGGAAACACAACGGAAAATAGCATTCTCACTATGAGGAGTCTTTTTGAGTCGAACGAAGAAATAGAAGCTCCCATTGGTGAAGTTCGAAGAGTTGCTATCAGTGGTGGATCAAGTCCTATTATACTTGAATTTATATTTCCACGGACATCCCACAAATATTTGCACCTAAGGTCTCTTTTAGCATTCTCTCTGCCTTGGGATGAGAAGTCTATGCTAAGGAACTTCAAATATCTGAGAGTCTTGAATTTTGTATTGACTACCTATCGCGAAGGCTAAACGAAGATGGATTTCGCCCCTCAGATCAAAAGTCTCATCCACTTGAGATTCTTTTCTCTAAGGAATATTGGTGTAAGAAGCATCCCATCTCTAGTAAATTTGAAGTGCATGCAAACACTAGATTTGCGGTCGACGTATTCTTATGAAGTTAATGCGCCAAATGATGTGTTCAGAAATATGGAGCACTTGCGGCATCTAATATTTCTACCCGTCTTTCAAAGTGAGTGGTAAGTTGCAACTAACTAATGCTATTGAATATTCCTATTTTCATATGTGATGTTAAAGATCTGGAGGCTCGATTTGACGAGTTTGGAACGAAGTTAGTGCCTTCAAATTTCACATTCAATTGTCTTCATGTTCTTAAGATCAATCAAAATAGTCGGGATAAGAGATTGGATATAACACCAGTGGTAACGAGTTGTCCTCACGTATATCAGCTACGACTCCTTAATCAAATCGAGAAATTGCCAAAACATGATGAAGTTTCTCCACATCTTGTTCAGTTAAAGTTAAATAAGACTCTTCTTGAGGATGATTTGTTCAGTTGAAGTTAAATAAGACTTTGGAGAAGGTTTCCAACTTAAAGATTGATGCCTACATAGGGATGAAGATGATTTGTTCTGTAGGAGGATTTCCTCAACTTCAATCCCTCATTCTTAGTTATTTATGGGAGTTACGGGAGTGGGAGGTGGAGGAAGGATCCATGCCCAACCTCTGCCACTTGAAGATTAGAAGTTGCGGTCTGAGGGAGGTTCCAGATGGACTTCAGTTGGAAATCGTAGGCATGTTCTTGACATTCGTACAGAGACTAGGCGAAGGAGGACAGGATTTTTACAAAATACGACACGTGCCTTCACTCGAAGTCAAACAATGGTAATAAGGCTAAAACAAAAGTTATCATAATTAGAAGCAGTGTACATATTATTATATAGTGAAGATTTCATTTCATGAACTTAAAATTTTCAAAAATATGATCGGAATGCGCTATATATTGCTTTCATTATTATTCTAATTGCAATGTCTTCCGTATATTTAATTAATTACTTTTTTCATAAGAGCATATCTAATCTTGTCTTTTGGTATCTTTTGCACGAGCTGATCTATCTATAATGAAAATATATTGATTTTATTATAAATACTTGCAAATTTTGAAATCAGTTTTCATGGTACTAAATTTAGGTGTGTTTTATGAATTAAAATTTTTTGCGTTTATCATGATCGTAATAGGAATATTTTGGGTCCGTGGTGATGATTTGTTTCAAAGGAAAATTCAATGTGTCCTAATTAATTTGGAGCATATTTAAAGCATAAACAACCTCTAGTAAATTAAGGTTCCCTTATTTGACTTTTAAGTACCTCATTAAAGAGACACTACAACAAAAACGACTTTTTCCGACTAATTTATCGCGACCAAAAGATTATTCGCGACTAATTTTGGTTGCGAATAGTCTTTTCGTCGTGATAAATTAATCGCAAAAGGCCTTTTTTATTGTAGTGAGAAAATTGAAGAATCCTTATTGATATAATTTGATACTTGTCTATGACCTTGTTGCAAAATTTTAACTCGTATATAGGATGTTAATATCTTCATGTAGATATTGGATTTACATGAATAGGGAATAGTGTTGCACACCAACTTGCTAAGTTTAGTTTTAATTATGGTAATGAGATTGTAATGATCGAGGAGAATCCTAGTTTATCTCAAATAATGTCTTGTTTGACAAACTCTGTAATTGATCTTATATTATTAATGAGAAATTCATTTTAAAAAAATGATATTGGATTTATGATTTATGATTAAAATTAATTTTGATACTTTTTTATTAAAAAGGCTAGAAAATTAACTCTATTATAAATTTTGATGTTGTAAATTATGATATTTCTTACGTTTGAAAATTTTTGTGAAAAGAAAGTCAATTTCTGCAACTGGAAACTTTATATATATGTTGGTTGGAGTTGCGAACTGAATTTATTTCTGGTATTGGATTCATGAGGTTTTATTATTTGTAAGGGAAAATGTTACTCTACCCACTGGTGGTTACTGCTGTTATCGTTGGGATTTTTTATTTTATTTTTTAATTATTTATTTACTTAATTATCAAGAAAGTATTTTNAAAAAAAAAAAAAAAAAAGACAATATAAACCAACGGAAGCTCAGTCATCTGTAAATGGGGAATAAGATAACTTTTTAGTCCAAGTTTTAAGATTTTTTTAATTTCTAATTTCGATTCAAACTTTTTTTAAACTTGAAAAGTATAAAAATCTTTTTCTTTGGTTAGTTGGAATTTCAGTGGACACGAACCATTAGGGCTTTTTGTTAAGGAATTGTTAAAGCATTTTTCTTGCATAAAAATAGGGATAAATGGAGGCCTAATAATTATTCGCCTTTTTTTTTTTTCATTTATGCAAACAAATTTCATCTTTCGTTTGTATATGGATTTCATTTTAAGAACCAATCCACCTCAGTTTTAGAAAATATTAATGGAACTTTTTGGGTCTGGTAACTTCTTCCACAGTCACAACTTTAGAATGAAAACAATACCACGAGTTAGAACTTTAAATATTGGAACTTTAGATTACTATAAGAATGAAAAAATTTGGGCTTGGCGTTTCGACTAGGGCATGCTTGGACGGTTGGATAGTACTAAATTGATCTGTAAATATAAGTTAGATAGTTTGAGTTAAAATATTTTATTAGAATTTAGAAAATGAGAAAGAAAAATTTGAACAAAAATATTTAAAAAAATAAAAAATTATTTGAATATAATATTTTAATAGAATTTGTTTTTTTAAATTTGCAAAAAATTATATTGATGTTTTGTATTTTATTTGGAAGTTTAGAAAAATTGAATTGGTTGTTGTGTTTAGATAATAATTAAATAATAATTAGATAAAAATTAAAATTTAAGTAGAAAAATATTTTATATTAAATAATATTTAAAAATAAAATATCTCAAAATGCCTCGTTACCCAAAATTCCTCTTATAGATAAGTCAAAAATAATATGTTTTCCTTATCTCGAGATTTAATTTTATGTAAGATGGTTGAAACTCTTCATGGACCAGGCTTGTTTCACTTGATGGCATTACCCTTTTGTGTCCCTTATCTCCAAGCTTTGTTTGNTCTTTTTTTTTTTTTTTTTTTTTTTTTTTTTTTTTTTTTTTTTTTTAAGGAAACTTTTACATATATCAAAACTTCAAATCAGATCATGGAATACAATTGGGTATAAGAAAAATGCTAGAGGCAGTCGGCTAATGCAAGCACTGGGCAAACGACTGGTGACGTGGATAAAACAAAACGACGCCGTTTTTATTTTTTTTGGTTTGCCCCATTTCCCCAGCTCTCCCTCCTTCTTACTGTGTTTCGAAGCCCTTCCGTTTTCTTTTAATCAACTTCTAAATGCAGAAAACACCATGAATCTAGCGGGGGGAGTGAAAGAATCTGTGCGAAACTACAAGAATAGCTTGTTCGGGGAAAATGGTGAAATTCCTAAAGCCAAACAAGGCAGTGGTCCTCCTAGCAGGCAGGTCCAAATCCAAATCTAGATCCCATCTTTCCAAACCCTTCATTCTTTCCATTTCGTTTATATCCCCATAACGCTGACGAAGATCCATTTCTGCAACTTGTGATTGCTGGAGGATATTTTCTGCTGAATGGCTGAAGGAGAAGAGAACTTCCCTCCCAAACGTGAAGAGAACTTTGCCTCCAAGAAGTTTTTCGAGCTTCTGGAGAACGAAATGTGGAGTTTTAAACAGGAGTAAAATTGACAATCCAACGTGCGGGGTGTGTAAACAATTAATTTAAATCTAACGTGGTATGGACAATTGCAAGCCGGCTGCATCTAACAACTGTATATAGAAGAACTATGGGTATAATCCCTCCTTCAACAGATGAAATAGAACTCAAAAGAGCACTTTTTGCAAGAGCATGAGCAGCCTTATTTCCCTCTCTTCTAACATGTCTTTCTCACCATGTCTCAAAATGAGTCAATTGAACATGTGTATGAGTCAATTGAACATGTGTATCTGTTATAAACATTCCTGTGGCATTCAAATCAGCCCCCCTCTTGTTGATAGCTTCAATAACAAGCTGAGAGTCACCCTCTAGGATGATGTGTTTAAGATCCAGTTGAATACCAAAACAAGTTGCCTCCATAGCCCCCACTGCCTCGGCAAGAAGTGCATAAGGGAAAAGACACCTGTTAATTCTAGAGGTTGCCAAAACCATCCCATTCCAATCTCTGATTATGATACCAATAGCAATCTTGCAGCTAAATTTGTCCATAGTAGCATCCTAATTTATCTTGTAGACTGAGCAGGCGGAGGGTTCCAAGTAGTGTCACCTGCACTTGTGTCTCAGTCTGTTGCCTTAGCGTTCAAGTCTCTCAAATCCTGCAACATAACCTTAGCCTGCTTAGCAACTGAATTTGGGCACTTAAACTCATTTTGAAAGAGATAATTGTTTCTTCTCATCCATACTCTTTTAGCAGCCACTATTAACTCCTCCACTAACTCCTTGCCACCAATCGAGTCCAGTTCTGTAATGAGGTCCCTGAAAGACTCTATTGCAGAAGAGCTTTTCTATAGCTGTTTAGAACACTAATGCCAAACATCTTACGCAGCTGGGCAAGTCCATAAGGCATGAATTAATGATTCCTCCTCTTGCAAACAGATGGGACAAGTAGACTGCTCAACTAATTTCCTCTTGTGTAGGTTTTGATAAGTAGGCAAATCATCATTACAGGCTCTCCAAAGAAAAATTTTATCTGCAGGAGTGATTTGCAATTTCCATAAGCTTGACCAAAACTGATCTTGTTGGTTACTACTTGCCCTTTGTCAAAGTCTCTTTTATCTCCTTGTGCAAATGATATGCACTTTTGACAGAGAAGGATCGATTAACAGTCCCTAGCCAAATAATCTTATCAACATTGTTATTGAGATTGATAGGAATCTGCTTGATCAAATTCTACTTGTTCATGTGAAAACAAACTCTCCACCACATCATTCTTCCAATGCTTAGTATTTTGATCACTAAGCGCACTAACAGTAGCCTTAGAATCCAAGTCCCTCGCTGCTGATTGGAACTCTGTAAGTATATGGCCTTGGGATCCACCTGTCCTCCAGGATTTTTTTATCAACACCATTCCCTACCCTTCATCTTGTGCCTCTTTCCAAAATGGTTCTAACTTCCATTATGCTCTTCCAAATAAATGAAGGTTTGTATCCCACCTTGGCCTGAAACATCAGTACGTTCGGAAAGTATTTTGCTTTCAGCACTTTGGAAGCTAAAGTTTGAGGATATTGAAGCAATCTCCACCCTTGTTTAGCCAACATAGCTAGATTAAAACTGTGTAAGTCTCAAAATCCAAGACCTCCAGCAGCTTTTGCCTTTCCCGTAGTACTCCAAGAGATCCAATGAACCTTTCTTTCATTTTCAAGCTGTCCCCACCAGTAGTTCTTCATTACCTGTTCATCTCTTCAAAAGGGACCAACGAAGCTTAAAAACAATCATGTTGTAGGTTGGCATTGATTGCACCACTGCCTTGAGGAAAATTTCCATGACTGCTTGAGATAGCTGGTTAATCCTATTGTTGCTGAGCTTTTGTCTAATTCTATTCAATATAACCTTGAAAGAATGGGTTCTTGATCTTCCTAAAAAAGTTGGGAGACCTAGGTATTTTTCATAAGGCTGGGTGGACCTCACTCCTGCAATGCTTAGAATAGTCTCCTTGTTCTCCTTAGGGGTGTTCCTACTAAACTGGATGGCTTTCTTCTCTTTGTTCAATCGTTGGCCAGAGGCCCTTTCATATGAGTTAAGCAAGAAAATAAATCTACTACATTCAAGTGAATTAGTCTTGCAAAAACGTAGGCAATCATCTGCACAAAGCAGATGGTTAATGTGAAAACTGCCTCTAACAATAGGGTTCCCATATATGACTTTAGGTTTTTCAGCATTATTGAGCATGGAGCTCAAGACCTCAGCACAGAGAATAAAGAGGTAGAGAGACAAAAGATCTCCCTGCCTAGTACCTCTAGAAGACCTAAAAGGCTCTTGAGGGACAACTTTCAATTGTATAGAGTAGGACACTATTTCAACACATTTCATTACCAACACTATCCACTTTTGAGCAAAACCCATCTTACTCATCACCTCCCGCAAAAAGTCTCATTCAATTCTGTCATAAGCCTTACTCATGCCAAGTTTTAATACCATATAGCCCTCTTTTCCACTCAACCTGCTATTCATGGTATGCAAAGCCTCAAATGATACAAGAATGTTATTTGAGATTAGCCGTCTTGGTACAAAAGCTAATTGTGTTTTAGAGATGATATTAGGTAGAATAATCTCCAATCTATTGGACAATCTTGTAGATAACATTACAAAGTTTTATGCGTTGAAAATCAAACACTTTGGTGGAGTCTTTAACTTGGGAATGAGGGCAATATTAGTAGAATTAATGTCATCTAGCAAGCCATCATAATTAAGAATGAAAAGGGCAACCTTACATACCTCATTTTCCACTGAGCTCCAATGATTTTAATAGAAAGCAGGAGGGAAACCATCCGGCCCAGGAGAACTGAGGGGATTCAAACTAAATATGGCTTCTTCCACCTCTTGTTTTGTGAATTTTTGTAACAGAATAGCATTCATATCTTCTGATACCTTTCTATCCAAATGTTGCAGGCAATCTAGAATCTGATCAGAGCATGTAGTTGTAAATAAGTCTTTGAAAAAGGATTGGAACTTTGCATTGATGTCTTCAGGAGTTATAGCCACTGAACCAGCCTCATCTGCTACCTTCCTTATGGTATTTCTTTTTCTTCTCTGATTAGCACACTGGTAAAAAAATTTCTTGCTCCTGTCACCCTCTTATAACCATCTATGCTTTGCCCTTTGTCTCCATTTTGTATCTTTTTCCTCTATGAGCAGATCCACTTCCTTTTTTATGGCCTAAATAACTCTTTTCAAGTCTCCCTTGTCAGCTTTTTGAAGAGCTGAAATCTGGTTGAGGTTAGCATGGATTAGTTTTTTAGAATTACCCATCGCATCCTTGCTCCAGCTTCTAAGCTTGTCTTTAAATCTCTTTAAACCCTCTGTCTCCATTTCCAGTTTATTGTTAACCAACCAAGGCCTTTTCCAAGCTTGCTCCACTACTTGGTGGCAATCATTTATTTGAGCCCAACAAGCCTCATATCTGAAAGGCCTCTCACCCTTCACAAACTCTTGTCCACCTGAAGCAATTGACACAAGAATGGGTTTGTGATTAGAGCTACTGGCAACTTCTATTGTCACCTTTGCCCCACAAAACATCTCAAGCCATTTGACATTTAGCACAAGCCCTGTCCAATCTTTCCTTGGTAAAGTGAGAGCCTTCCCTAATATTGAACCACCTAAACTTATCACCTTTGTAACCCATGTCGCTCATGCCACTATCAATAAGAGCTAATCTGAAATCTTCCATTTGAGGGTAAGGCCTCGAACCACCACCAAACTTTTCACCATTGTGCACAAATCTATCCCGTTCGAACCAAACAATTGCGGTCCGAACAGTTTTGAACTTTTTCCGGCAAAATAAAGTACTTCCCCACCAAGATTTATCTGTTTGAACAAATTTTTTTGCTGTTTGAATGGTTGTGACTTTTTGAGACGATCTAATTCGTCACAGAAGATCCAATTCGAACGGATATTTAGACGTTCAAATTAGTTTTTCAAGGGACAACATGCTAAAGAAATCGGAGTACGAACATGGACAACTAAAAAAAGGGATTTCTCATAGACAGAAATTCTAATTTGTTGTTTAGTGATCTCAATCAATCTTCATTAATTGATTAACTTAAATAGAACCACTTTTGTTCATAAATTTCAACAGCGATATATAGTCAATTTTTGTCAATTTTTCGTTATTTCTCAAATTTTGATCAAAAACTCTACCCGTACATGGCAGAAGGAATCTCCACGTGTACAAATGAAACGCACCGTTTCATATATACCAAACGACTGCGTCTTTGCTTTCTCCCTCCCTTCCTTTCGTCAACCCACAGAGTAATACGAAGTCATTCGAAGCCTCCCTCCCTTCCGAACAGAGTCCTTCGTCTTCGCAGCTTCTTCTTCTTCCGAACAGAGTCCTTCGTCTTCGCAGCTTCTTCTTCTCAGCTTCTTCGCATCTTCCAAACAGAGTCTTTCCAGAGTCCTTCGTCTTCGCAGCTTCTTCTTCTCAGCTTCTTCGCATCTTTCGTCTTCGCAGCGTTGTCTTCGCATCGTATTCTACCATGTGAGCAAGCTCTGGTTTTCCACTTCGTGTTCCAGATCTGCGATTTCATCTCCCTTCGTGGTCTCCTTCTCAGCCTTCCTTAGAACTCTTTGTCTTCTCCACGAAGCCACAAACGCCTCCTACCCTCTTCGTCTTGTCCACGAACCCAGCGAAGCCACAGAGCCACAACCACTCCCCCCCTTCGTCTTCTCCACGAACCCACAACCACTCCCCCCTTCCTCGTTCTATGGTGAAGTCAGACATTGGTATTCTGATTTCTAATATTGTATTCTCATTGTCTGAAAAGTACTCACTGACCACTAAGACACATCTCTTAACATCCCATAAGTAGCAGATTGATATGTAAACATATATCAAGAAAGAAATGGAAGTCTAGTGCGCATAAATTTGAGGTCAAGCTCTTGTCTGTAAAATTTATCTTAAAAAATTATTAATAGCTTCTTTGACTACATTTTCCTTTCTAAAAATCAGATGGATGGTTAATCCACAAGCTGTAAACTGATGTACTATGAATTCTATCACTTGTTCAGTACTCACAATTCGCTCCCCTATGAAGAGTGAAGGAACATTACTCATTTAGTGGGAAAAACAAACTAAGCTCAAAGAACATAAGATCTAAATGGTGTTTTTTGTCCTTCTGGGTGTCACAATGCTAAACTGGCACTGAAACCACCTCATGATCATGACAAATATGGGCTAACATTTTCTTATAATTACTTTTTCTTAATTGAGAGATAAATAAAATATCAATCATTTATATGCTAACTCTCCATGGTTAATGAATTAAGATTTCTTACTTCAATTCTATTTGAATAAAATAATTAGCACAAGAAATTTAAACTTTGGTCAGAATACTCTGTTAAGAGTATTAGATACAGTCGTAGATTACGTATACTCAAATGTGCTGCACTTGCACAAGCTTTTTCACGTCCACTTGTATGCGGGTTCCTAGTCATTCTTGCCCCTTATAAAAGACAGTGAACTCCAGCGATTAGTCTCACAGATTTTGAACATAAGTTTACGTTGCTCTCGGTTGCATTTGCTTTCTGCTGTCTCTCTGTGTTTAAGTACGCTCGCTGACTGACAAGCAAGGCGGATTACCAGAATTATGAGCCAAGTGGAGGTCTTGGATTATTGCGTTTACAGAGACCCCAATGCAGCAGTGGAGGCTCGCATCAAAGACCTGCTCTCTCGAATGACATTGAAAGAGAAGGTCGGCCAGATGACGATGATTGAGCGCCGTGTCGCCAAGCACGAAGCCATTAAAGACCTTTCCATTGGTACGTACCTCTCTCTCTCGCTCTTCCCAGGTCTAGAAGCTGCTTACTGTTACATGTATGTGCCCTTCTGTGCATGTTTTGTTTCTGCAGTTTTGCTGACATTTTGTGGACTATTTTCTGTAGGGGGCATGATGAGTACTGCTGGGAGTGGACCCTTCGGGAAAGTGAAAACAAAGTCGTCGGATTGGGCCGATATGGTTGACGGGTTTCAGAAGTCGGCACTTGATTCACGGCTAGGGATATCTTTAATATATGGGATTGATGCGATTCATGGTAACAATAGTATCTATGGTGCCACCATATTTCCCCACAATGTTGGCGTTGGAGCTACAAGGTTATTGTTTGACTCTGTCCCGGGTTTCTTACATAATTAGGCACTTCTGGGCAAAACTAGAACAGGAAACAAAGAAAGATTGTGAAAAAAAGGAAAAACCCTTAAAAAGTTTGCTTTACAAACTATATGGGATTCTATTCACCACCCTTTCATATTAAATATGAGTATTACAGTTGATGGGAGACTATTGGAAGAAAGATGGAAAATGGCAGTTTGAAATCTTAATTTACTAGCAAATAGGTCAATGGACAGAGTACTCCATAACCATTTTAATTTCTCATAGGACCATCTTATCAGCTACCAGCTTAGTTTATGCTTTAGCCTTTGAAACGTAGGGATAAAAACCATTTCTGGGGAAGTTAAAGGACAAAGAACTATAACAGCTAACCCTTATGCATTTCTCCGCTCTTCTTAAAGTCTCAAAGCAGCCAAATGGAAGGTATTTGGCCCTTTTGGCTTCAGGACAACTTATATTGTAAAACTTGTGATAGGGATGCAGGTTTGGCTCGAAAGATTGGGGACGCAACGGCACTTGAAGTTAGGGCTAGCGGCATTCACTATACTTTTGCTCCTTGTGTGGCTGTAAGTACAGTAAATGTGACCTTTTGCTGGGCCATTATTTGTTTTAAGTGGTTGATGCTTGCAATTTGGCAGTAGGTTTATAGTTGCAATTTGTCTTCTAAACACTCTTTTGTGGACAAAACTTTTGTCAGGAAAACTCATTTACATAAGTTCTGATAGGTTTCAAGGGATCCCAGATGGGGAAGGTGCTATGAAAGTTACAGTGAAGACGCTGCAATTGTTAGAAAGATGACTTCCATTGTCACAGGGCTGCAGGGCCAGCCACCCCCGAAACACCCAAAGGGCTACCCTTTTGTGGCTGGGAGGTAGCGAAAAGTCGTTGATATTCTATTTGCATTTGTTTAATGACTAGTACTTTTCATATCTTTAATCAAATTTACTCCTTAGCTAGTTCATTCCACATTCATCATCAATTTAAATACGTTTGTTAATGTCTGAGAAAAACATATGGCGACTGGAAAAAAAATCTAGCCGATTCCATGAAGTCACGTCAGATTGTGGATTTACTCCTACTTTCAAGCTTTGTAATACTCATAATAATGCAAAGAAACCCCGATTGTCAATTCCTCTGTTAGCAGCCGTCCGACTGACTCTCTCCCATAATCCCACCTTTTGATTCCAGAAACAACGTTATTGCTTGTGCAAAGCATTTTGTAGGGGATGGGGGTACGGAAGGAGGAATAAATGAGGGGAATACCAAATTATCATACGAGGAATTAGAAAGGATACATATGGCACCTTATCTGGACTGTATTTCTCGGGGAGTTTCCACTATTATGGCATCCTATTCTAGCTGGAATGGGCGTAAACTGCATGCTCATCATTTTCTCTTGACAGAAATTTTAAAAGATAAGCTCGGTTTTAAGGTAAAAATCTTGATATTTTACTCGTATAATCTGTAATAACTCAATTTCTTTTTGTTTTTTGGTCAATTGGTAGGAAATTTTAAAGGGTAAGCTATTAGGGAAGTTCCATTTACAGTAATCATTTCTTTTGTTGGGTTTGAGATTATAGTTTCTGCAAATCTAGATAAATCTTGGGAAAATATTCTGCTGCAGGGTGTTGTAATTTCTGACGGGAGAGGAATTGACAGACTTAACGAACCTCGTGGAGAAAACTATCGTTACTGTATTTCCTCTGCTATTCATGCTGGAATAGACATGGTATAGATTGAACTCCAATTCCAAAATCTATAACAAGGTTTCTTCATTTGTTTGTATCTTCTTTGCCTGACTCAGAAAAGATGCAGGTGATGGTGCCTTACAGATACGAACTGTTTGTGGACGATTTGACATCTCTGGTTAAATCAGGGGAGATACAAATGGCAAGGATCGATGATGCTGTTGAACGGATACTTAAGAGTGAAGTTTGCTGCCAGTCTTTTTGAATTTCCTTTCGCGAATAGATCTGTGCTTGATACAGTTGGATGCAAGGTGACATTTTTGGCATGTGCACGATTTTGGAAGATGCAAAAGCTTTCCCTTTATTCCTTAAGCTGAATCAGTCATCTCTCCCTTGTATAACTATTTAAAGAATATCCTATTAAAAGGCATGGGGGAGATAATCAAATGCTTTCAGTTAGCAACTAACTATAGCATCAAACTCAACTGATTTAGTACTTAAAAACTGAGATAAAGTTTGGCAATCGAAATTTTCTGCTGCTGCACAGAGATTTAGCACGTGAAGCAGTCCGCAAGTCTTTGGTTCTTTTGAAAAATGGAAAGGATCTGAAGAACCCTTTTCTTCCATTGGATAGAAATGCGAAAAGAATTCTTGTTGCTGGGACACATGCTGATGATCTTGGATATCAGTGTGGTGGGTGGACAGCTGATTGGAAAGGAAGCAGCGGCAACATTGCAATTGCTATGAAATTATGTTGTTAATGTTATAAGTATTAAGCAATAGGTTGACTTTCACCATGAGAGTATTACGCAATAATACTCGCTAATATTTTCATTGTGATTTCCTCTTCTAGTTTTCATTACTTTGTAAGATTGATTTTTTAGTTCTCTGTGTCCGGTTATTATTGAAGTCATTTGGCATCAAAGTAGTGTGGGAGGGTCCTTCCCACCATGAATATAGGAAGGACCTTCCTTTCCACTATCAGTGTGGATTACAGGAATGGAAGGCCAGAAGGAATCCTTCCACAGTAGTCCAATTGGCACTACTGTGGTTCTATATCAGTTATGATGGGCAATATTTTCCAATCGTTGGTTATCCCTGGGTTTTGTATGGCATGTATGGCAACAGAGACAGTCAACGAGTCTCCTTAAATGAGGTTTTTCATACCCAGTTTGAATGGTTCAGAGGAGGAGAGCTGCTTGGCTTCTCCAATGTTGGGATTGGTGGATTGATCATTTTAGGTCGAAGCATGGTGAATCTATTCCATCACTACAAACAGCAGCTAACATGGAGAATCTATCCGCAACTGCAGCATCATAATTACTTTGTATTGGTTCCTTGGTGGGCTCAGCCTAGCGTGCACAGCTTGACAGCTTGTGTTGGGAAAGTTCTCTGCTTGTTTTCCTCATCTGGTAGTGTGGATGACTGTTTTTTTAAGCTGCAGGTCAGCCACAAAGTAATCCAAGAGAGTCCTTCGGATCTGGAGTGGCCCATTTCTTGGATTGGACCAAAAACTGAAGATATTTTTTGGATTGACAAAATCAAATTAGAAAATAATAAATGGTCACAAAACTTTAAACTTTCAAAATTATTCTAAGTTTAAACAATTAAGTTATAAAACTCATGATGTCATTTCGTTTTAGGCACAACTATCTTGGATGCAATTAAAGAAGCAGTTGGAAATGAAACAGAAGTGTTTATGAGAAATATCCATCGGCAGACACCTTAGCACGTCGGGATTTCTCTTATGCAATTGTAGCTGTTGGGGAAGAACCCTATGCAGAGACACTTGGTGACAATTCGGAGCTTGTAATCCCCTTTGATGGAGCTGACTTGTTAAGTTCAGTTGCTGGCTGTATCCCCACATTGGCAATTCTGGTATCTGGAAGACCCTTAGTTCTTGAGCCATGGCTTTTGGAGAAGATAGATGCTCTGATTGCTGCTTGGTTGCCTGGAAGTGAAGGAGGAGGAATTGCAGATGTTGTCTTTGGGGATCATGACTTTGAGGGCAGACTGCCAGTGACATGGTTTAAAAGCGTCGAGCAGCTGCCCATGCATGCTGAAATGAATGCATGTGACCCTCTATTCTCACTAGGCTTTGGGTTGACATGCAACAAGGAGAAATCTCCAAACTGATAAAGTGGGTTCATATATATATGGTTTCTCTGAGTCACTTAAAGCAGAAGCAGTGCTGCAGTTGGCTCATCAATAGATTTTTCCACTTGTATGAAGTTGTCTGTACTCTTTTTTCTGTATTTCCACCGGCATCTCGTTCTAGTTATTGCCCTGTGAACAGCACATAGGATGCAACCCATGGATGCCTTTTGTGGAAGATAGTTTGTGGTTTGTTGAATAAGATTGCCTCCTTTGTTTTCACAACTTCTCTCAACTCCTCTCATCTAATCATTACAACTTTTTCAAATTTCCACACAAAATAAAATAAACAATTCAATTTTTTCAAATCCCAAAATAAAAATAATATTAAAAAATATATTATAACAATATTTTATTTTACTTTTAACTTTAATCTCAACTTATCTCATCTCATCTGCAAAAACAAACGAGGCCTAAGCAGTTTGGCCATGCTCAGTTGTTTATATATGCGAGGAGGATGGACTCTTCATGCTAAGCTTATTATTTTGGATCTCATCTATTACAATATCAAATTCCCTAATATATTTCAAGATGTTAAGTAAATATTATTAACATTTTGCCAGGGAGATAAAGAATTTTTCTATTTTCAAGCTGGTGTGTAAAGCACACTATTTACATCAATAAATGGTAAAATTTGATTTATAAGATTCAAATTTTAAATTTTATATTCGAAATCAAATTATGTCATGTAAGTACTTTATTAGGTATACTTTATACACTGACTTAAAAATAGAGTTTTTCAAGAGATAAATAGTAGAGTTAAATACAAAAATAGTCTCAATGGTTTGGCGTTTGGATAGTTTAATTACTAATTTACTATAATTTTAAAAATTTTACTTCCCATTGGTTTAAGATCTCACTAAAATTAAGATGGAAAAAGATTGTTACCTCTAGTAGGTGGCAACTAACTCTAATCACCAGTCCCCTGTGCACATCCTTCATGATCCCTTATTAAATGGAGAAGATACATCCAGTTTTGTAGGAGTTATCTTGCTTAAGATAATTGTATCCAACTATGGGTTCTATCTCCAACTCTTTGGGAGTTATTTCTCACATTGTTGTGGTTACGAGCCTCATGGCCGTGGGGCTCCTAACCCTAAGCATTGGGTTAACTTTCTTAGTCTTAGTGATGAGTTTTGTCTTAGTGATGGGCTCGAAGCCCAGGGGATCCAAATGTCCCCTCCAGTTATTCCGCTAATTTCCTTTATGCTGGCACAAGGGAAATTAAACTTTTGATTTTTCATACTCACTGCCTACCCTGCTGGTTCAAGGGCGCTCGTTTGTACTTTTGCCTGACCTAATTGAGGCCTATGCTAGTTTATGTGTTCAAGCCCATGCTCTTTCTTCTTTGAAAAGATGTGGCTTACGGCAGTCGTAACTGTTCCCTCTAATTTAATTGTTTTCAAAAGAAACTGCAATCGTCGGCATAACCAACATTTCATATTCCAAAGAACCCTCATGATTACTTTCCCTTAGTTTCTTTAATCTGTTCACTTCTGCCCATGCTTCCTCTTCCCAATTTTGTTCTTCTCTGTTCATACTTTCTCTCCCCGTCTTCTTCGCACTTTTCTTTGTGTCATTCTCAAGGATTTCTCAATGGTTAGCCATGGTTCTACGAAAACTTCCCCTCAATCGAAAGGCGAGTCATCCCTTGCCCGAAACCTTGCCTCCTTCATCGAACATTCATGGCATTCGGCCTTGAATGTGGTTGACCTTGTTGATTTAATGGAGTCTTTCTGTATCCCTAAATCCGTGGACATGACTATTCCAAAAGTGGGATGAGTTGACAGAGAGGGCTATGCCTGAGATGTGGCTCTCATGGTCTGTGCCCTAACTAACGGGTTACGCCTTCCATTTATTTGCCTTTTTCGCGACGTGTTGTTCTTTTTTAAGCTTCCTCCTGCCCAGCTCCACAGCAAGGCGTGTTGCATGCTGATGTGTGCCTATGTGGTTTTCCATCAGGTGATAAAGCCTCTCGGGGAGAAGTACCCAGACTCGACGGTGAAAGAATTTCTTTCTTTCTACAACATAGTGTTTCTGTCTAGGAACATTTGTAGTTTCTGCATCCGTGGGTAGCACCTGACGGCCTTTGAATGACGATATTCCAACGCTAAACAATGGACAAGTAATTTCTTCTTTATCTCTGGAAAAGGTTGGGAACACCCCCTGATGAAATGCATGTGAAAGATTACCCTATGAGGGCCAATTGGGGGTGTGTCCCCAATGACAAAAGTTTGTTGTTGGAGCTGACAGACAGTCAGCGTTCTCATGTTGACCTTGTCCGTTAATGGACTAAGGAGCATGACCGTGACGGCTTGTGGTCAGATGACATCTTTTCTCTCGCCAGTATAGATAGGTTTCTTATGGTGCCCAGTCGCGCCCACAAAATAGGAGAACTTTCACCGCTCACAAACTTCCTCCTCCAGGCAGGCCCTTTCATCCACTATCCAAGATGCCAAAGCATCCACACTTTGCACAAGCAATAGATTAACTAAAATAAACACAAGTAAAAAACAAAATAGGCGCCCCACATACGACAAAGATATGGAAAAGAGCCTTACTAGAGATAACATTTTCTTCAGGCGAGGGCTACCTTCCTCCACCAAACTAGCGCCTCCCAATACATTAGTTTCAGCCCACGTTGGCTGCCCCAAACTCAATTCCAGGATCACGAGGGTCCAAAGCTGGGGTGTAGACTCCCCCCTGGAGGGACCACCATCACACTGGGCACAGATTTGTTCGCCCACTGGTTCATCGCATTGGGGGCCCATCTCTTCAACCACCTATTCCTCAAAGGTGCCATCTCCGATAGGGTCATGGTTGCAGCCAAAACCTCACCTTCGATAGGAGTGGCGCCCCCATCCCCACCAAATGATGAAGGATTTGACAAGGGAATGGACACCCTGTCTTGCTCCGTAAGCGGGGTCTCATCGCCGGAAGTAGTAGTAGGTAAAAAGCGGGCGGAATCATCCCCGCCTTTGGCCTCAATTACAACACCGCCAGCAACAGGGGTAGAAACCTATTTATATTGGCAGGAGAAATGAGGTCATCTGACCACAGACCATCACGGTCGTGCTCTTTAGCCCATTCACAAACAAGGTCAATACAGGAACGTTGACTGTCAGTCAACTCCAACAACAGACTTTTGTTGTTTAGCATGCATTTCACAGGGTATCACACCCCAATTGGCTGTCACAGGGTAATCTTTCACATGCATTTCATCGACAGGGTATTCCAAACCTTTTTCCAGAGATAAAGAAGAACTTACTTGTCCATTGTTTAGCATTGGAATATCGTCCTTCAAAGGCCGCTAGGCGCTGCTCACGAACAAGGAAACTACAAATATTTCAAGGCAGAATACCACACTGTAGAAAGAAAGAAATTCTTTCACCCTCAAGTCTGGGTACTTCTCCCCGAGAGGCTCTAACACCTGGCGGAAAGCCACACAGGTACACATTAGCATGCACCACGCCTTGCTGTGGAGCTGGGCAGGAGCAAGCTTAAAAAAGAACAACACGTCGCGAACAGGGCGAATAAATGGAAGGCTTAACCCGTTAGTTAGGGCACAGACTGTGAGAGCCACATCTTCGGCATAGCCCTCTCTGTCAACACATCCCACTTCTGGAATGGTCATGTCCACTGATTTAGGGATACGGAAAGGCTCCCTCAAATCAACGAGGTCAACCACATTCAAGACCGAACGCCATGACTGTCTGTCAAAGGAGGCAGGGTTTCGAGCGATGGAGGACTCGCCTTTCAATTGAGTGGAGGTTTTCGCAGAACCACGGCTGACCTTTGAGAAATTCTTGAGACTGACACGAAGAAAAATGCGAAGAAGATGGGGAGAGAAAGTATGAACAAAGAAGAATGGAAGTGGGACGAGGAAGCACGAACATAAGTGAACGGATTAAAGAAAATATGGGAAAGTAATCATGAGGGTTCCTGGGAATCCGAAAGGTTGGTTGCGCCAACGGTTGCCATTTCGTTTGAAAATAATTAAATTAGCGGGAACGGTTACGATTGACGTAAGTCACGTCTTTTTAAAGAAGAAAGAGTATGGGCTTGAACATAGAAACTAGCATAGGCCTCAACCAGGTGAGGCAAAAGTACAAACGAGTGCCCTTAACATGGTAACTGGAGGAAACATTTGCATCCCTTGGGCTTCGAGCCCATCACTAAGACTAAGAAAGTTAGCCCAATGCTTAGGGTTAGGAGCCCCACGACCAGGGGGCTTTTAACCACAACCATGTGACAAATAACTCCCAAAGAATTGAAGATAGAGCCCACAGTTGGATACAATCATCTTAAGCGAAATAACTCCTACAAAACTGGAGGTACCTTCTCCATTTAATAAGGGATCATGAAGGATGCGCACACGGGACTAGTGATTAGAGTTAGCCCAATGCTTAGGGTTAGGAGCCCCACGACCAGGGGGCTTTTAACCACAACCATGTGACAAATAACTCCCAAAGAATTGGAGATAGAGCCCATAGTTGGATACAATTATCTTAAGCGAGATAACTCCTACAAAACTGGAGGTATCTTCTCCATTTAATAAGGGATCATGAAAGATGCGCACACGGGACTGGTGATTAGAGTTAGTCGCCATCACGCCACATCCTTCTATAAATAACCTACTAGAGGTAACAATCTTTTTCTATCTTCATTTTATATACACTTATCTTTATACTATTACTGACTCACGCATTGGAGTTTACCCAGGGCAATCATCGCTGTCTCTTCACTATTGTAGGTTATCCATACGGTTGGTGGTGTGAAACACGTTCTTTACACTTCTCTTAAGATCGCATCCTCCACGGGACCACGCCTCTCTCTCCCTCAACATCGTGCATCTCACTAATTAAATGCCTTCATTCTCACAATCGTGCGTCGCCGTCGTGCATGGACAATGCTCCTTCAAAGTCAAGTCTCCGAGTAGCATCCACTTTCTGGTAAAATTTCAAGTAGAGAGAGAGAGAGAGAGAGAGAGGCTCACCTGACGTGGGTGGTGCTCCTAGAGGCTCGACTTCACACTGTAGGGATCTGAAGTTGTAGAGCTTTGGCATGCTCTATGGCAAAATTTTGGACTTGATGATATACAGTGGGTATTGGCCTGAACATTCAAAATCTTTAATTTTTTTAATAAATAATATGCCACATCATCAATTCATTGTAAATGGGTTGTTAACCCGTAAGAAGGGTATGATCACCCAAATAAAATTGACCAATCATTAGTGTTTAGCCAAATCTTCTCCAGACTCTCTCTCCAGATGGGTCTTTCTCTACTCTCTGTAGCTTCCCGAATTTATTTTCAACTATCACCTTCACCAACCACCCAAAACCATAGCCATTAAATTCAAACAACCATCCATCTACCAGACAACAAAAAACTTTACTTCCACCAGATAACCAGAAATCTTGACCCACCAAACAACCAAAAACCTTGCTTTCACAAGAAAACCCTTGACTCACCAGACAACCAACCATTCTTGCAACTGATGGATAGTGACCAACTAGTCTCCGAAACAAAAGCTCTCTCATTGGAGGATATCATCCTCGAACCAACTCCAGAAATTGCAGTTAACATTTCAAATCATGCATTGATAGGTAAACTGGTCTCGACAAAAATACTCAACAAGCATAGAATCCACTCTAGGTACAAACACTTTCTTATTCACGTTCCCTACAAAACAAGAAAAAGATAGGGTTTTTCAGCAAAGACCATGGAGCTTCAAAGGCTACCTCATGATACTCAAAGAATGGCTGCCTAGATAGAGTCTCTGGGAAATTGATTTTCTACACTCAGTTTTTTGGATTCAAATCCATAGGCTCCCTTTTGAAATGATGTCTGAAGAAAATGCAGGGAAAATTGGTAGGGTTTTGGGAAACTTGTTAGAGATTGATCAAAACTCTATCCTTAGTCTGTATGCAATAAAATTTCTTCGGATTAGAGTGGAATTAAACACTACAAAACCACTCTATGATGGCTTCTCTCTACCAAGAATGAGAAAATCTCCAGCAAAAGTCACATTTAAATATGAGCGTCTCTCTGAGTTCTGTTATGGATATGGATGCCTAGGTCACGTTCAACAATCTTGTCCATTTTTTCTTGGTTATTCACATACCGATGAGTTAATTTATTGACGGTTGTATTGATCCATCAAACTGTTTTTGTTCAGTTTCAATGAGAAACGAATATTAATGTTGAATTTAATGGAACGAATATTTTCTCCCCCATTTAAACTCAATATATAGAATGGCTTGAAGCATGCATGATATTGATCATCAAGTAGGCTTAACAAGTAATCGACCTCATGATTTACTTGGTAGTATTAGAAATGGAGCTAGCTAGCTAGTTAGCTAGCCGAGAATTGCAATCATAATTATGCATAATTCCCAGCTAAATGAATGGTCGTGATCATTCCTTAGTTTGCATGAGATTAATAAGGACATTTTGATCTCCCACAACCATTACACATCCAGCTTCTACATGATGTTTCATTTTACATAAATATTTGGAGCAAGCTAGCTTAAGTCGCGCTGCCAGCAACTCGGTCCTTTTTCAGGTTTTGGGTACCGCAATAGATTTATCTTCGGCGCCCTTAGTTTGTATGCAAAAAACTTTCTTCGAATTAGAGTGGAATTAAACACTGCAAAACCACTCTATGATGGCGTCTCTCTATCAAGAATGGGAAAATCTCCAGCAAAAGTTACATTTAAATATGAGCGTCTCTTTGAGTTCTGTTATGGATGTGGATGCCTAGGTCACGTTCAACAATCTTGTCCATTTTTTCTTGGTTATGAAGTATAGCCAATTTAAAAGCTCTATTGTGGGAGGGATAAAGCAACCTTAAGGTGTAACCCACCATTTGGATCCCGAGGGGAGATAAGTAGGAGAGGTGCTTGTCCATGTGCATGTGAATGCCAAGGAGTTTATTCCGATGGAGACATATTGAAACGTCTGAATGGTGTCCGAGTGGGATTGTTCAACCGGTTTTGCACTACAAGACTCAAGTAAGTTAGTAAAAAGTAAACTGCACACAAGTTTTGAAGGAGACAAACCACGGTGTTTTAATCGTTGTAGTTGATTTTCGCTTGACTAAAACTGCCTGCTGTTGGTGGTAGTTTGTTGGTTGCAGTTTCTTCTCTTTCTTGCTTTTATTTTTCTTCTCTTTTTTTTTTTTTCTTTTGTTGAGGTGTACGCCTCTGAGATGCATGCTTGTCGTTCCTTCTTTTCTTCTTTCTGTCTTTTTCTCCTTTTTTTTTTTTGCTGAGTCAGCTTATTGTTGGGGAAGTCCTTCGTCGTTCCTATCTATTCATTTTCTTTTGAGTCGTGTACTATGGGCAAGTCATCGATCATTGGGTGGTTTGTTGTTCTCCATCACGTGTACTGTGCATAGTGCACATTACACATGCACAACACATGCACAACACATGCATAAACACCGGTTGAGTCATAGAGTGATGGGCGTGAGAGGCCGAGTCATGTTGTCCTAGGTCGAGTCGAGGAGGGCTGGGGAGAAGCCCATGACCAAGATGCTCAGTGGCTGGGAATGGGAGTTCATGACGTGTGGCTGTCCGAGGTGTGCATGTGCCATACAAGTTGCTTGGGAAGGTTGCTCGCTTGTGGTCGAGTAGCTGACTGTGAGAGTGTGTGGTCGAGGAGTTGTTTGGCACGGACAGGCACTGGCCAAGGAGGCTAGGGGCGAGGAGCCATGGCTAGTGCCGAGGAGCCAGTGACCGATGAGCTTCATGAGATGGTTGGCCAAGGATCCAAGGCCAAGAAGGATTGGTCGTGTTGGGTGAGGAGCCCAGTGGTTGAGCCAGTGTTGGGCGAGGGGGACTGACTGTGTTGGGCGATGAGGCCTGACCGAGGAAGGGACTCGTCATGTTGGGCAAGGAGGTCAAGACGTGTCTTGGGCCAAGTTAGTTAAGGTGGACCGAGCTACTACCAGTTGAGGGTGGTAGGGGACCACCTCTGAGGTGGCAAAAGACGCCGACAACCTAAGTGGTGACCGCCGGCGGGAACAAAAGGCTCATGGTAGTCTGCCATGAGCTTCCTGCGTGCATGGGATGTGTGGCCGATGGCCATTATTGCCCGCCGTGCCCCAAGGATTGCCGATGGAACTTAGGCTGGGACAGAATATGCTGGTCGTCTACATGGTGGTCGCAAGTGCCCCCGTCGTGCCACTATGGGACTGGGCTGAGGAGATCTCTGTCACGTGCAATCCCTTGCACGTGGCCATGTGGCAAGGTCTCCGCTGTGGGGAGGTGTTCGAGGACCACCCACGAGTAGGCAGACAATGCCTGCGATCTAAGTGGTGACCGCCAGCTGGAGTAAGTGGCCCACGATAGCTTGCCGTGAGCCTATTGTGAGTAAACTACGCGCTCCCGTTGCACAAAAGCTGCTTGCCTCTGTACGACCGCCATGGTGGTCGAGGACCATCCCCAACTGGCGGAAGGTGCCGGCGGTCCAAGTAGTGATCACTGGCAGGGACAGGAGGGGGGCTCCCGACTATTTGCCTTCGTGCACTGCCGCAAGCCACCTCACATCCACCGTGGTGGTCGACGACCATCTTTGATCCAGTAGAAGGCACCGGCGAGGTGTTAGAGACCGCCGGTCACCGTGCAGGGCGCACGACAACCAGTTGTGGCCCTTTTAGGTGCACGACACTCCTACATACGTACTAGGACGTGCATCCATGGCAAAATGCCTACGCGCCCGTGTAAGTGCTTATACACAGTTTATATTTAAGTATTTAAAATGCATGCCGACAGTGAACATAAAACGCACAAAGGACATGCAATTCAAATGGCCAGAGAGTTTGGGTTCCCGACTTACATGTTGCGTGCATGGAAAAGCACTTAAGTGCAGTACACTTAATCGCCTGGGCTAGGAAAGATTCACTCACCATTTTCTACAGTAGTGCTTTTCATAAAAATAAATGTTAGATGGCTGAGAATACTTATCTGGAAAACTTTCATCTGCTTCTTCGGAGATTATTTAGCACTCTGGGAAGTCATCATTCTTCCACTTTCGGTGTAAAAACAACTCTAATCTCACAGATGGCGCTAACTGTTAACATTTAAAAATAGCGCAACAATCCGGAATGGTAGAAAGATCCATTCTCGGCCCCGCTGAGGTTGGTCTAAGCCTCGACTAGTGTTGTGTGGAGCCCTCAGCGGTGGTCCGATGCGATTGTACGGTGTTCGTGAACAGTAAATAAATGCATAAAAAATAAATAGAGGGAGACATACAGATTTACGTGGTTCGACACTTGCCGACATCCACGAGAGTTTAGGGAGGGAAAAATATACTATAATATGCTTATTTACAATCTCTCATGGTCTTTCATCCTCACTGTACAATGGAGATGGAGTTTTCATTAGACTAGTATTCAATGTGGGGATAAGATTTGAATGAAATAGACAAAAGGCAAAACTTATGAAATTAGCCAAAATTTGAGTTTGAAATCCCTAGTTCAATGAGAATGCTCTAAGTAATACAAATGATGTTATCTATGCTCGAGTTGCAAATTGAAACCTTTCTAATAATTTTAAGGCTACATTTGGATGTTGAAGTGATCTTAAATGATTTGTGAATAAAAAAAATAGTGAATAATAGTGAAAAAGTAATGAACTGTTTGTGAATAATAATTAATAATTGTGAAGTAGTATAAGATTACTTCACTTATCAAACACAGAATTATTATTATGAAAAATGTTGTATCCACTTAAAGCTACCATTTTTTTTTAATTTAATGGTTAAAGAAGTGTTTTTTTAATAGATTCTTATTTTTTAAAATATTTAAAAAAATTGAAAATAAAAATTACACCTTGGTGATCACTCTCACGGTTGTAGCAGTCACCTATTATTATTTTATATCAATTAATAATGGAAAACCCTACTCTTACCTCTATAGCTCCTGTTGGTTATTTATTTATTTATTTATTTATTTTACTTAATTGTTAAGTAAATATTTTTTAATAATGTTATGAATTTTTTTTAAAATATTTTTTAATAATATTGTTTATTTGTTTTATATATAAAAAATACATTAATAAAAAAAAGAAAAACCCAACATCAACAAGAAGTAAAATCAACCAAGCTGTAGACTACAGCCACCCATTAATAATTAGAGCATTGCTATGTATCATCCTACACACCACACACCAATGTGTTTTTTATTTTTTTCAATTTTTTTTTATTTTACTCTTCTTGAAACATTTATATTTTTTTATTTTTTATCTATATAATACATATTTAATAAAAAAAAATAGGATGATGCAAAGATTAATTCTAATAATTATTGGCTGGTAGACCTTGACCTTGACATAAAAGTAGGTCTTCCTGGGGTAGCCTGGTAGAGTAATCTAAAGAAAAGCAAACAAATAAAAACAAAATGTCCAGATGGAGCCGAGTCACCCGACCACTAACTCCCATTGACGCGTGGTTAACTGATAACCATTGACCAAAAAAGTGTGTCTGGTATTGAAGTGGCCGCGTTTGCCGCAAAATATTCGTTTGGATTAAGAATGAGTTAGTGATGATTTGATGGGTTGAGAATAATAGAAAAAATATTTTTAAAATATTATTTTTTAATATTATTATTATTTTGAGATTTAAAAAAATTAAATTATTTTATATAGAAATTTGAGAAAATTATTTTAAAATTTGAAAAAGTTGAATTGTTTATTATATTTTATATAAAAATTTAAGAAAATTGTAATGATAAAGATGAGATGAGTTGAGGTGGTTTGTGAATTCAAACCTTTCAAGATAAAATAATATTTAAATAAGTTTAAAAAATAAGAATATTTTATTTAAAAATTGGATAAATATTGAAAAATTAACTCTGTTTTCAATTTCATAAATTGGTATAACATATTTTTAGTCAGTCAGTGACTTCTTATTTAAAAGATTGATATAAAATGCCACTAAATTGTGTCATATCCTTATTTTCCTATAATCAATTATTGAGTAATCTAAAGAAAAACAAACAAATAAAAACAAAATGTCCAGACCGACCAGACCACTAACTCCCATTGACCTGGTCAACTGATAACCATGCCAAAAAAGTGTGTTTGGTATTGAAGTGGCCGGGTGATCATTTGACTGTAGGAGTGATCATTTCAATATTACATAAATTGGTATAATATTATTTTTTAATATTATTATTATTTTAAAATTTTAAAAAGTTAAATTAGTTATTATATTTTGTATGAAAAATTAAAAAAATTGTAATGATTAGATGAGATAGATTGAGATAAATTGGAATCATTCTTAAATCCAAACCGAGCAGGCTTCGTTTGGTTACTGAACTCAGCTGAGTTTAGTTTAATTTTAAACGGAATCTAACATTCAAACATTCAGCTATCAAATTATTAAACCGATCCTAACTTAAAACATCTTTATACATGTGACCCATAATCTTTTTTAATTTTTCATAAAAAATATTAAACTCATCTTAATATCCAAACACACTTTAAACTTAGTTTAGATGGATACTACATAATTCTCTTCACTACTCAATTCACTGCTATTTATAAAGAACTCAACTTAGCTGAACTCAGTTCAACATCTAAACACAGTCTTAAAGTCTTGACTTTGAGATTTTTTTTTTTTTTTTTCTCTTTGTAACCTCCAAATTTTGTTATAATTTCTTTCGGTCATAAGTGATGATAATTAATAAAATGGATGGTTCCATTCCTCTTTCTTTAAAAAAAGAAATGAAAAGAAATCTAACAACCAAAATTGACTGAATTAATAGAAAATTAATATTTTGACTCTTTTTTAAATCTTGATATTTTTTAAATGACAAATGACTTTTCAACTACCTTTTCCTCTAAAAAAAATAATGGAGATTTGAAAAAATATATAAATAAATAATAACTTTTACTGGTTGAGTCAGACTTTAATTATTAAATGGTATGCTCTCAAGAATTAGTATCTTTCAAATTCAAGTGATGGATCTTTTCAAATCCAAACGATTTAATAAATAACCATAGCCCATTTAATTAATTTATATGAACCTTTCATTTTATTTTTCTAGCTAGACTTACGTGAACCATTCATATTCGCATTAGTCTTTTTCCCCCGGGCCACGGCAAAGAATGACTTTGCTCTTGATGCTTTTTATTTTTTATTTTTTATTTTATTTATTTTTTATTTTTTAATGCTAGTCCTTTTCATCTTTTCTCACACGCAAGGGACTGATTTGATCTCTATTCATTCTTTGCTTCGATATATCACATCAAATTATATTAATTTATAAATTTATTTTTTTATAATTAAAATATTTTTCTTTTAAAAAATATTATTTTTAAGGACATCTAAGTAGTTAATAATTATATACACATACACATATATATATGTTTTAATTGGTTTTTTCCATTTCGAGATTTTAATTTTTTAAGATTCTTGATCAAATTTTATTAAATAGAATTCTATACACTATACTACCATCTCACTCTCATTCCACTAAATAAGATGTGGCACATTTATCACTATTGAATGATCATTTATTGCATACTTTTTTATCATTCAATAGTTATGAATGTATCACATCTTACCTAGTAGGATGAAAGTTGGATGAGAATGTGGCGTATAACATTACTCTTTTATTAATGGTCAAGATTTATCATTTATGAAAGAAAGATTCTACAAATCTCACTCTCTTTAAACAATGGATAATCAAGAGTAATAAAAGTCTCAAATTTCACATAGTAGGATAAAATATTGAGACAGAAATATAATATAAATTTACAAAATTGAGATAAAAGGAGATACAATTAGTCATGATTGAAAGTTATTAATATAAAAATAAATAAATAAATTTTTATGTCCATTTTAGTAAGTGCCATTCTTAGTTCAAGTTGGTCTTGAACAACATATAAAAACAACAAAAACTCTACTCATACACGGCAAGAGGAACCCCCGCGTACCCGTCCCTGCACGTGTACAAATGAAACTGCGCGCTTCATATATACCAAACGATTGCGTCTTTGCTTTCTCCCTCCCTTCCTTTCGTCAACCCACAAAGTAATACGAAGTCATTCGAAGCCTCCCTCCCAAACAGAGTCTTTCATCTTCGCAGCTTCGGGTTCGCAGCTTCTTCTTCTCAGCTTCTTCGCATCTTCCAAACAGAATCTTTCGTCTTCGCATCGTCTTCTACCATGTGAGCAAGCTCTAGTTTTCCACTTTGTATTATCCTTCGTATTTTTCACTTCATGTTCCAGATCTGCGATTTCATCTCCCTTCGTGGTCTCCTTCTCAACCTTTCTTAGAACTCTGTCTTATCCATGAAGCCACAAAAGCCTCCTACCCCCTTCGTCTTCTCCACGAACCTAGCGAAGCCACAGAGCCACAACCACTCCCCCCCTTCGTCTTCTCCATGAACCCACAACCACTCCCCCCTTTCTCGTTCTATGGTGAAGTCAGACATTGGTATTCTAATTTCTAATATTGTATTCTCATTGTCTGAAAAGTATGCACTGACCACTAAGACACATCTCTTAACATCCCATAAGTAGCAAATTGATATGTAAACATATATCAAGAAAGAAATGGAAGTCTAGTGTGCATAAATTTGAGGTCAAGCTCTTGTCTATAAAATTTATCTTAAAAAATTATTAATAGTATTTTTTACTACATTTTCCTTTCTAAAAATCATAGGGATGGTTAATCCACAAGCTATAAATTGATGTAGTATGAATTCTATCACTTGTTCAGTACTCACAATTCACTCTCCTATGAAGAGTGAAGGAACATTACTCATTTAGTGGGAAAAAAAAAAAACTAAGCTCAAAGAATGGTATTTTACTGGTAAAATCACCATTGCAGATTCATACTAATTGAATTAATAATAATTTGGGGAAAAAGTCTACTTACAACCCATTTGGGAAATCGGCGCGAAACCGTGTCTTACGTGGCACGTATGAAAATGGCGTCGTGTGCTTTCGTCTCGTTTCTCCCGTCATCCCCCCCCAACCTTCTTCTCCAGACCCTTCTCCGCACCATATCTGAAATCTGGAAATACGAACCACGAAGGCCTGTCGTCTTCACTAAACCACAAACCCACTAAGCCTCATCACTGAACCACTTGGTCTTCTCCACCAGAGCCACGAAGCCGGTTTGTTCCCTCCACCATATTTGAAATTTGTACCACGAACCCACAAGTTCCGTCGTTTCACTTCCTTTGGATTCCAATTGTAGTGTTTATGTGAAGGAAAAGTCGGTTGCTTTATTCAAATATGTTCATATCTGGTGGCTACTATTTCTGGGTCTCGCTTGCTTTTTAAGTTTTGGGTTCTAGGTTTTGAAGCAGCTCACTTGAAAGTTGAAAGCCTCAGTTTTTTAGGAGATTATGCATCTGGTTTTTGCTTCATGGGTTTTGGTTTTCAAGTAGTTGATGTAACATGCTCACTTCTACCAAGGGGTTTTGGTTTTGGTTTTGGTTTTGTTGCATTTTTTTAGTTCGGCTGACATTTTTTTGGGAAAGTGACGAAAAAACAAATCCCCTTTCCTGGTACTTGTTGCTTGTGGGTTTTGATACTAGTTTTTTCTTTTTTAAAAGTTAGAGGGATGAGAGAATCCATGGCCTTCACTCACTCCTCTTCCTCCTTTGACTTTGCTATCGACATTGCCGCCCGCATGGTAGGCTTGGAGCCTCACAATCCATGGCCTTCGCTCATTACAAGACCGTGTGGGATCATCTGGCCTGGATGTGTAATCGCCGCTCACCCATGGTAGTCTTGGAGCCTCACAATCGTCATTCTTTTTCTTCTTCTTCTTTTTGTTTTGTTTTTTAATAAAATATCAACTGAAGTGGCACTGCTACGTCAGCCGGTTCCGCGTCTGTGGTTGTACGTAGCATTGGTGTAATTTGAGAGGTTCTCACTGATTTGGAGACTCCAAGATCAAATCTCAGAAAATCTCAAGTTGAATCAAACTAATATAACTCATTTCCTCGAGTGACGGCACTCTCTCTCTCAGAAATATTTCTTCTTCAGTTGGATTTCTTGAGAGACGATAGATGTTTTTTTTTTTATGCAGATTTAGTTGGGTTTTCGTCTGATTTTGTTTTGTTTTGTTTTTTTTTTTAATATATTTGCTACATGGCAGCTGATTCCCCAAAAGGTCCCCAACCCCAGGTATCTGTAGCAGTTTTGATAAAATAATTAGCACAAGAAATTTAGGCTCAGTTTGGATGGTCAGCTCATCTCAGATGAGCTCAAATGACTTTGTATGGGTGAGCATAGCTTTACATCCAAATGCTAAACCCATCCCAGGCAACTCTGCTCAGTTAGAAACCATATGTTTTACTACTATTCATGAAAAACACATCGCTGCAGGCTCAGTAGACTCTCTCTCTCTCTCTAGTTCCTGTATTTTCAGATCGAGGTGAATCTCTCGCCACTGTGGGAAAAGCGGAATAAAATGGGGGCATGAGAATGTTGTCTTCACAATTGCTAATATTTAATATTTTTAGAAATTTAGAATTAAATAAATTTAATATTAATATTTTTAGAATTAATATTCAAAATGTGTATTTCAATACGTTCCCAGAAACCATGCATTTGTAATTTCTAAGAACACATTACCGGAAACCATGTATATTATAATTTGTAATAATATACAATTTTTTTTATTTTAATACGTTATAGGAAATGTTTGCATTTTTAAAATCCAACCTATATTTTTAAAGGTCTTGGAGATTATTTATTATGCCCATTATATTTATCACTATAATATATAAATAAAATCATCATTTTATCATCATTACTAAAAAAATCAATCATTGATGGGACCCACACATTTTTCAACTATCTACTCAAAATACTCTCAATAGATCCCATAAACCCACTCCAATCTCTATTAACAATATTTCTCAACACTTCTCGCTGCCCAAACTGAGCCTTAAACTTTGGTCAGAATACTCTGTTAAGAGTATTAGATACAGTGGTAGATTACGTAAACTCAAATGTGCTGCACTTGCACAAGCTTTTTCACGTCCACTTGTATGCGGGTTTCGACCCAGTGGCCAGTAGTCATTCTCACCCCTTATAAAGGACAGTGAACTCTAGCGATTAGTCTCATAGATTTTGAACATAAGTTTTACGTTGCTGTCGGTTGCATTTGCTTTCTGCTGTCTCTCTATGTTTAAGTACGCTTGCTGACTGACAAGTGTTAGCACACCAGAATATTCTACACCACAGCACTCATCTACTGTCAGTACACCACAACCGAATGCTCAATAGAATGGCACACAACAGTCATGCAAAACTCGTGTGATGCCACCTCATAATACTAAGGAAAATAAATGTGGAAACATCTAGAATCTTCTTGTAAAAATCTGTTTGGTATTTGATTTAAGCTCTATAAATATTGCATAGCACAGTGTGCTAAGCATAAAAGAAATACTCTCTGTAAAGCTCTATCTGAAATGGTACACGCCCAATGGGGCATTTCTTCAAATGGCTTGTCTTCATATTGCTGTACCATTTCTCTTCATGGTATCAAGAGCTACATAGGGCCCCTGTCTATTTTTTTTCCCGATCCATCATGGCTCCTCCCCTATCACCAAATGCTTCGCTCACCAATGTCGCTGCCCATCTTATCACAGTAAAACCTTCCCATGACAATATTCCTCTTTGGAAAGCTCAACTCCTTGCCTTCCTCAAAAGTCATCAACTCTATGGCTATGTCGATGGCTCGTTTCCCCTTCATCCTGCTTCTATTGATAACAAACCAAATGCTGCTCATAGCTCTTGGCTTTTACAAGATCAAATGATCATCTCTGCTCTTTATTCCTCCCTCATCGACACTATCCTCTCTCAAGTAGTTGATTGTACCACATCCCATGAAATTTGGACCACTCTTACTAATCTTTATTCGGCTCAATCCACTGCCCATCTCATGCAAACACAATACCAATTGGCTACCCTAAAAAAAGGCTCCGATTCTATTTCCGTATACTTTCACAAAGCTAAAGCGTAAGCCTCCTCTCTCTCCTTTGCTGGTCATCCTCTTTCTTTCCATGAATTCATAGTTTATCTCTTGGCTGGCTTAGGATCCGATTATGAATCAGTCGTCTCTTCCATAATCACTAGACCTGAACCCTTATCCACATCTCATGTTTTTAGCTATCTTCTAAATCATGAATCAAGGCTTGCTCATCAGACTCAAACCATTCTCTCTGTTGCATCCTTCTCTGCTAATTCCACCCAGTTTCGTCCTCCCTCAAATCCATCCAATCGTGGTCGTGGCCGAGGTTACCGTCGTGGTCAAGGTGGAGCTCGCACCTCTGCTTCAGGACCTCCCACTTTATTTTCCTCTTAAACTCAAAATAAACCCACATGCCAAATTTGTACTCGGGTTGGTCACTCTGCCTTCCAGTGCTATCATCGTTTCACTCACAACTATTAGCCTTCTCCACCTTCATCTCTCACTGCAAATTACACTTCAGTTCCGGTTTCTTCATCTAATTCTTGGTTTCCAGACTCCGTAGCTACAAACCATTTCACGGCGGATTTCTCAAACTTAAATCTGGAATCCACACCGTATACTAGACCTGATCAAGTGCATATTGGCAATGGGTCCTCTCTCCCCATACAGAACACTAGCGCTGGCCTTCTTCCCACACCCACTGGCAAATTTCTTCTCCGACATTTAATTCATGTTCCATCCATTTCTAAGAATTTATTATCTATTCGAGAGTTTTGTCTAGATAACTCTGTTTTCTTTGAATTTAATTCATATGGTTTTCTTGTGAAGGATTTGCATACCCGGGAAGTACTTCTTCAGGGCCCTGTTAAGAACGACCTATACGTGCTTCCAACAAATGATGAGCTTATTTCTGGAGTCACTGGTTCTATTCAACATCAAGCCTTTATTGGAGAAAGGACTACCCCTCAAATTTGGCATTCCCGCTTAGGACACCCATCTCCCTGTATCACTTCTTTTACCATCAGTCACCATAATCTACCTACCACCTCTACATCTCATTTTCCTTTATGTAATGCTTATCTTCAAGCAAAGTCACACACTCTTCCTCACCCCCCTCTCCCTTTCTCGATCAAATCACTTCTTTTATTTTATTTTATTTTTAATTCTGAGAATCTTAATTGCATCAATTCATTGAATTCAAATTATGATTTGAATCTTCTGTAAGGTTCATTAGGTTTAAGGTTGTGATGGTAAGCCTTTGCCCTCTTGTTGGAAATCTGTTATTGTTGGCTTGATCATGTAAATTTTAGTCTTTATTGCCATGAAATCTAATCTGACCTGCGGCTGAAATGAATGGATTGTTTGTGTTTAAGAAGTTGATTTCCAGGGTTTCTGAATTTTAATGTGCAAAATCCCAAGTGGGTGTGTTATAGTAGTTTTGTTTTGGGCATCCGAATCTTTTCAGAACCACAATTTTCCATCTGGTTATTTGTTAATTTATATGAAAACGAAGAACTGGGCTCAAACTTCGTCTGGTTCAAGTTCACAACCATAAGTCACCTTCAATCTTTTCATCTTCTTCTGGTATAGAGACAAGTAAGAGTTATCTCTCTCTCTCTCTCCTGAAATTTTTCTCCCATTCATTTCCTTTTTGTGACTTGTTCCTATTTTCTTCTTCCTGCCTTGCTCTCATTCTCCCACAATGTAAAATAAAACACAACGTTTCATTTAATAGTTTTGCAACAGACAATCGTTTGTAGCAACCGTTGCGTAACCGGCTGTGCTACGTAAGCTGATTTATTTAAAAAAAAAAAGAAAGAAAGAAAAGAAATCGAAAACAGACAGAAAAAAAAAAGGAAAGTTTTACATTTCAAAAAAAAAAAAAAAAAAAAAAAAAAAAAAAAATCAGCAAAAATGCAAAACCGTGGAAGAAGATGATATTGAGCTTCGAGGCAATCGATTTTTTGGTCTAGAAGAATCGTAGATCTCCTCGTTTGTCTTCGTGTGAACAGGTGTAAACAGCCAATATGTGGCTAAGATGATAAAAAGTCATGAATCTATTATTCGGAAGCAAAGTGAAGATTTGAATACGCTGAAGAGAGAAATTTTTCGAGAAAAAGGATGTTTATCCCCATGGAAGAAAAGGACCCTCTAAATCTTAGAAGAAAGATCCAAGAAATTGTTGTGAGACTGAACAATTTCATGGAATGGGATGCTCAGATGGGAAAAAATTTTGGTGATCATTCATCCATACATAGAAATGAAAGTTTTATCGAGAAAAGGGTATCACAATTTGATGAGGGCATCAATACTTTGGCAGATGGCTGCGAGAAGATTAATAAAGTTTCATTTAATTCTCATGCAGTAAATGAAAGAGCAACAAAATGAGATAAGGATGCTAAGACAAGAAAAAGAAGACGCAAATCTGCAGGCAATGATATTAGAGGAGATATATTTTACCCTTCTGAGAGGACTAAGGAAAGAATTTTACATTGAGTTAGATTATTATGATTTAGAGTGCCTGATACATGAGGGTATATGTAAATATTTGTTCAGGGAAAAGGTAGGACGGTGGAAATTTGGAATGAGAGCTTTGAGAGCAGCAATACTGAAGCCCAGATCAGAGAGGAGATAATTTTCCTTGCCTTCAGCGAGACATTGATGGCGATCTCTGCAGGTATACTAACGAATTAAGGCATGTAGAGGGCTCTATAAGACTACTTCCATTGGTTTGGCCAAATGAATCTTTAAAATTTAGTCAATATCATACTTTTTTTATATTTGCCTATTCCATTTAAATTCAATCTCCACATTCGATTAGCCATTTACTCTTTCTATAATAATAAAATATTATTAAATTAATACTTTTTTATTTAATTTATTTGTATCACATTTTATAATTCTATCAATTTAATATTAATAATAATTATATTTTAATTAAATTAATATTAAAAAAATCAAATTTGTAAAATTTATTTAATGGTAATAACAAAAAATATTTGATTAAACTCATCAAAAATTCTATCTAAATTTCTTAATTACAAAACAAATAATATTTTTATTGGAGTGAGAAATTAATATTTTAATATTTATTTGGAGTGAGAAATTATTTTTTTAACTTTTGGTGAATCAATTTGATTCTTTAAATTTGGTTAATCACTATAGCTAACATTCAAATTGTTTTAGAGATGCCCAATCTAATGTGGAGTCTTTTTAGAGCACTAGCATTGGCTTGGCCAAATGCATCTCCAAACTTTAGCTAATATCACACCTTTTTAAAAACACTGGACTAGTTCCTAGGGGTACACATGTAACTGGCTTGGCCAAATGCATCTCCAAAATTTTAATTCTATCAGTTACTAAGGGCACTAGCATTGGCTTGGCCAAAGTTAAAGATCGGCTAAAATTTAGATAATATGTACTAAAAATACTCCACATTGGATTGGCTAAGTCTAAAATAAAATGGACTTTTGCTATAGTGATTGGCTAAAGATAGAGAATCACTATTGATTCACCAAATATTAAAATATTAATTTCTCACTTCAAGAAAATATTAAAATATTAATTTCTCACTCTAATAAAAATACTATTTAGTTTGTAATTAAGAAATTTAGATAGAATTTTAGATGAGTTTAATCAATATTTTTTATTATTAACATTAAATGACTTTTAAAAATATAAATTTTTTAATATTAATTTAATTAGAATATAATTATTATTAATATTCAATTGGTAGAATTATAAAATGTGATACAAATAAATTAAATAAAAAAATTATTAATTTAATAATATTTTATTATTATATAGAAAGTAAATAACTAATCCAATGTGGGGATTGAATGTAAATAGAATAGGCAAATGTAAGACTTGGTGAAGAAAAATGGCCGAGGAAATTGTCTCTGGTGTGGTGGTAAGACTTGGTGATTTGCTCTTACAAAAAGCAATATCCTTGCATGGGGTGAGTGACCAAGTTGAACAGCTACAAGATGAGCTCAAACTAATCCAATGTCTCCTAAAAGATGCAGATGCGAGGCAAAATGAAAGTGATAGTGTACGCAAGTGGGTTGCAGATATCAGAGATATTGCTTATGATGCCGAAGATATTATTGAGAGGTATGCCCTCAAAGTTGGCTCCAGAAGGGGAGGAGGCATACAAAATGTCCTCAAGAGGTTTGCTTGCATATTGGGAGAAGCAAAAACTATTTTCCAAACTAGCTCAGAGATTGGTAAAACAACAAAGAGAATTTCTACGTTGAACTCACGTTTACAAAATTATGGCATAAAATTTGATTCGATGGAGGGTGGAGGCCCGAGTTCTTTGAGCGAGAAGATAAGAGAGCAAAGGCAAACTTATGCGCATGTTGAATATGATCATGTTGTTGTTGGGTTGGAGGATAACCTGAAGGAAGTGGTGGCATGTTTGACAGAAGAGGTCAAATACAAGTACAGAGTCGTTTCCATATGTGGTATGGGCGGTCTTGGAAAGACTACTCTTGCTAGGAAGGCTTATCATCACCCACAAGTCAAGAGTCACTTTGAATGCTTTGCCTGGGCATGTATCTCTCAACAATGTAAAATAAGAGATGTTTGGGAATGAGTCATGATCGATCTTAGCTCTCCATCTGACGAGGAGAGAAAAAAAATTCGAGAAATGAGGGATGCAGAGCTTGCTAAGGAACTTTGTGAAATTCTACGCCGAAAGAAATGTTTGGTGGTTCTAGATGATATCTGGAAAGTTGAGGATTGGAAGATCTTAAAGGCTGCCTTCCCAATGAATGACACAAACAGCAGAATATTGCTTACCGCTCGTAATAAAGACTTGGCTTTGCAAGTAGATCCAAGGGGCCACCTGCACAAATTAAAGTTTCTAAACGATGAAGACAGCTGGGAATTGCTTCAAAATTTAGCAAAATCATGGAGATCAGAAGGTATATAAACAATATCTAATTCTCATCCGCTAGATTTTTTAAAAGTGTTTGATGTGAAAAGATTGCTGGTTTAGATTGGTTGATTTCACTACGGAACCTTAAATCCTCTTAAAAAATGACCAAAAGACGAAAAAAGTTGTTAGATTGGTCAATGATCCTGAGTTTATGGTATTTAGTCTGAATGAAAACTTGACATTTTTTTTTTTTCAAAATTATGCATGTATTTATTATAAGTATGAGAACATACGTACATATTGATTTTTTTTATGAGAGGATTTTGAGGACCTCAAGTGGAAGAGACAATCTTTCAATAACAATGCATACTCTGCTTTCAGTCCATATTTTTCAATGGTTTAGTTACGTCATAATTAGACATTGAAAGCTTTCAATGCAAGACGGAATGATATTGTTTACATTGTTGTTGGCTACGCAGATTCTGAAATCAAGGAAGAAATAAGCTCTTTAGGAAAAGAGATGGTTAGACATTGTAAGGGTTTACCATTGGCCGTCATTGTATTAGGAGGACTTTTGGCAACAAAGCAGACGTTAGAAGAGTGGGAACAAGTGCATCGAAATGTTAAATCATACCTTCATCAACAGAAAGATCTTGGAATAAACACGGTGTTAGCTTTAAGTTATGATGATTTGCCTTCACACTTGAAATTGTGCTTCCTATATTTAGGCCATTTCCCAGAGGATTTTGAGATACTGACTAAGGAGTTAATTCAAATGTGGATGGCCGAAGGTCTTATACTTCAAATGCAACACACTGGAAGTAACAAGGAAACACTGGAGGATGTTGGAAAGCGATATTTACAGGAGCTAGTTCAAAGGTGTATGGTACAAGTAGGACAAAAGCGTTTTGTTGCAGGGATCAAAACTTGTCGTCTCCATGATCTTATGCGAGACTTCTGTGTGGTAAAAGCTAAATCGGAAAACTTTCTCCACGTCATCAATATTAATGATGAGTCCAATGAAGAAATAGAAGCTCCCATTGGTGAAGTTCGAAGAGTTGCTATCAGTGGTGGATCAAATCTCGTTACAGTATCAAGATCCCAAAAATATTTTCACCTAAGGTCTCTTCTAATATTCTCTGGGCCTTTGAAAGATCAGAAGTCTATGCTTAGGAACTTCAAATATCTTAGAGTCTTTAATTTATTAATGAATCGCGAAGTCTATGATTTCCACCCTGCGATCAATAGTCTCCTCCACTTGAGATTCTTATCTCTAAGGTATACTGGTCTAACAAGTATCCCATCTCTAGGAAATTTGAAGTGCTTGCAAACACTAGATTTGCGGTTGACACATTATTTCGAAATAGTTAATGTGCCAAAAGATGTGTTCAGAAATATGGAGCACTTGCGGCATCTGTATCTACCTTGGTATTTCAAAGTCAATGGGAAGTTGCAACTAGCTAATACTAGTAAGCTGCAAACCCTTGTGAATATTCCTGTTTTCATATGTGATGTTAAAGATCAGACGGCTGGATTTGACAAGCTTGGAAAGAAGTTAAGGCCTTCAAATTTCACATTCAATTGTCTTCATGTTCTTAAGATCACCACCATTCGGTATTGGACGAATCCTAAGATAGTGGATATAACACCAATGGTTATGAGTTGTCCTCACATATATCAACTTCGACTTCGGGGGCAAATAGAGAAATTGCCAGAACATGACAAAATTTCTCCACATCTTCTCCAGTTGAAGTTAGATTATACTCGTCTTGAGGAAGACCCAATGCTGACTTTGGAGAAGTTTTCCAACTTAAAGATTCTACACCTTGGGTATAATGCCTACACAGGGAAGAAGATGATTTGTTCTGTAAGAGGATTTCCTCAACTTCAATCTCTCATTCTTTCTCGTTTAGGTAACTTAGAGGAGTGGGAGGTGGAGGAAGGATCCATGCCCAACCTCAGCCATTTGAAGATTGAAGGATGCGACAATCTCAGGATGGTTCCAGATGGACTTCAGTTTGTCACTACCCTGCAAAAATTGGAAATCAAATACATGCACGTGTCATTCACAGATAGACTTGGCGAAGGAGGACAGGATTTCTACAAAATCCGACACGTGTCTTCCCTTCAGATTTCACTCAAAGGTAATATTAATGCTAAAACAAAAGTAATCTATATAGCAGTGTACATATATATTAATTATATAGCGGAGACTTCATGTACTTAAATTTTTCAAAAACTTGATCGGAATGCGCGCATGCTATATTCTAATTTCAATGTCTTTCGTAAATTTAATTAATTATTTCTTTCTTAACAGCATCTCTAATCTTGTCTTGGTATCTTTTGCAGCTCTATATATCTATAATGAAAATATCTTGATTTGATTATGTATAAATACTTGCAAAATTTGAAATCAGTTTTCATGGAACTAAAATCAGGTGGGACATCTTAAATTCAGAAAATAACTTCAAACATTTTTTTTTTTTTTACAAGTACTCGTTATCACATTAGTTGGTTGAGGTATATGTATATCATTATTTTAATAAAAACAGTTATGGGTTATAGTCGTAATAAAAAAAATTTAAAATCTATTTTGGATCTGCATGTCCTGATAATTTGTTCATCTAATGGTCGTTTGGTTTTAAGTACCTCATTTAAAGGGAAATTTATAATTTGATATAATTTCATGTTCTAATTGAGATTTGCAGGTGATGCAAGGATGAGAGGAAAAATGCTCGAGTTTGGAGGTCTTGATCTCTGGATTTAAGTTTGTTGGGCTGACTTGTTTCTTCAATAAACTTGTATTATATATATTCCATCTAAATAAGAGGTTTGTAGCGCTCTAACATGATCATGATATCATGTCTCGTGGGTGCTTAATTGAAAATTATATTTATTTTAAACTTCGATGTTATAATAAATTATGATACTTTATGCTTGAGATTATATATATATATATATACACACTCATATTTGTGAGAAGAGAGTCAACTGTTACTGAAAAATATATATGTTCGTACTAAAAAGTATGTCCGTTGGAGTTGGGAACTCGATTTATTTTAAATTCTGATGTTGGAATTGTGAAGGTTTTATTGTTTAAGTCGAATTTTTACTCAATTTTTTTTAACATTTTTTAAACTAGAAAAATAGTTTTTTGTTCTTTCAATTGAAGATTGGCATCTGGCCGTGGTTGGTTAGTTGGACTTTCAGTGGCCCAGAGCAATTTATACAGCTTTTTGTTAAGGTATTGTTAAAGCATATTTCATGTATAAACCGTAGGAATTGAAAGGCCTAGTCATTATTCGTCTACTTTTGGGCTCATGGTAAAGAAAAGATCAGCCAAAATAGTTGGGATAAGAGAGAGGATTTAATAACACCAATGGTAACGAGTTGTCCTCACATATATCAACTACGACTCCTTAAGAAAATAGAGAAATTGCCAGAACACGATAAAATTTCTCCACATCTTGTCCAGTTGAAGTTAAATTGGACTCGTCTTGAAGAAGACCCAATGCTGATTTTGGAGAAGTTTCCCAAATTAAAGATTATCCACCTTGGGTCTTTTGCCTACAAAGGGAAGAAGATGATTTGTTCTGTAAGAGGATTTCCTCAACTTCAATCTCTCATCTTTGCTTATTTATATGACTTAAAAAATTTTGGGTTTATCTTCATGATCGTAATTGGAAGGTTTTAAAATCTATTTTAGATCTGTCCTGATCATGATTTGTTCCAATGAAAAATTCAATGTGTCCTAATTAATTTGGGGCATATTTAAGGCATAAACAACCTTTGGTAAATTAAGGTTCCCTCGTTTGACTTTTAAGTACCTCGTTAAAGGGAAAATTGAAGAAACCTTATTGATATAATTTTGATACTTATCCATGAGCTTGTTGCAAAATTTTAACCTATGTTCCTCCCATATATGATGTTAGAGTTATGTGTCGTTTGGACAGTAAGTTGAGATGAAAAGTGAAACGTGAATAAAATATTGTTAGATTATTATTTTTTAATATTGTTATTATTTTGAGATTTGAAAAAGTTGAATTGTTTATTATATTTTGTGTGAGAATTTGAGAAATTTATAATAATGAGATGAGATGAGATTACACACTTCTTGTATCCAAATAGGGATTTTATTTTACTCAAAAGTTTTATAATATATATCTATTAAGTAATATTTTTTTTATTTCTTTTTATTAAGCATGTGTGTGTGTGTGCATGCTACTTATTGGTTACTCAGTTCAGAGGAGATGAGATGAGATGAGATGAGATATTTTATTGAAAGTTGAGTAAGATACTGTTATAATATTATTTTATAATATTATTTTTATTTTAAAATTTAAAAAAATTGTAATGATTATATGAGATGAGATGAGATAGTTTGATTTTGTGTAACTAAACAATATCTTATACCTAACTAACTTTAACTCTTTTATTTTGGTCCTTTCAGCTTGGACTCCATTCCCTCCCCAAAATTCTAATTGGCATTTGCAGCTGATGAAATAAGAAAATGTTGGATCGAGTTTGGAGGTGCTCTCTATAAATAAGTTTGTTGGGCTGACTTGTAGAGCTCTGATATGATATCATGTGGGTGCTTGAAAATTAAATTTATTCTGAACTTTGATGTTGTAAGTTAAGATATTTTTTTTTATGTTTGAAAATATTTGTGAAATTTTAATTTTATTTTAATTATCTCTTACTGGAAGAGTAATATTAGATATAATTTTAGAATGTACATATTATGTATGCTTCATTTGAAAAATGTGTCCACCATTAAAAAAATAACACTTTCAAGTACATTCGATATTTATCCACTTTGTTAAAAGTAATGGACGAAACTTATACATATTAAGACTGTAAATATTAATTTCTCCTGCAAGAAACTATATATGTTCCCTTGGAGTTTGGAACTGAATTTATTTCAAATTAGGGTGTTGGAATCATGACGTTTTATTATTCGTAAATGGGGAATAAGATAACTTCTTAGTCGAAGTTTTACTTTATAAAGAGTATTACAAACTTTTGACTGACTGATATTCCTTAATCTTTTTAAAAGGTTCCATGATTTTTTTTACCCACACAGTTCCTAATAATCCTAGCTCCTAAGATAAGTAAGAAATAATATAATGTTTTCCGGATCTCGAGGATTAATGTTTTCCGGACAAAGCTTGTTTCACTCAAGTCTATTGTGCCTCTTTTGGGCTTATGATAATATATCCATGCAGTAAAGAATGCAGATCTTAGTAACAATTGTTTTTCTCCTTTTCCCTCCTTATTTTGGGTATATTTTACATCACAATCACACTTCACTCCTTCGATTTTTGTCCCCTCTTTTTTCCATTTTTAGTTTCATTTTCTCTCAAGAAGTTTTATCGCTTGACTGGTGAAAAATTGGAATATTAATGTCTATGTGCATTCTCAATAGCTTAAATATCTAACCCTTTTTTTCCTATTTTAACTAATTATCTTAAAATATCACAATCCGACCGTTTACGCAAATTTCTTCTTTATTTTTTGAAGAAGAGAAATGAAAAGTTGAGGAGAGATAAATGATGAAGGAAGAAAGAAATAAAAAGAGAGAGCAAAATAATACTGAAAAAATAGTAGAGAGAAATTAAAAAATAAAAAATTATGCAATGTATAGCGTCAACTCACATGTGATTGGCACGAGATTAGTTTATAGTTTTGAAGACCGGTTTTCTATTTTACACGTATGACTTTGCATTTATTACCACTTTATTTTTATACTCCTCTCTTACACTTTTCGTATAGAAGGGATTGCCTTGAACGAGAACTCGCGTGGAACCAAAACTCAACACAAGAAAATAAAATCAGGATAAGGCTTGTGATTACTACAGAGTTAGACAATTATAATAGGATACTCCAAAGTCTTTATTAATCATAATAGGATACCCTTTTTTTTTTTTTATATATATATATAGGTAATCTTAATGGGATGCTAATGTGTAATCCTAATAGGATAATGATGCTATGTAAAGTGATTCTATAAATCGAAACGTATCTCCTCACTAATTGATATGTGGAGAATTCCTAAACTCAAAAACCTTTAATTGTATTAAGAGCAAGATAAAGACTTGCATCTCCTCTCCATCGTCCAGCTCCTCTACTACCATGTCTTCCATACCATATCCTCCAATTATCTCTATTCCTTCTTCTTTCTCTCATTTTTTGTCCATTAAACTTACAAAATATAATTATCTTTTGTGGAGGGCTCATATTACTCCCTGTGTAACACCCGACCTATGAAGGAGTCAAATCACCTATAAACTGACATGGTTTTGATGTGTGAATTTTTTTCTTTTCTTTTCTCCCGCCTTTTACCCTCGACAGTTTCTCATTTTATCCTCCCCATGTTTGCCTCGGCCTTCCCGTCAGTTTTAGGTAATCTATAATGAAAATATCTTGATTTGATTATGTATAAGTACTTGCAAAATTTGAAATCAGTTTTCATGGAACTAAAATCAGGTGGGATGTCGTTTCATCATGAGTTTAAATTCAGATATATATATTTTTTTTAAAAGAACTTCAAACATTTTTTTTTTACAAGTACTCTATCACATTAGTTGGTTGAGGTATATATATAAATATATATATATATATATATCATTATTCTATAAAACAAAGTTATGGGTTATGGTCGAAAGGTTTTAAAATCTATTTTGGGTCTGCATTTCCTGATGATTTGTTGATTCAATGGTTGTTTGGTTTTATGTAAGATGGACCAAACTTTAATTTTATGTAAGATGGACCAAATTTATTTTAACATTTTATAAACTAGAAAAATAAAAATATTTTTTCTTTCAATTAAGATTGGCATCTAGCTGTGGTTGGTTAGTTGGACTTTCAATGGCCCAGAGAGATTACAGCTTTTTGTTAAGGAATTGTCATTTTTCATGTATAAACCGTAGGAATTGAAAGGCCTAGTCATTATTCGTCTACTTTTGGGCTCATGGTAAAGAAAAGATCAATCAAAATAGTTGCCAAAATTAAGGCACAAACAACCTTTGGTAAATTAAGGTCCCCTTGTTTGACTTTTAAGTACCTCATTAAAGGGAAAATTGAAGAAACCTTATTGATATAATTTGATACTCATCCATAAGCTTGTTGCAAAATTTTAACATTCCTCCTATATATGATGTTAGAGTTAGGTGTCGTTGAACAGTAAGTTAAGATGAAATTAGTTGAGATGAAAAGTGAAACCTAAGTAAAATATTGTTAGATTATTATTTTTTAATATTATTATTATTTTGAGATTTAAAAAAGTTAAATTGTCTATTATATTTTATGTGAGAATTTGAGAAAGTTATAATGATGATATGAGATGAGATTAAACACTTCTTGTATCAAAACGGAGATTTTATTTTACTCAACAGTTTTATAATATACATTTGTTAAGTACAAAAAAAATTATTTATTTTTATTAAGCATGTGTGTGGTATAGAACTACTAAGTAAAATTTTTCATGATATTAATATTCATATATAGATTGGATTTATGATTAATTGTGATTAAAGTCAATTGTACGTGCTATAAATATGCCTCATTTGGTTACGCAATTTAGATTAGATGAGATGAGATATTTTGTTAAAGTTTGAATAAGATACTATTATAATATAATTTTTATTTTAATATTTTAAAAAATTGTAATATTATATGAAATGAGATGAGATAGTTTTATATAACTAAACAATGTCTTGTACCTAACTAACTATAACTAGCGTCCTTTCAGCTCTGACTCCATTCCGGCCCCAAAATTCTAATTGGGATTTGCAGCTGATGAAATAAGAAAATGCTCGATCGAGTTTGGAGGTGCTCTCTGTAAATAAGTTTGTTGGGCTGACTTGTAGAGCTCTGATATGATATCGTGTGGGTGCTTGAAAATTAAATTTATTCAGAACTTTGATGTTGTAAGTTATGATATTTTTTTATGTTTGACAATATTTGTGAAATTTTAATTTTCTTTTCATGATGTCTTATTGAAAGAGTAATATTAGATATAATTTTAAGGTGTACAAATTGTATACACTTCATTTGAAAAATGTGTCCACCATTAGAAAATAACATTTTCAAGTAGATTCGATATTTATCCACTTTTTTAAAAGTAATGGACGAAACTTATACATCTTAAGACTGTAAATATTAGTTTTCTACTGCAAGAAACTATATATTTATCCAAGAAGTTTCCTACAAGCTGGCTCAAGTAGCTAAAGAAATATGAGATTATGGGAATTCTTTCCAAAAAGGAAAATTTTCAATTATTGCATAAAAATAAAATACATAATAAAATAGGAATCTTACAAAAAGTTTGGCCAAAATCGAAATCAAAATTATATGTAAAACTAACAACGAGACATTTCCATAAAAAGTGAAAAAAAAAACTTAAATTGACGATTTGGATAGAAAAATGGATGATTTCAAAGTCAAAAAGGAGGCCACCAGGCATAGCTGATGATCATGAAGTGTGTGTCGAAAAGAGCTTTACGAATTGGAATCATATATGCAATTCTGATACTCTTTGAATGTTACGGCCATCGTGGATGTTTCACATCTTTGTGACAATGTTGGTATTGGTTGTGGTATATTGAGCTCCTCTTGATTATTTTGTGACTACGTGACAATGGATAATTTTTCTTATAGGCGGTCGTGGATAATAATTTTTGTCAGAAATAACTAAGCTTACGATATATCTTATCGCTTAGATCAATGTCTTGTATTGGATTGATGATTTGTTATTAATGTCAATACTTATTAAATTTGTTGTAGCTAACTCTTTAAGTTCGATGGGCTATATGTTTCTTTAATAAACTTGAATTATATTCTAAATAAGGTTTGTAGCACTCTCAAGTCTCACGTGATATTTGGGTACTCAAGAACTTAACTTATTTTGAACTTTGATGTTGTCAAATATGAGACTTTTATGTTTGAGAATATTTATTTGCGAAAAGAGAGTCAATTTCTACTGGAAACTATGTTCATTGGAGTTGGGAACAGAGTTTATTTTAAATTCTGATGTTCTACTCATGTGATTTTATATTTCAAATTGTTTGTAAATGGAGAAAAAAGATCAATTTTTAGTCAAGATTTTATTTTAAATGGTGAATTATCCGGTATTGAAATGTGAATGTTGTAAAATGGCTTCCTGTTAGCCCTTAGATCATGCGCTTCTGACGGGTGAGATTTCAATGTATGTCTGGACGGTATTTGAATCTACTCTGGGGCTGAATATTGGGCCAGCTCCTACATTGGCCCGGGGGGGGGGGGGGGGGGGG
>QEOT01124246.1:90832-105102 GCA_003123785.1 Pterocarya stenoptera | reverse complement strand
GGGGGGGGGGGGGGGGGGGGGGGGGGGGGGAATACATCAGTGTTTATCCAAGGCTCAGGCAGTTTCTCATATCAATGTGGTGATCGGTATTCTACCGTCTATTATCAATTGGTTTATCTTGATTTTCATATACAAAGCCTGCATAGAGGGGACTATGGATTCAAGGAAGCAAGTGTATTATAAAATCAAGCACTTTCTAGCTCAAGTCTGATATACTAAATCGAATAAAAAGTTCATCAACGCTTCAGATGGTGTTATCTTACAGCAACTCGGCTTACTACTATGCTTGTTAGGAAAAAGGAAGTTCAGTTTCTGCAATGGAGGCGGCCTACACAGAATTTTATGAAGTTGAATGTGGATAGTACGTAGTAGCATTAAAAGCCTAGGAAGAAGCGGAGGTGGAGGAATTCTTAGAGATACGAATAGTCATATGATATGCGCTTTTACCAAACATTACGACATTAGTTCAAATAATATTGCTGAGATTCGAGAGCTATTGGATGGTCTGATCATTTGTGCAGGGATGAATATAACTCATGTTGAAGTGGAAATTAACTCTAAACTTGTGGCTCCATGGTGGGATAAAGGTGGGCCTTTCCCGTGGAGGAGTCAGACATACTGGAAACAAGCTACAACGATGGCGAGCTTGATGGTGATACGGATCTCCCACTCTTTTGGAGAAATGAATCATGTAGCAAACAGACTTGCCAAATTGGGTTCTAGTGGTAAGGAGGCTTTCTTTGAGTCCACTCACAGTCTGCCTAAAGATATTTTGGGAGCTATTCGTATAGATAAAGCTGGTTTATACGTTCTTCATCAGACATAACAAGTTTGGTTACAAGTTTGTTTTCTTTAGCCTTTTATTTTATTTTGATTTATCTTTATAGTTGATGCTTTTGGTATTTTTGATGTTACTAATGTATTGTATATATAGTGATTAGTTTTTTTTCTAGTTGGTTTTGATATCTGGGTTAGGGTTTTTTTTTAAATATGTGTAACTCCCAGATGTCAAGATGTAATCACGATATTCCTCTTCTATAAGTGATGGTATCAATAAAATTTGGGTACTGTTCTCTTATTAAAAACAAGAGAGAGAGCAATAATATTGAAAAAAAAAAGAGAAATTAAAAAATAAGAAATTACGCAATGCACAAGGCGTGTCAACTCACATGTGGAACAAATATTTCTAAGAAAATCTTAATTATATTCTCTTTCATTAAAAAAAATTAATTGATTTTTTAAAATTTAAAAGAAACCCAAAAATTAAAATAAATAAATAAAATGAAAATAACTAAAAGTGGTCACTGCTCGGTTTATTGGGGGCCGAGTATTGCCTCTCTTAATTCCTATTGAAACTATATAGACTTGGTAGATAATGGGTACTTGTCACTTGTGCATGTTATATCTGGGGAGTATTGATACGCATCAATCACTGTAGGAGTGCACACTTTGCACACCCTACGTGGCTACATTGTCAATAATTTTTTTTTTTTTGTGCAAAACCAGACCTTTAGCAATTTGGCTACCCCTTTCTCTCTCATCATCTCACTCTCTCTCATCATCTCATATCTCTCTCTCTCATTGTCTCAGCTCTCTCTCATCGCCTCTCTCTCTCGCCTCTCTCTCTCTCTCTCATCAATTCAGATCTCTCTTTTATTGTCTCTCTCTCTCTCATCATCTCAGATCTCTCTCTCGTCGCCTCTCTCTCTCATCGTCTTAGCTCTCTCTCTCATCTCCGAGCTCTCTCTCTCATCTCTCTCTCTCTCTCATCTCCGAGCTCTCTCATCGCGTCTCTCTCAATATTTTCAGTTTGAAATGTGTGAAATGAAAGAAAAGTGAATTTTATTATGAGGATATTTTGATCATTTTACAATGGTGTGTATTGGCTGATCTCAAATAGTGGTTGATGCCAATATTAATTCATATATGGGACATATATTCTTCATCCAACGAATCCCATTTTAGTAAAATGAGACTCAAATCAAACCGTTTCATGCATATATATGACTAAATGTAAAATGAATAATCCTTGAAATGCCCTAAATATTCAATCCTCATATTGTTAAAAATTGATCTTGTAATATCACATCATCACTCTAGATCTCCGTTTCTTGCACTTAATTTGCACCTCCTTTCTCTTGCACTTTTCCATCAACTTCTATCTTTATTACAACTTAAATAGCTATATATCACTTGCATACTTCTCATCTCTTTTACTTTCTACCAATTTTCTCTTTATATAATTTGCTTAATTCAATTTTGCCTTGAAACCTTTCGGTTTTCAGGTTATAAAAAATATTCAATGTTTAGGTTATTAAGACAATTGGGTAACCATATTTTAATTTATTTCCATAAAATGGTTGCATTTCAAGGTTGTTCAGCTCCAAGTCGTTTGATTTCCAGGTTTAATTAGAAGTATCATGTTTAATGTTACATTTTCGCTTATTTCTCTATAGATCTTGATCTTCTATTTACCGTGTTGTGATCTTCTTGAATAAGGATAACCAATTGAAGCCATTGATCCTATTCTGAACAGTCATTGATGCTATTCCAAAAACGCTGCAACTTCTTTTTGAAAAATCCATCTGATTGGATGGTCGTGAAATGCTCTAAAACATGTTTCCCTTATAGAGAGATGAAACTCTTTGCGGCAATGTTGGTGGCTTTGGTGACCATTTCTTTTGTGTGAAAAGCTATGACAACTGAGAACTCCAATGCTTAGCCCAAAATCAGAAATTTTGACTTTCAAGTTGTTCTTTGGAGCTATATTTATATATATATATATATATATATTTATATATATGTTGTTTGTAAGAATTAAAAGTGGTACACTGCACTCAAACAATTAAGTAGTGTTGATTATACATTTCGTGGAATTTATTACATTTTGAGTTTCAAGCAAATCTGCTAACCAATTTCTTTTTCCCTAAATTTTATCCTCAAGAAACATCCGCAACTTTTGCAGGATGAAAGCAAACTGTAGGTCCCACATAAAATGATTTCACATACAAATTAATCGTGCAACAGCTAACATGGTGGAAGATCCTTGGGCGGAGGCAGAACAGATTGATCTGTTCCTAGTCCATCTTCAACAACAAATGCTGTTTTCAATCCCCAACCAGTGTGGAGCTCCAAATGGCAATGCAAGAACCAAACACCTGCATGGACAGTCGCATCAGAATTAGCATTAATATATGCAAAGATGCTAATGGAAAAGCTTTCTAATTTTTGGGTGTATTTATTTTCAAATACAAATCCCATCAAGTTTATCAAGTGTACGAAATTCATGTGAAAGAAAGAGCTAAATAATGTCACAGGTACTGAATATCTTGCATCGCAAGTACTACCTGGATTATCAGCCCTGAACCGGATAGCAGTCCAACCACCAGTGGGAACTCCAACTGTATTTCTTTCAATAGGATCAACCAAGTTGTAATTTTTAGGATCTTTGTCATGATCAAAATTCCCAATACCCGTCCCAACAACAAAGAAGTTATAGCCATGGAGATGGAATGGATGTGACTCAACCGTTAGAAGATTGGTGTCTTGAAGAACCAGTTCAACTGTAGAATTAAAAGCAATCTTGCTAACCCTTGTGCCTGTGGCAGTGCCAAGATTGGCTGTAAGTGGTGCACCTGTATAGTTGAAAGGAGCTGGTGGCTTGTCAGGGAAATCAGCTCTATACACTCCTTTAATGTTGAAGTAGTGAGCTTGGAGAAGCCCAATTTGAGGCATTGCAAAGGAGATATTATTCAATGAAGCAAGGAGTTTGGTTCCATTGAGGCATGTTGGGCAAGAATTTTTGCCAAAACCAACAGTGTAAAAGAGGTTTCTATCAATTTTGAGGGGAACATTGACTGGATACTGCTGAGAGTTCAAGCTCTTTAGCTTCTTGACATAGCTCAAAGCAAACTCTGTGTCATTGGGTGCCGGCAACTGGGGAAGAGAAGGGAGAACGGTGTTTGGGACGCCTTTGTACTGGAGAATTGCAGTGGCGGTTTTGTTATCTATGGAAAGGGGAACATCCATGAAAGCCCTAGATGCCATGAAATATCTTCCAGGGACTTGGTTAGCTTGGACCAGGACGTTTGTGGTCTGGCCAGGCGCAATAAGTATTGCTTGAGTAGTAAATGGTTTTGCATAAACTGCATCTACCTCCACTACTGTCATGTTGTGTCCAGCAATAGCAAAGAAAAGCTCGTCGTTGAGGGCAGCGTTGACGATCCTCAGGAGGTATGTTTTGCCTAACTCAACCTCGATCACAAAAGTATCTAAAACAAGTAAAAAAAAAATTAAAAAAAAAATAGTATAGATTCAAGGACTCTGCAAAATTTGGTTTTATTTAGTGCCAAGAACTACTCCTTAACCAAAAACTGGTAACTAGACAAGTATATATGCTTGCGTACGTTTTTCAGAACATGGAAAGAGTGGCCCCGGTTTTCCATTGATTGTGTGCGCATCGGACATATTTGGAGGCATGCCCATGGTTGTCCCTTCCTTAACAACCTCTTCCACATCTGCATGCCACCATTCTCCTGCAGAACAAAAACAAGAATTACAGAATTTCATGTCTATCATTTGAAAGGTATATTTACTTCAAACTCACCTAACAGGACTTCAACTTCCTGGTGCGGCTGCGGGAAAGGAAATGGGGTTCCTTGTTTGGGCATGATGACAAATGCGCCATAGACTGTGGCCCTTAGCCAAAGAATATGCGCATGCCACCATAATGTTCCCCTTTGGCCTGTGACGTTGAAGTCATAGGTGTAGCTATTCCCAGTCTGGATTGGGCACTGAGTGATGTAAGCTGGTCCATCTGCCCAACCATTTCGATATTGCTTCAGTCCATGCCTACAAGAATCACCAAATTAATGACATGAAGAAAAAAGAACAGCAAAGTTTATAGTCTTTTGTTGCGCTCTGCTTTCGTTATCGGCAAATTGCGCCCTACCAATGAATTGACATGTTATATTGTGCATGGTTTGTTACGTTGATGAGAACTCTATCTCCCTCTCTCACATATATAGTCGGCCCTGGGAACCTCCCATTAACGGTTACAATGGGTTTTGCATGGCACAGTCTGCTCACATTCTTCACTTGAATCTGAGAAATGGAAAACACCAAAACCTTTATAAATACAACAGCCCGATGCTATATATGCTTGTGCATGTAATATGAGTGCTCATGCATGTTACAAACTCACATCAAATTGGTACTTCTTTATCGCAGCTTCAGCTGGAAGAAAGATTAAGCCAAGAAATGCAAAGAAAACGAAGGTGAACCCAGAAAAAGCTCTACCCATGATTTCGCCTGTCAAAAAGAGCTTTTCGAGTAGTGGTACTGTTTGTATGGATGAGACATGGATCAGACCGTAAAGCTTTGAGATATAAATATGAATGTGTAGAGGTAATCAATGGTTCATGATTGTCTATGATCAGTTTGTTAAAGGCCGTGAAGGGGGTCATGGATTAGGTAGGAATTGTGAAGATCTGTACATCAAAGCTTGTAAGCAAAATACTGAAAGCAACTACATAGGCTGTTAACTGACGTAGAGGCTGAGATTGCTAAAGGGAGAGAAGAGGATTTCAGAAACATCACAGTTATGAAAGTTCATTTATTTTTAACTTTTAAACTTAAATATTTGAAGCTTTTGGGCATCATGAGAGCTACATTAAGCCAACCAAAACCCCATATATAATATACAAGTCTAAGCTTTACCGTCAAGGAAAAGCAATTGAAACGGAGTTTCTGATCTCTGTGCTCTGCTCATGGAATCCTTGGCAATATCAGAATCAGGGTTAATTTTTCAGTACTGTTAATGTTTGCAGAATTAATTCAGAAGAGTTTTCTTTCTTTACACACAAAGTTGTGGGCTATTTGTTTTTGCTTGGTAAAGGGCTCTTATTCTTATTAAGCAGCTTGTTAGAGGAATTTCATATTGCTTCCGACCATGGAGTTAAGTATATATGTACTAAAGGTGAAGGAATTGGAATCTTAAAGCAAGGGCCATAGAATACATGAATAAATGTTTTTGTTAATTGCACCTGAGAGCTGTTCAGTTTCTTTGCCAACAGATAATTCTTGAAAAAATAAGCTGGGAATTTGTTGGGGGTATTATAATATTTTTAAAATTATTTTTTAAAATTTTCTTAATTATTTAAATTATTTTTTTATTATTATTATTTAAAACTATAACAAATATGAGCATGAGAGAAAATGTAGATGATTGGAAGAATAATCTATTTTATTTTTTAGAATAAAATATTTATAAAAAAATGATTTAGAGATGAATAGTGACTCCTTATATAAAAATTATAATGATTAGATAAAATGAATTGAAATGAGCTTGAGGCCTTCTTATATCCAAATTGGACCTTTAAGGAATTAGGGATTTTAGGCATCTGGATGCAGATGCTCTTGCAAAGGCATCCATATTGATGGTCCCTATCTGCCATAAAAGATTAAAAATTTAAAAAAACAAAAAAAAAAATCAAAAGTGTGATGAAAAAGATAAACTTGTTGGATTGCAACTTGGGTTGGGCCAACTATGGTCTAGTGCTCATAAAACCCATACTCTTTTCATGAAAAGCCCAAAATAGAGTATACGTTTGACCTACTCTAGACCTTTGCCAGATATATATGAGCTTGAGAGAACAACATGTATTATGATGCCAATTAAAAGACTCACCGATGCTCTAAACCGGTAAATAAAATATTAGACTTGCAAAGAAAATTATGATAAAAATGATAAACTAATCAGGTTTTTTATACAATAAAAAATAGGTTTATTATTTAATTTATTGCATCAAGTTATATTAAATCATTTGTAAAGAAGTTTATTTAATAGTAGACTCAACTATTTTTCAAAGCGACTCTACGGTGCTTGTGCACTTCACGATTATATGTAGCATTACTCTTTAAAATTCACACAATTACCTACAATTTCAAATAAAATTATTAAAGAAGTAAAATTTTTTAGGTAACAAATTTAATTGTAATTAATTGATGACACCAAATAAATATAATAAGAAAACAGTCGTATATCTTCCCTTTTGATGTGCAGCAATTCCCGAATCCTCTTGCAAAATACGATGATTTAGTAAAGTCCATAGGGTCGTGGGGCAAGTCAATTGTGTCAGTGGCAAGAGGACAGAAAGGAGTTAGATTGATGTATATGGCTACCCAATGGTAAAGAATGTGGCTGCAGCCCCTGTCAATTTTCACACGTAAAAGAATGATCATGAATGCCATGGAGACTACTCTCATGAATGTCGTCCACAACCTCCAACCGATACCAGCTCGGCACTTGCAAGCAAAACTCGAACACAAATCAGAGCACCCAACGTCGATCGTTAAAAGTGGAACAACCTACGTGGGGCTCCACGCACAACATCAACCAACAAGACAACAACTAAGCGTGGACAATAATTGTCAACTCGATCCTTTTATAGCTTTTACCGCCCACCAACTGTTTGATGTCACGGTTGTAATATATCTTCCTGGTCTCTGACGTTCTAAATGCATGGAACTATATGGAGGGAAGGCATTCGAGTCTTTTTTTTCTTTTGACACCCGTATACAATAAAGCCAAGGATGCCAAGACAAATTTCACCTACTAATGACTCGTACGTGTACTACGAGTCTACATGAGAATATTGATCAGGTTGTATGCCATTGCCTTGCATATTTATATATGTATATCAAAGTAGGAACTCAATCATTCATTGTGCAGACCATTTTTAGAATGAAATACTGTCGTTTAACCATATATACTCTTACAATTGTCTGAAATCCTAAATCAAGACAGCCTTGATATGTCACATCTCATCTCAAATGCATATAGCTTAATGGGGAAGTATGTTGAGCATTGTTCTGTATAGTATACCAAAAATCTGACCGTATTCGATGTGACTTGACATGGTACGTGATTGAGATATTTTGATGCTATCCAACTTTGTAATATTAAGGTTTATGATCAAGATATTTCTCGCTATTTTAATTTGTAAGTAAATGGAGGGTTTGAGCGGCAATTCTTGAGAAAATTTATAGATATTCATTCACCTCTGATGTCGGATATCTGTCAAAGTGTTATTATATATGTTTAAACATTCAAGCAAAACCATGTAAATTAAACTTTTCATTTGTGAATGTTGATGTACAGATATTGTTCCCCAACATCAACAATAAGGATGGCACTGTTAATAGGTAGGCAATCTACTTAAATTCCAAGATGATCAATGGAAAGTTGAGAGAGCGCGCTCCTCAAGTACTCTCACAGTAAACCACAGCAATAGTGCCATAGTGGGTGATGATCATTCTACAGAATTTAGACCTTCCGATTGAACTTTTAGGATGTTTAATGCTCTTAAATGGTATAGTTGATATTCTTGGTTGGCTATCCTTAATGGCATCCCACTGGCTGATGTAGAATGCATCACCAAACTTTTGGCTATCCAAATAAGATTGTTAGCTTGTTCTGCGTGCCAAAAGGTAGGAAAATGATAGGACGTTTTATACAAATATAGCACATTTTTTATTTAGGAACAAATAGCAATTTGCAGACCCAAATTGTCACCTATTTCTCAACACGCATGCTAAAGTTTTACTAATCCAATAAGTTTCGATACGTAGAAAAAACCTATCAATTCAGCTTTTTGTAATTCTGAGTGCATATGACCACTTTTTTTTAGTTTAAGATGTAAAGTGAAAAATAGTGAATAATTTGTGACGGGAAATACTTTAGCAACAAAAAGTTTGCATAAAAGTAATTCTATAAATTGATGTTGGTTGATGTAGTTCGTCAGATTGTAAAGTTACTTTTATTATAAAGTAGATCTAACAGATCAGATAAAGTCACGTCAATTTATGAGATTATTTTATGTAATTTTTTTTATAAATGTAATAATATTTATTTATAAATAACAGTGAAATAATCAGGAATCTTATTAACCAAACATATTGTATTGCCCCCAAAATATATTTTTTTAATTCATTTATTTATTAATCGGACTTCGTAACTTGAAGCAGAAAGTGGCTTTTAGGAGAGTGAACAACAAAATGTCCATTGATCCTAGATAAGATGTAGATCGGTGCAAATGTGGTCCACATAATAAAGAAATGGCTCACTTCCACATGGGTTGATCATTTGAAAACGAACCAGAAACCCTGAAATTACTCTTCTCCTACTACTAAATTAATAAGTACTAAAGCTTACAATCTATTATTGAAGTTCTGAGCTAAAGAATACTCATAGATAAGAGGATGCATGCATCAGCATGACTATTTTTATACATGGAAATGATATATATATATATATACAAGTTTGAAATGTACAAACTTCACTTTTTGTAATAAGGTCTACATTTTTATAAAATATTTGTACATTTGAGACTTGTATTATTACTCTACATATAATATATATAAACAAAAAATAGAAATTTACTAGAGTTTTTGGTCGAACTCTAAAATTTCTTTTGTAAAAGAAATATAGATATATAAAGTAGGCTCTATTAAGATATAAAATAAATAATAAAATCTATATCTTCCTATCAGCTTAAATTTTTTGAACAAGTGATGATTTCACATGATATTAAAATAAAAGTCATGAATTCGAACTCTAACTCTACACTTTACCTATTTAATTAAATATTATACGCGTTGGGTCTACTCATTGAGGAAGAGACTAACTCACACGTGAGGAATGTTAAGAATACAATACAAATAATAAAATCTAACTCTTTTCATCGGTTTAAATTTTTAGAACAAAGGGTAATTTTACATGCTGTATAGTATTAAACATCTAGATGTTAAAATTCTATTAATAACTCAAGAAAAATACAAATTTATAAAGAATAGTGTAGTTCAACCTGTTAGGGTATAATTACACATAAGTGCATGTTCCCATGCCACTCGGGAGTGGACAGAGAAAGAAATAGAAAAAAGAAAAAAAAGAGACTTTTTTGAGCTAAAGCACGTGTAGGTGTGACTCGTGCTGGGTCCACTCTGACATTGGTACTCTCCACCATTAAATGTTGCCCTCACATGCCTTACTTTGACCCACACTTGGAGGCAAGAGCTCCTCTCTTTTTTCTTTCTTTATTATTTATTATTTTAGTTTTTGCAATTAATATATAATTTAAACCTTTTAATTTTAATTCATCTATTAATTATAATGATGGTTGAATTTAGTTTTAAGAAAATATCTGTATTTTTCGAGAGAGATAAAACTAATATAAAAAATATGAAATTAAAATTGAATTAAATTAAAAAATAAAATAAAAATAAAAAGGAGGAAGGTGGCAAGACATGACCCTTTTATGTCGTCTATTATTTGTCCCTTAAAACCCAATGTGTCTTCCCGAAATCAATCAGCCCGATTTGCAAAATCTATAATCAAAAGACATCTTACCAACTCATCTTTTCATTCTTCAGAGTTAGTCCATTGAGTTTCATCCTTTCCTGATAGGGATTGAAAATTCAGTCTTAGAACTTCCTATTTCTCAAGACTTTTTGAAATATTGTCTCTTTCTTTTATAGTTTAAAAAATATCAACTGCTCAAATAAAAAATAAATAAAAATAAGTAAATATAGTAAGATAACAGAAAAAATTTTAAAAAAAATATTTAATTTTTTTGACACACTCAACACCTTATTGAAATAGTCCAAAAATGATGAAAAACTATTAGTATTTTTAATTTTTAATTACTATATAATATTTTATACAATTTCGTAAAAGTAAACACATTAATATTAAATCACATAAATATTATGTCGTGTAAGTAAGGTTTTGTATTTTTTGGTTTTTGTTTTCTCTTTTAATAATATAGTGCAGCGTATCAAAATAAGTATTTAGGATATTATTCTATGATTTATTATTTAACAAGTGTTTTTTGCGAAAATAGAAATTAATATCAAGTTAATTTTTATTCGAGTGTTTATTACTCAATAAATACACGAAAGAAACCTAAATTTAAGATGATGATTGCCACGTGTATCAACTTATTTGGAACAGTACGAGCAGAACAGACCCAAGATTCCCTTAAATTTGTTGGTTGGATAAGATGACAAATGAGATAATTTGAAGGAAGGATGGAGTTGAATAAAATATTATTATAATATTATTATTATTTTTAAATTTAAAAAATATTAAATTATTGATTATATTTTATATAAAATTTTAATAAAATTATAATAATGAGATAAAATAAAATTATTTTTCTATTAAACTGAATAGATTACGTTAGGGAGGTAATATTATATATTTTGTAGATAATAAAAAATAAAAAAATTAATAAATAGTAATAAAATAATATTAATGAAATAATAAATAATAATAAATTACTCTGAAAATACTTACTGCAAAACAACTAGATCTTAATCTAATCCGATTTAAAAAGAGAAAAGAAAAGAAAGATAGAAAGGGAGGAGCCTTGGATCCGGTTTTTAAGGGGGAGAGAAATTCTTATGGAGGGTCCTCTGCTTTAATCCAAAGGAAGAAACTGAGGCCCTCCGGTGTTGGTGGTAGTGTTCGTCTTCGCGGCGGTGCTTGAGCCGGAGCCGGAGGTTCTTGTGGTGGTGGCGTGGGCTGGGACTACGACGCAACAAGTGCCACGCTGAGGTGGTGGCGATTTCTGGCTTCACCCTGACGGAGCCCCCACCATTTCTCTCTCTCTCTCTCTCTCTCTCTGATCCCGGTTTCTAACTGCTTTCTCTGAATGATATTTGTGAAATGAAGGTTCTAGATTTTGAGCTGGTTCGGGGTCCGATCCGTGTGTTTTGTTGTTTGGAGTAGCTGGACGGACAGGTTGGTTGTTCCGCGATTATTTGGATCTACATTTTATGTTATTCGCTGGGATTATAAAGCTTTGTTCATTTTATTCATCAACGATTTTTTTTTTCAGGTTTTTTAATTTAATCTTTAGGAGTTGATGGATTTCACTGATATTTCTTCTTTCTTCTTGTCTGGTTCTTTAACCAAGTTTTGAGAATTTTAACGGGTTTGGGACGTTACGATTGGATTCCTATAATTTTTTCTGAAACTTATGCGATATCTGTGAAATCTATGGCAGATTGGGACAAAAACAGCTTTGATTTTGGGTTTGAGAATTAAATTTGGAAAAAAACCGCATTTTTATATATTTTTCCTTCAGTAATTTACCTAACGTTGTTAATATTTTGTATTTTAGCTAATTTAGCGGTTCAATTGCACTTAAAAACCTACACATATGTATGTGCTATAGCTCAGATTTTGAAACTAAACTATACGCAGAACATGAAAGAGTGTCAAAAAAAAAAAAAATGAACAACAGAAAACTGATAACATCGTAAAGCTACGATTTTGATTTTTTTTTTTCCTCTTTCTAAGTTTCTCAAATGGGTTTAGCTGGTTTACAGGTTTTTGCTACATCTTTTTTTTTTTTTTTCCAGTTTTCAGTGGAAGAGTGAAGGAGAGGATTGATATGATACATTAAGATGTCCCTTAAAAGCATTGTACGTGAGTTGTGGGAGTTAAAGGATGGAATGGGGAGCATGTCAAGGCGGGGAGGGGAAAGGAAGCATTGGCATAGAAAGAGAACGTCACATATTGCTCCTGATCAGGCACCACCACCCTCATCCGAAGTAATTCAGCAGGGCCGGTGGTCGAATTTACCGCCTGAATTGCTCTTGGACATAATCCGGAGGGTAGAAGAGAGTGAGACATCCTGGCCTGCTCGGGCTGTCGTTGTCTTTTGTGCTTCTGTTTGCAAGTCATGGAGGATGATTACTAGGGAGATTGTCCAAACTCCCGAGCAATGTGGAAGGCTCACATTTCCTATCTCATTGAAGCAGGTAGCACTATATTGTTTTGCTATTTTAATGTGAAGTTTATTGTTTTATCATTCCGATTGACTCTTTCTGTGATTATGAATAGCCGGGGCCTCGTGAGTCTCCAATACAGTGCTTTATCAGGAGGGACAGAGCCACTTCTACATATTGTTTATACTACAGTTTGGTGCCTTGTGAGTAGATTTCTCTTTGTTTATTTCTCAATAAAGTTAAGCTTATGAACCTTTGCATTATTGCTTGAGAATGTTGAAATGTAATTTTTTCTGGTGTTGATATCTGGAATTTTTAGATTACAATGCCTGGAGGAGATGTATACATTAAATGATTATTGTTATTTTTATTGTATAATCTTTTTTCGAATTATTCGGTAGGGGAACTTAATATAGCGCACTCTATCTATGAGTTTTTTTCTTCTTCTTTGAGAATTCATTAGTCTAAAAATATCGGCCTGTTTGAGAATGATTAGTTGGATAAGATGGTAGAATAAAAAAATGTATCAGTTCATGTGTGGTTCTCACTTGTGATTTTATTAAATGGACAGCCGAAGATGAGAGTGATAAATTGTTGTTAGCAGCCAAAAAGATTAGAAGGGCAACAAGCACGGATTTTGTTGTATCTTTGGTCGCAGATGACTTTTCTCGGGCAAGCAGTACATATGTTGGTAAACTGAGGTAGGTCTTAGCCATTACACTTGCTACCTACACCTTTCCCTCCCTTCTTCATTCATTTCCCCCAAAATTTATTAACAATTGTTTTTTTTTTTCAGGTCTAATTTCTTGGGTACAAAGTTCACCATAAATGACAGCCAACCTCCATGTGAATCCACAGTTCAACTAAATAGTCGATCCAGTCGTAGATTTCATTCTAAGCAGGTGTCTCCGAGAGTTCCAGCGTGTAACTACTGTGTAGGGACAGTCTCCTATGAGCTCAATGTTCTTCGAACAAGAGGGCCAAGGAGAATGCATTGCGTCATGCAGTCCATACCTGTCTCTTCTATTGAGGAGGGAGGAAAGGCTCCAACACCAACATCATTCCCAAACTCCTTTGATCAGCAGCAGTTTTCTCCTCTACCAGGGCCAAAAGGAAAAGATACGGTCACAGATTTCAGCTCAACTAGCCTCTCAGAGCCATCAGTATCCATCCAGAGCTCAGGGGAGCCACTGGTTCTTAAAAACAAGGCTCCTAGATGGCATGAACAGCTGCAGTGCTGGTGCTTGAATTTCAGAGGGCGTGTTACTGTGGCTTCTGTCAAGAATTTCCAGCTTGTGGCATCTGTTGGTACATCCCACAATGTTTCAGCTGCAGAGCAAGAAAAGGTAATCTTACAGTTTGGAAAGATTGGAAAAGATATCTTCACCATGGATTATCGCTACCCACTCTCTGCTTTCCAAGCCTTTGCTGTCTGCTTGAGCAGCTTTGATACTAAACCGGCCTGTGAATGAAAC
>QEOT01124246.1:69451-80027 GCA_003123785.1 Pterocarya stenoptera | reverse complement strand
TTTTTTTTTTTTTTTGGGCCAAAAGAAGTTTCAAAAGCCGGCCCCTTTGGCTGTCTCTTTGACTCCCATTATGCTGACTTGTAACTTTTGATCTTCGCTCGGTCAAAATACATATAGGTTATAAAAATTCAAAGCCATAGCTTAGCCGCCACATGCAGAGCCATATTGAGTGAGTCAGCCACCAAAACATTTCTGCTCCATACAGTCATTTTAGATACATTTTACGCATTCTATTAATGTGATTAGTTAAAATAATTATTTTATATTAAAAAAAATGAAGAAACCAATCACGTTAATAAAGTGCGTAAAGAATATATAAAAATGACTGCACATAGAATTTTTATTTATTGTTAAGGGATCATGTTCTTCACCTTCATCTCTTTAGAATGAGAAGTTCTTTCTTCTCTCTAGAAAGTTCAAATCACTCTGAATGCCTCCAACAATGGCTTACTTAAAAACCATCAATTTTGCATTATGATTATTGTACTAGAATGTTTGTTGGGGAATCGTTCCGTCTTCATATATCATATTTTCATTTTCTAATGAAATTTGCTTGCTTGTATATATATGAATATTAATATTGCATGCTCGATCGGAGTCATAGATTTGGTTAAATGCTAGGAATGATGATATCGAGTGGTAATAAATGCAAGAGAACACTGAAGGGGACACGGGTTGATGAGGCCACTACGTTTCCTTGAGGCCAATGGAGCTAGAGCTACTCTCAAGCGTGCACTGCATGATCATGTATACCAGTTTTGACTGCAAACGTGAAACGACAGGCCACTGAGCTTGTAATGCATTTAACCACTCATGAACTGGTCGCAGCTGACTTAGTAAATTCCCCATGAATTTTTACACAAATATTATACACCTCGCCGCCTATGCAGTTTGTTTGGATGAATGAACCCGGCCGGAAGGAGGATTTTTGGATTTGGAGATTTGAAATCCAAATGTCTTATTTGGATGATCATATATTATAAGAAAAATTATATTTGCAATATAAAGTTGTGTAAGTCTGGCGTATTCCCTTTTAAAAAAAAGTAGATAAATATGATCAGACCTGCATTAAAAAAATTATTTTTTTAAATATAGTAGATCCCACTTTTTTCTAAAAAATAAAAGTGTGTGTGACTTGCACACTTTAGAATTGTATATAGCATTACTTATATTAAAATTTGGATTTTAAGCTTTTCAAGATTTTAGATTTTAGATTATAGTTAATTTTAGATACAAATTATAATCCAAATCTAAATCTAAACTCAAATCAACTCTTCCACCTAAACGCCACCCTAATGATATTATCGTGTAATATTGAAATGTGTAGATACCATTATTAATTCAAAATAATGATATGATCAGTTTGAATAATAATTGTGAAAGAAGTGTATCTTTATTTTTTGCTTTTATCAATTGACCATTTCTCATACTAGATGAATTTTCTCGACAAGTGTTTTTCTCGAGAGAATATATTATAATCTTTGAAAAATTTGTTCAGTCCATATATAAATTAATTCAAATTGCTGAATTTTATTAGATATTATTTATTGTAATAATAAGTCCCTTTAATTTATTGAGATATATTTTCAACAATTTCGTCATTTTTATATACTGATCATCGAGTATGTTAGGTTTGGAAGATTTTAAAACCATAAAATTTTCATTTTATCTCATCTCATCATTATAACTTTTTTAAATTTTTACATAAAATATAATAAACAATTATACTTTTTCAAATCTCTATTCAACTTTTTCAAATCTCAAAATAATAATAATATTAAAAAATAATATTTAATTTAATTTTTAACATCCAAACTTAACCTAAATCTAGAAGTTTGAATGAAAGAGAGCAGCCCCTTGCTCTAACTAATAGTCGGAATTTAAGCTTATAGCTAGCTACCTAGCTAGAAATTGCATGCCTTTGGGAATTAAAAACATGCAAGTGGAAGGCAACACGTTAAAGAAAATAATTAAAAGATACGTAGACGCGTATTTGCTTTTAACATGTCAATTACAAGCATGTATGGATAAGGTGAGGTTTCTTATCTTTTACTTTTTGTCAATATTACCATTAACTCGATACATAGTCATGATCAGGTACCGCGTTTTAATTCAAAATGAAATAGAAAAAAGCCCTGCAATATTTCATGCACGTTTACTGCCATTTGACAGTGCCATCTCAAGTACTCATGACCACCGTACATGATCAACGTCTATATATGGTTTACTACAACAACTTTGAACTTTTGGGAAGATTTTTCTTTGAAACGCAATGAAAGTCGTTCCAAGCTATGTAAGATTTAAGGAGGAAACTCTGATTTCATTCTAAAAAAATTTTGAAATGATAAATTTCGTTTCAAATATAAACGTTGATAAATTTCATCCCTGGTGAACTAATCATTAACGGTTGGGGAAAAAATTGGTGGGTCGATTGCGGGAAACTAATTTATCGTTCGAATGTCCATTGAAACCGTTCGAGCATGTAAATCACCATTTTCGAAAGGTCAGTTAACGTTCGAGCTTTGACACTAATTTAATAAACATTTAATCAATTAAATAATTAATAATAACAACAACAATTAATTTATAAAAGAAAGATATAATGCATAATTAATTAAACTTAGAAAACATCAAATATTATCCATATAAAAAAAAGACAAAATACAAATAAAAGATATAAAATACTATGTCTCCAACTCTTTAAGGACATCCTCAATTGAATCTATTTTTACCTCTATCTGTGTTAATCGAGTATATATCGTCTCCTGAATCCAATACACGCAATCAATGGCACCCATGAACTCTGTATGTAAGCCTCCGAAGGCAATATGGAACTCTGTACGCACTATATCAGCAATCTGATGGGCAGTAACAATGTGTGATGCCTCGGGCTGCGTGGATGTCTGACTGGCCAATACTCAATGATCAGTCGGGTGTGCATCTTTGGTATGAGTATCCATCAACTCTGTAGTAGGAGCATGAAGATGAAGTCTCGAGTGCCCCATGCTCCATGACAGGGTGGAGGCGTTAATAGGTCTAATCGGCTCCCGAATACGCTCAGCAACATCAAGTAAGGCCCCAACCGACAATAGGAGTCGTGTGATCAGGAAGCCAAACAGCAAAATATCTGTTGTAACGTATGAAACCTCTGATCGCATCCTAGTGAATATATAACCCACTAGGTCGATAGGCATCATTCGATCGACACGTATCATAAATCTCGCTATATCATGCCAACCTCTGTCTTATGCTGCCGACGGTCAATGTTGTGGACGATGATTTAGTTCAGAATATTGAAACAATATGATAAATGAACTTGTTTGATGCTCTTCATCTCATCATAAAGAGGAGCATATGTACTAACAACCAACTGCCTCACCTCTACATCCGAGAGGCCATCCAGTCTATCAAGATCAGTGCCCTCGTCCTCAACTGTCTCCTCACCAGCTGTAGACTCCCTGGGCACCACATTTGAATATGTAGTTTCCAAACATGTGATACAGATAAAATTGGCAAGTATGTCTGCCAAAAAGGGGAATGAAATACGTCGTATGCCAAAAATATATTTACCATCAGTATCCAGACTGGAGGCACCAAGCCCTTTATAAAAGTCGGTGACAAGATCAATATATGCCACAAACTAGAACCCCTCATCCCTGAGTCCAAAATCGGTGATCAATCGTGCTCTACGAATACCGATGTCAAGGAGTGACCCTCGAAGAGAAGATTCTGAAAATCGTCGATCTTCACTTGATGCTCTAGTAAAACTTTACGACCTAACAATGTATCGACCATACTACTAGAAGAACCTAGTTCCCTTGATCGGGCACGCTTTGACCTTCCCCTAGCAGACAGACATTTCAACCTGAAATTTAAATAATAAAATTAACCACTCATGAACTGGTCGCAGCTGACTTAGTAAATTGCCCATGAATTTTTACACAAATTTTATACACCTCGCCTATGCAGGTTTGTTTGGATGAATGAACCCGGCCGAAAGGAGGATTTTTGGATTTCGAGATTTGAAATCCAAATGTCTTATTTGGATGATCATATATTTAAAGAAAAATTATATTTGCAATATAAAGTTGTGTAAGTCCCACTTTTTTTAAAAAAAAAAAGATAAATATGATCAGACCTGCATTAAAAAAATTACTTTTTTAAATATAATAGATCCCACTTTTTTCTAAAAAGAAAAAAAGTGTGTGTGATTATTGAGATATATTTTCAACACGCGATTTAAGTCTCTCGTCAGTTTCGTCATTTTTATATACTGATCATCAAGTATAAATCTATAAGTTTGAATGAAAGAGAGCAGCCCCTTGCTCTATCTAATAGTCGGAATTTAAGCTTATATATAGCTAGCTACCTAGAAATTGCATGCAATTGGAAGGCAACACGTTAAAGAAAATAATTAAAAGATACACGCGTATTTGCTTTTAACACGTCAATTACAAGCATGCATGGATAAGGTGAGCTAGGTTTCTTATCTTTTAGGCCTTTTTGTCAATATTACAATTAACTTGATACATAGTCATGATCAGGTACCGCGTTTTAATTCAAAAGGAAATAGAAAAATAAAAATGATACTTTGGCTATTCCATTTGTCCCTCATTTTGACACCTCATATATTTTTATTTTTATTTTTATTTAATAGTTAAGAAAGTGACTATTAGTGTATTGATATATTTTTATATTTTTTAAAATGATAAAAAAATATGAATAAGAAAATTAGAAACAAAATAAAATCAAAATTTTGAACTAGCGGTCAAAATGAACGGTGCTACTCAGGCGGCAAAGTAGCACCGCTCATAGAAAAAAGCCCTGCAATATTTCATGCATACTACTGCCATTTGACAGTGCCATCTCATGTACTCATGACCACCATACGTGATCAACGTCTATATATGGTTCACTACAACAATTTTGAGCTTTTGGGACAATTTTTCTTTAGAACCAAATGAAAGTCATCCCAAAATGTAAGATTTAAGGATGAAATTCTGATTTCGTTCAAAAAAAATTTTGAAACATTCTTCCTGTTCGAACATATTCGAACGGTATACTTAGAGACGAAAAATTTTGTTCCTAGTGAAATAATCATTTGTTGGGAGAAAAATTGGTAGGTCGTTCACAGGAAACTAATTTACCGTTTGAACATCCATTGAATCTGTTCGAACATGTAAATCACTATTTTCGAACGGTCAGTTAACGTTCGAATGGTGACACTAATTTAATAAACATTTAATCAGTTAAATAATTAATAATAACAATCAACAATTAATTTATAAAAGAAATATATAATGCATAATTAATTAAATTTAGAAAACATCAAATATTGTCTATACTAAAAATAAAATAAAATACAAGGAAAAGATATAAAATACTATGTCCCCAACTCTTTGAGGACATCCTCGATTGAAATATTTTTGCCTCTATCTATGTCAATCGAGTAGATATCGTCTCCTTAGTCTGAGACACGTGATCAACGGCACCCATGAACTCTGTACATAAGCCTCCGAATGCAATCTGGATCTTCGTACGCACTATATCAACAATCTGATCAGCAGTAACAATGCGTGATGCGTGGATGTTTGACCGACCGATACTCTATGATCAGTCGGGCGTGTATCTCTGGTCTGAGTATCGATCGGCTCTGTAATAAGAGCACGAAGACGAAGTCTCGAGTGTTCCGTACTCCTTGATAAGGTGGAGGCGTTGATTGGTCCAATCGGTTCCCAAATACGCTCAGCAACATCAGGTAAGACCCCAACCGACAATAGGAATCATGTGATCAGGAGGCCGAACGGCAAAATATTTGTCGTAACGTATGAAACCTCTGATCGCATCCTAGTGGATATATAACCCACTAGGTCGGTAGGTATCATACGAGCGACACGTATCATGAATCTCGTCCTATCCATGCCAACATCCGTTTTGTGCTGCCGAGGGTTAATGTTGTGGGCGATGATTAAGTTTAGAATCTTGAAAAAATCTGATAAATGAACATGTTTGATGCTCTTCATTCCATCATAAAGGGGAGCATCTAGACCAACAACCAACTGCCTCACCTCTGCATCCGAGAGGCCATCCAGTCCATCAGGATCAATGCCCTCATCCTCAACTATCTCCTCACCAACTGTAGACTCCCTGGGCACCACGTTTGGATATACAGTCTCCAAACGTGCGATACCAATAAAATCGGCAACTATGTCTGTCGAGAAAGGCAATGAAATACCTCGTATGCCGATAATATATTTACCATTAACATCCAGACTGAAAGGTGGGATATCCACGTAAAGTGGTAACTTTGGGACTGTTCTAGCAAACGACAGCAGCAATTAGATCTCCTAGCTCTGAGTTCTTATCTAAATTTCTTAAAATGTCAAGCGAGACACAAAATAATAGGGTTTTTTTTTCTTTTTTTAATTTTAAGAAAGAGGACGGTACCTACATACTCTTCTTCTTCCCTTTTTTTCTCCTTTTTTTGGCCAAAAGAAGTTTCAAAAGCCGGCCCCTTTGGCTCTCTTTGACTCCCGTTATGCTGACTTGTAACTTTTGATCTTACCTCCGTCAAAATACATAAGGTTATAAAAATTCAAAGCCATAGCTTTGTCGACGCCACATGCAGAGCCATATTGAGTGAGTCGGACACCAAAAAGGGCATCATGTGCAATTAATGGACCCTACGCCAAGTAAGAGCGCAGAAGACACATGCATTCATATATTATTTATGTTAAGGGGCCGGGTGAGAATGTGTCCCTGCAACCACAAGTTGGATCTGGGAAAGTTAAATGCATGTAAAATTTTCAACAAGTGGGTTTGATTTCTCTTCATGTACTTTTTGTATTTGTATATTTGAAAAAGGGGCCAGGCCACTGCCAGCATCAATGCATATCTATTATTATATATAAAAGTCAAATTTTAACATTTGACTTGGCATGTAGACCGCATTAATCGGGAATTTCCCCACTCCCAAACATCAACCGTAGTGATATATCTAGAAAATGGCAACCGGCGTTTTCTGATGAGGTTCAGGTTTGGTTTGGAATGAGATTTGTGAAACACATTTTCACTCTGAGATATCTTCACCAGCCCCAACCAAACCAATACTATTTCTTTTTCTTTTCTTTCTTTCATCCTTTCAAAACCCACGGACCCAATCAGATACACCAAAGAAAAAAATCAAAATAAAACGAGAATAAATTACATCCTTGAGTAGATGAGCCTCTTCTGATCTTCAACTACGGCTGCAGAAGGTTCATTTGATTTTTTATCTTCAAATCCAGATTTCGCAACGAAAATGATGGACGATGCATCAAGAAAAAACTAACACGAAAAGATTACATCCTTTCAAAAATGCAAGATTCTGAAATGAACCATCAAAAGGCGCAACCCAACAACATAATATAAATCCAAACAACTATGAAACCGTCGCTTTCTCCATAGCATTAGGACGGATAAGCGAAGCAAAAAAGAATTACCGATAACTTATGAAAGCACTTTTCTTCATCGACAAATGATATCATAAGAAAACCATCACCCACGACAAGTGTAACCGGCAGTTACCCAAAAATAACTGCAAATGGAAGGCTCTGTTTTTTACCTGCAGAAATAGAGAGGTCAGGTCCATACCAGACTTTACGTGCAAACAGAGAGGTCAGCTCCATACCAAGAGAGAAGTGAACGTGCGACAGCGCAGGGAGATGGGCTGAGGTCGACGGTGGGGAGTGCGGTGGCAGAGCAACGCTGTGTGAGAGAGAGAGAGAGAGAGTGAGTGATGAGAGAGAGAAAGTGATGAGAGAGAGAGAGAACGGAGAGCACCGTGAGAGAACGTTCGGAGTGGCCTTACCGAGAGGAGAACGAAGATTGAGCGCTGGGGGATGCAGTCCAACCGTGGAGTCTTGCTTTCCGGCGTCCTCTGTTGCCGATGAAGTGCATGAGGGTGGTGAAATGCAGGGGAGGATCGGGGACTAAGAGCACATAAGTTGCTCTGTTTTTTATGCAGGAAACAGAGGCTTTCCGTGTTGTTAAGGGTGCTGTTTTTGCTCTGATTCTCGGCCACTTCGCACCGTTGGTGGAGGAGACGGTTGGTCTTCCAACATGTCGTAGATCGTCGGTGAAGTCGAAGGGTCGTCGGTGAGTAAACACAGATGAGTGCCTCAGTTGAGTTTGATCTGTTTACCTGGTCTGGGCTCATTTCAGCGATTTTTTCCCATTTTATTAAAGGTTACGGTGATATTGATATGATACGGGAGACATGGAAGCAATGATGCGGGAGACATGGAAGCGGGAAGGCTCTCTGGCCACGATATGATTGCAATCAATGCTGTGAATAATTTTCATAATTGAATAAAAAGGTTAAAAAATCTCTCTTTGATGGTTGATGTTGCCTTTTGTGTTATGGGGTGCAGTGAGATTGAAAATCGCATTGAGGAAGCTCTGAAGTTAATTGGTTGTCCACAGCCTCTTGAAGCTTCTCAAATTGAGATTCTAGAACTCTGAGTCTCTGACTATGGCTCAGAACCAACACTCTCAATCTTGTATATTTTTCTTTTTCTATAAGAATTTTATTTACTTATTTATTTCAAAGGGCCCATTTGGTTGCAAATAAAACTGTGTTTGTAGATGTGTAATTCTGCAACTTCTTAGCATCGGAGTGAAGCATGAGCTTTTGGATGGGTTAGTTTTAGAATTTATGATATGGGTTTTCTGCAATTTTTTCTCTATGTATATTGGATTCTTTTGCTTTATATCATCTCTATTCGCACTTGCCTTTATTTTATTAATTGCAGCATATTTCTTGCAAATTTTGATATTTTCTGTGCAGGATATCCTATTTAGTTCACAATCGGGTCTCCTACTAATTATATCTATTTTACATTTATTTTAAATTTGTTTTAAATTAAACAATCTTTTTTTATAAGAAATTGAACAATCATTTATATATATGAATTATATTTTTTATATTGTAAATTGACCATGAAATATTTATTGGTAAAGGGAACTCTTTTATGCATTCTCCTTTTTATATATATTTGATATACATTTTTTTAATAGTTATGGTAGTGATTATGTATAATAAACTATTTAAAGTTATAAAATTCAGCATAAATAACGGTTCGCGCATTACGCGGGTTATAGGCTCGTTAATATAATATCGAAGCTAGCCTGTATATGAATTTTATTGCATGCTCGGAGTCATAGATTTGGTTGGTCAGAACTTCTACGTACAGTTGCCCCATGCAAACGAGGCGTAAACGGCTTATATAATTATGCCACATAAGTTTTTATTTATTATTAAAAAAGACAACAACGAAAAACATAACCCGTGCTTTGGTTTGGTGCACTGGTTTTTGAGATAGCTTCTATCGAGCTTGCGTGGTGCTTTGGTCAAAAGCTGTTGTGGTGTTGTTCTCTCAAATTAGTTGCGTTTTGTTGTGGTCTTCGAGTGTTGCCTGGGTCATCTTCCGTGTGGGTTTTCGGCTTCACCACAACAAGACACCACAACAAGACGCCCAACATTAGAGAGAAAATCCAAATCTTTTGAGTTCGAACAGAGTCTGTGGATATAGTATACTTATCAGGCAAATACTCTGTGGTTGTCATCAAATATAACTGATCTAGTGCTAATTCTTAGTACCCAAACCTCTGACAACCCATTATCAAAGAGTTCCAAGAGATTATATCTAATTCCTCCATTGTCAAAAACACACCAAAAGCATAATAAATATCCGATCAGTAACACAAACCGAGACACCAAATCCAGAGCTAATTGGGGTGAAGACACCAAATCCAGAGCTAATTGAGGTGAAATTGCATGTGCAAAATTAATATATAAAACTCTATAAATCCTCAAATTAATATATATATATATTGCAAGAGTTATCAGAAATGAGGAAGGGGCTAGGGTTAAGGGGTTTCGGAATGAACGGGATTGGGGGCGGGCTAGGGTTAGGGTCGATGATTGGCGTCATTCCGTGCTCCCTCCCTCGCTAAAGACGACGGCACACTGTGGCAAAGAGAAACTAAGGTGCGACGAAACTTAGGACTTACCAGTGTGGGCCTTAAAGAAACATCAAGACACTAAGGGAGGGAGGGCGGCGACTTCGAGGGGAGGGACGTGCCGTCTTTGACGGAGGCACTTCGAGGGATGGAATCGCAGCAGGAGAGAATGAGGAAGGAAAAAACGTAGAGGGAGGGAATGAGGAAGGAAACAGTGCGTTTCAATGAGGGCCAACATTTTGAATCACATTTCGGGCGATTGAGATTGTGCGTTTTGAAACAATTATTCCACATTAGCAGCCGCTTACGCGGCGTCTCCCCCTGGAGACTGAATACAGAGTTTTTCTTGGTCAAAATGCTAGGAATGATGATATCGAGTGGTAATAAATGCAAGAGAAAACTAAAGGATAGTAGCCAGGGGTTGATGAGGCCACTACTTTTCCTTGAGGCCAATGGAGCTATATAGAGCTAGCTCTCAAGCTTGCACTGCATCATATATACCATTGAACCAGTTTTGACTGCAAACATGAAACGTCAGGACAATGAGCTTTTTTTTTTTTTTTTTTTTTTTTTT
>QEOT01124246.1:0-69159 GCA_003123785.1 Pterocarya stenoptera | reverse complement strand
GTGGTAACAAAACCAACACTAGGAATTTATAGATAAAGACTAAAACCATCCCTTGTATCCAACCAAAATAAAACAACCAAACCAACACAACTACTACATATAGAAATTCAAAAAATAAATCAAACAATCACAGTCCAGTCCTAAGCATTACAAACCAAACAATAAACCAAAAACCTAAACCAGTAAAAAACAACAAAAAAAAGAAACGCAGAGATTATGGTCGAAAATTTTGCAAACCCAACTTATCCATCCGAACGATTCCCCTCAATAATCATGGCAGATACCGATCCCCTTCATAACAAAAGGACATCCCTTCCTCGCCTTGCCTAGATAGGAAATCCGCCGCTTGGTTGCCTTCACGATACTGGTGACGCACTATGTAATTAACCCCATCAAGCTCCTTAATTACATCCTCCAAAAAATCCCACAAATACCAGCGTGATCAACGTTTATATATGGTTTAAGATCGAGGAAATTACATATATATATATAAATATTATCTGTCAGTGTTTTGGATAGAGTACTCCATAGTTCTTTATTTCTGATATGAATTATAATGTAGGAAAAGGTTATATTATCAATTTTCTTTCCGTCAAAAAATAAAAAATAGTAAAACAAATTGACCACGATATTTATTTAAAAAAAAAATTAACAACCGGGTCATATGTCATCAAGCCATTAGACTCTTGACTGTTAGACTTTTATTTAAGCTAGCTTGCTAGATATCATTATTCATGATAAGATTGAGCTTGAAATAATTATTAATTTATCAATCAAATACTAATTGTATCTCATTTTGAGTAATGTTACATACAGTAGTCCTAGTCTTAAGAAATGCAAGTCTCGTATATTTCATTTGAAAAAGTATGGAGTCCACTACTAAAAAAATAATTTTTTTCGTGTAAATTTCATATTTATTTATTTATTTCAACTGGAATGCATGAGACTACTTACACATCCGACGATTGTAGAAACCATTTCTCATTTCTTAATTGGCAGAAGCAGGATTAATTTCAAGAATTTATCTACCACCTGAGAGGTCAAGGATTCCTCGAAATATTCTGCTGATCGATTGTCCATTGTTCTTGGTAAGATTTATAATCTGTTACGTTTACGTACGTAACACAGTTACTGCTTTTCACAAACCACTGGATTAATGGCCATTCGGGACCAATAATATTGTAATTTGTTGCCTTCACTGATCTCTGTAGTCGACAATCCTATATATTTCTAACATATTGATACTTTACGTCCCGAAATGGCCAAACTAATTCAATCTTCCAATCCTTTACTATTTCTCTAAGCAACTTAAAAGTTTTCAAGTTCCTTAATTGGTCCAAATCCTTTTAGGGAGAGAACACGACACGTAGTTTATTTTAGATACGTTGTAAGGTGGAAGATCTAGCTGCAGGAAGGCAACAACTGATCGCGACATTCAGCAGCTATGTTTGAACGACAACCTTCAACAAATTCTATGAAAACTATTTCATGCATGCAGAACAACATTGATTGAGATATCACCTCAGATGAAAACTATTTCTCATATCAAGATAGATCAGTGTACGTAATTATTTTTTTCCTTAGCAATTAAATATCATCAGTACTATATTAGAAATCAAAGGTGATCTCTATTAAGAAAAAAAAAAATTAAGAGGGAATTGGATCATGTGGATTGGTTTAGGATGGCATGAGAACAGTGGGTTAATTTTGGAGATATTGGTATGGTATGCTGCTAAATGCCCGATCAATAAGATGGAAGGTGGATCAAACTTTCCCGGCCCATTGGAAGTGAGTGCCATGGTCGATATATCGTAATGACTTGCTAGCCTATTGCTCTTGAAAATGATGATTGATGTCTGATTTGATTACACAATTTAAACAATTTTATCTCATTTTATCTCATATAAAATATAATAAAAAATTTAATTTTTTAAAATTTTAAAATAAAAATTAATATTAAAAAATTATATTCTAATAATATTTTATTTAATTTTTAAGTTTTATGTTATCTCATATATCTCTTGTAACCAAAAGAAACCGAGAATCCAGTAAAGTGGGCCTCGATCTCCAAGTCGGGGTGACGTAGGAGGAAGGTGCGATATCGATCCGAATATTAACTTCGGGACTCTTTGATCTGGCAAAAGGTAACTATAATAATTTGAAAAAAAAAAATATTTGAAGGTATAGTGCTAATTCAAGTACTGCTACAAGTAAATTAAATAGAAATATAAATAATGGAGCAGGCATTACAACATCTATATTCCTATAGATTTTTTGAACAATAATAAATATTATAGAAGTAATTTCATGTCTTCTTAACCTTGACTTTCAAATTATTCAAGTTAAAACTTGAAACGATATTGGTAGCGTCAAAGTTAAACTTCTAGGTAGCCAACCGATCGAGTAATAAGGTTGGATGTCGGTTGCTGAGATTCTGAATTGCCACGTGCGTTTAGTCATGAGTCTTATTGGTGTAAAATAATGACAAAAACAACTATATGTTCAGCTGCATTTCCATCTCTTCTAACTTTAAAAACAAAAGTTAATCTACATAAGAAAGCTCATCATTACTTCAAATGTCACTCACAAAATACATCAAAATACATAAAATTTATCGTAATATATATAGAGACATGACGAAATATAAACTTCTAGAAAATTATACATTGGGTCAAAAAAAATAAAATTATTCATATATTGCACACCTCACTCCAACAAATACACTTAAAATATTATTTAGTTTCACCTGCATGCATGCGACTCCAAAGCGTTTCCCCCAACTAGTTTTCATCTTATTATTGCTTAGTGCTGAGAAGATCGCACTCAATCACGTCAACCTGCAGATCTATACCAGGCCAAGTCTTTTCGTCCCTACAAAGATTCTTTAATTTGGGAAGGTTCTTCAATTTCAATTTCTGTAATTTTGAGGTAATAGGATCTGGAGCCATATTCTGCAATGGAAGATAATTGAAGAGCTCTTCTAAATTGGAACAATTGCGTACCTCGATTAATTCTAGGTTTGGCATTGTGCGAATGGAGTTCTGCAGGGAGAGAAGATATTTCATCTTCCGACAGGCAATCACAACCACGGTTTTCAGTTTCTGAAATCTCAGCCCGAGATGGTTGACTAGTTCTGAAATGCTTTCAACGCCTCTCAGGTCCAATAGGCAAAGTTCTTCCAAATTGGGTAGTAAGTCAAAATGTGTTGCACGTCCTCCAGCCCGAAAACTACTATCAGATTAAAAAATCTCAAGCTTTTTTAAATATGTAAAGCTGCCAATACTGTTGATGACCAAGTCTTGGAGCATCTCATTCAGTCCTCGACAACTTCCTAAGCATAGATAACTCGCATTACTCTTCCTAAGCATAGATAACTCGCGTTACTCAACCAGCACCCGATCTGTCCTTAGTGACTCCTCCCGAGAGATCAATCCCACACATAATCACGCATCTTTGGCCACCCAAGAGTGGAGGTGGAGATGGCACGTGTACATATTCAAAGTATGGCAAATTCTTTCTAATCCAATCTATAAAATAGTTTGTAAATAATAATAAAATATTTTAAAATAATAAATATTATTAAATTTTGAGAGGGTGGTAAGAAAATATTAAATAAAAATATAATAAAATTAAAAAATATTATTTGAATATAATTTTTTAATATAATTTTTATTTTAAAATTTAATAAAATTTTGTGTTTAATTTAAAATTTTAAAAAAATTATAATAATTAGATAAAAAAAATTAAAATTTTAAATTTTAAAATAATTTTATTTGAATGATATTTAAAATTAAAATATCTTAGAAAATACCTGAAGGAGAAAGGCCCGGCCGCCTTCTGAAGTCAATTTGGAATGCTTTTAATCTATTTGTCAAGGAAATAATTGTATCTTGGGAACAGTGAGACGGGATCGATTTCAATCTTATGGATAAGACTTGTAACTGCTCTAGGCATTCGAGCTCTTCAATAATGCTTGTTCCTCTTGTACTCCTCCCTGCACTTTCCAAATGGCCATGTTTGACAGGTCCAGAACTTCTAAACCAGACAACTTGGATATGACTCCAACTTGAACGTACGTCCCCCTTACTTTTAGATGCTTAAGTTGCTGAGTTGCTCCAACCCTCTAGGCAATTCTCTGATACCAGTGTCAGANAGTTGCCAAGCGTCTTCATCCCTCAAAACGCTCATTTTAACTTCAACATCAGTCAGCATCATGTTCCTACATACATCCAAAGATCTAGATGTCAATATGATCTTACAACCCCTATGATCTTCAGGCCGTGGGACGCCCAATTTGTCCAAATCAATTTTCTCCCAAACATCATCGAGAATGAGAAGAAAACGTTCCTCCTTTAGTAGTCTTTCACGAAGTTGAGTAGCCATTCTATCCGCTCCCGAATTTTGTTCCAGATGAAAACCCAGTCTGGAAGCTATTCCCATCTGGAGCTTTTTTATGTCCAAATTTTTAGACACTGTAACCCATAGTACACAGCTAAATGGCATATTTGAATTAATTTCAAGCAGCTTATTGTTCAAATTTCTCACCAGATTAGTTTTGCCGACGCCTCCCATCCCCCATATACCAATCCTCCGGATTCTTTTGTCAAACAATAAAGCCTTAACTTTGGCTAAATCTTTTGATACTGATGCAGTTTGATCTTCAATTGAAGGTCCAGGAATATGCTCCACTGCTTTGAACTCCGAATAATTAAAAGCCACGGAACCAGCTAGCGAACTTCCATCTTTTTGAAGACTTTCTATCTCTTTGAGATGTTCTGCCACCTTCGTGCTTCTTCTATACCGCTTAGTAATGCAACTTAAGAAACATCGGAAGAAACATCGGGAACTGTTTGCTTCTTGAATCTGATCACACTTACGCTTCAGCTCTTCAACCTTGCCAAGCCACACAGTGGCTTCAGCTTTTATTACTTTTCCTTCTCTCTTAGCTAATTCCATTTCTTTTGCTGCATCATCTCTACGAGCCATGAGGGATTTCATATTGCTTTCCAAAAGATCAAGCTGTTGTGGGCCTTTGACAAAGTTCTTGATCGTAGAATATATAGAGCCACAGAGAAACCGACCAGTTTCTACGACTGCTCCACCGACAATCGAAGCCACCACTTCCATGCCGGAAATTTTGCTTTGAAAAAACTCACAGCCAAAGAACTGCTGATCAAGAACACTCGTTTCCGCAGCTTGTGATTAAAAATGACAATTATTGCTTTCAATTTTTTTAGTGGAGTAACTAGTACGGGAATGGCACAATCCCAGAATTTCGCTTTAAAGAAACTCAAAATTTAAAACGCGTTTTCTTCTGCAGTTCTTAGTTCTTACGCGATTTTATTTATTTTATACTTTTATAGATTTTTTATAATATTATTAAAAAATACTTTCTTACTTATTAAGACTCCGTTTGGATACACAGTTAGGATGAGATGAGATAAAATGTTTTGAATAGTAGTTGAATAAAATATTGTTAGAATATATTTTTTAGTATTATTTTTATTTTAAGATTTGAAAAAGTTGAATTGTTTGTTATATTTTTGTATGAAAATTTGAAAAAATTATAATGATTTAGATGAGATAAAATAAGATAAGAGGTTTATGTAAACAAATGGAGCTAAGTCAAAAACAATATTTATACGAGAGCTGCGAAGAGTAGCATTTTCTCAATTTTATTGTTAAGTGTTTTTTTTTTAGGAAATTGTTGTCAAGTGTTGAAGAATAGTTATACTGCTAAAGGAGTGTTGTTATGCATACCTTACTATATTATTTTTAGTGAGATTAGTAAGTTGAGATAAGTTGGATAAATATAAAATTTAAAAGTAGAATAAAATATTATTAAAATATTATTTTTTTGATATTTAAAAAAATTGATTATTTATTATATTTTGTATAAAAATTTAAAAAAATTATAATTATAAGATGAGATGAGATGAATAACTTTCACTATCTAAAGAGAGCCTTATTATCATTTAAAAAATAATTAAAAATTACTTTTTTAATATAGTTAAGTTTTTAAATTAACAATATGTTGAACGTGTAGAACAATAAAATTTTTAAATAGATATAGGAAAAGGAAATATGATTACAAAATAGTACAAGTGCTGAAGTGCATTCACAATAGTTTATTTATCTTATCTTTTAAAATATATCACTAAACTTCATTTTTTCTATTTTATATAATAACTTTTAAATTATATCATACACAAGCTTATCTATTTTTTCCTCATATCATTTAAATAATTATTTTTATTCTTTTTAAATATTTCCTTTTTACCAATAAATTTGCAATATTCATATATTTTTTTTATATTTGCAATATATTTTCATATACAATGTAATATAATTAGTTCTATACATACAAAATAAAAATATATAATCCAAATAAAAATTAAAAATCAAATCAAAATATGAAAAAATTGGTTAAAATATATTGGAAAATAAAATAGATGTGTTTTAAATGATAAACAATAAAAAGAATTTGCTTACATGGTAAAAGTTAGAATAAAAGAAATGAGGGAGTAAATAAAATATAAATAACAAAAAAATGTTTACAAGATAAACATACCCGCTAGGTAACTTAAGTTAATTATATTTTACATTTCTTTTTATATAATCAGATGGAACTCTTTTTTTAAGCAATTCTTCAAATAATTTATATTTTTTATATAATAGATAAGCTGTTGAGAATGCTCAAGGACAAACCACAATGGCACCATCGAGACAATTATTTGTTACTTTCTCTCTCTTTTTTTTTTTTTTTAAAGACAAAAGAATTGTACAAAAGAATTCCACATATTGACGTGGAATTAACGTATGTCATTGCCGCCCTAATTAAGTTTTGAAAAGATTATGATATAGATGAACGAGAAATTAGAAGAAATCAACATTTTTTTCTCTCTATGGATGATTTTTCTCTCTACCCAAGCATCCAGCTATCTCGACCTCTCCCCTTAGGGGGAGGAGCTCCCTCCGACTATCTAGCCATCGACGACCATGTATATCGATTTTTTCCATTTTTTTCTAATTTTCTAGCCATAGCACCAAGATGTTTCTAATTTTTTTTTCCTAATTTTTCTCTCTGCCTTTTTACCGGCCTTCCACGACGGCCACACTCTCCACCATCAGACTCCCCAGTCACCGATCTGTCTAACGAAAGGAGAAAACTGTCCAAACGATTGGTGCATGTGTCTCATGCATGGCTTACTGTCGGATGGCATTTTTCCCCCCGCTCCCACCTCCTGGGGTTGGGGGGAAAAAGTGCCTCCTCCACATGGTGCGGGGAAGGGTCCCCCCACCCCGCACCATGCGGGCAGCACCCCTAAGATCTCTGACTTCTATTATACAATGATAAATGAGAAGCTGTAAAATATTCATGTTATAATATATTTCTCATCCTTAAATACCCATTGATGTAGTTATTAAGTCGAACTATATAAATCTATGTGTCTCAAACTCTTTATTTTTTCTGCATTTACTTCTTATTAAGCCGAACCACGTAAAATACTAATGTTTGTATTTTACTAAAAACACTACTTTATCGATCTATCGAACATTTTTCAATTTTCAAATAAATACCATTTACGGGTGGCCTGGACAACCATCAGTCCCGATCGAGCCTCCCAAAGGATGACCACTTGCTAGTTGTAGGCCACCCCTAGCTTGTTGTCGGCCACCCCATGACGGAAATTTTGCTTTGAAAAAACTCACAACAAAAGAATTCCGAATAACACATTTTTGGTTGGCTCGTTAATTGACAATTGTTGCTTTCATTTTTTCTAGCGGAGAAAACACCGGAATGACACCATCTCAAAAATTTCATTTTCGAAAAGGAAAATTATAGTCATACAACTATTTTTACAAATTTTCATATAAATATATTTTAAATGAGAAGTATTTTTATAAAATAATTATAAAACATAATTATAAAAAAAATTGCAAAAATAAATTGTACATATATTATTAATCTTTGAAAAAACTCAAATTCAAACAATGGCAGAAAAAACGCCTTCCAAAAGCTCGTTATTAATCAATTATGACAATTATTGCCTTGACCTATTCTAAGGGAAGAACCGACCGAAATGGCAACGTCGGGGCAATTTTTTAAGGGTGATGCTATTGTGCCACTTGTATATGCCCGCTCCATTTTGGCAAGCTGTTAATTATTAATTTAATAAATGACGAAAAGAAAGAAAGGGGTTGAAAAATCAAATCAAGCGGGACATTTTGAAGATAACCCTCCCGTCAACTGCACCATAGCCCTCCCGTCACCCTTCTGTCGCCGAGCACCGTCATGAGTTCCTTCGGTCGTCGAACATCGGCTCCCTCCTCCACGAGTACCATCCATCGCGGCAACAGAGGTTCTTTATTATTCTCACAGCGGCAAAGCATCTACCCACCCAGATTTGGCTATATGGTAAGCACTCGACCCCTCTAAATGCCAAAGCTCTTTCCAGACCCTTCAGGTGACGCTCTCGAACTTTCCTACCTATTTGCTTCCATCCATTTATAGTGTAGGGGGAGAAAAAAATACTCATGGCCCATAAATTAGGCTCAACCCACTAAATCATCACAAGAGACAAGAGGGAGACAAGAAATGAGAATAGAGACTGCAAATGTCAAAGGAGACCAAGAAGATATGGGAAGGGTGCATATGTCAGGAGGACAGAAGGAGAATGAGAGGTGTGCACGCAAGGGAGACCAGCCACCTCATGGCAGGCTGGCATGTACAGTGAAAAGTCAGACAAATGTATAAATAGGAGAACAAAGAGAGAGAAAGGGGGGATCGGGGGAGAAAAGGACTGATACGAACTAAGATTGTACATCGAAGGATAGAGAATAGAGAATTGACAGGAGCTCCAACTTTCTCTGTACAGTGAGATACGAGATTCATAAGTGATTGTAAACAGATATATTATAGTGGAGAATTTCCTCCCAAAACTCCCGTGGACGTAGGCATGTTGTCGAACCACGTAAATCTTGGTGTCAACCTCTTTTATTGCATTCATTTTCTATTCACCACCGTGGACGTACGAATAGCCACCTTACAGCCGCACCGGAACACCGCTAAGGACTCCAAATTCTTCGCATCGCGACATTGACCACGGAGATTTGCCCATGCCCGCAAAACACGACATCAACAGTGGCGCCGTCTGTGGGATGAAATTGTTCCATAACCAGCGTGTCCTTTGTTGGCCGGCAATGACAAGCTCTCAGAGCTTGCGATGTGAAGAAAAACAAACTGAAGTGAAGGAAGGAAGAACTGACAAACAGAGCTTTGATGGAAGGGTGATGATCTCTCTACTGCGCTGAACAAATTTTGAATAGTGAAAAGAGCATCCTCCAGATAAGTGTTATCAACTTTTTGAATTTTTACATTTTTAAGAGAGCAAATAGATTTTTACATGCCCAGGTGGAGAACCGAACTCCATGCACTTGGGCAAAGGCACTTGGTAAAATCCGAATGCGTAAAAATCACGTTGCCCGGATATTACAAGGTGGTCTATGGTGCACTTAGGTATACAGTAGCACATAACACTTACAACCAAAGTAATCGGGCCACTTACTTTCCAAGCTCGTGTATATGGTTTAAACACATGTACATGTGGCACTCTTTAAAGTGCACAGTGCCACATACGGACGGAGCGTACGTACCATGCATGGCACTGTACGGAAACCACCATGCGCACGGGCACCACGCCGTGGCCCAGCAGCTACACGGTGGCGGAGGGGGCCAGTGCCCACCATGTGGCTCGCCGGCCCCGTCTATCTCTGCCGGAGCATCACTGGCAGCCCCTCATCCCCGGGAAGTGATCCCGACGAAAATGCAGCACATACGGTTTGTGGTGCTACGGAGTAGCCCAGTTGCTACCTGGCGAGAAAGGTGGCCAGAACCCACCGTAGGGTGCGCCAGCATCTTCGATCTCCTCCAAGTTGATCATCGACCGACAACTCCCTCCAGCATGGTACCATGCAAATCATGGCCGATAAATGCCATTAACAAGGTTCGGTCTCCGGCTCGGCATGCACAGGAAACCAGCTCGGACCCTCCTCGGCTCAGTAACAACAAACTCAGCACAGGAAAACTCTTGCTCGGTTCCTCGCTCGGTTCCTCAACTCGCTCGGAAAATGAGCATGCACGATCAACGAACATGCGTTCACAGCCCAGGAACGTTGGACGTGCATGCACAACTCGGTCTCCAGCTCGACACCATCTACTCGGAGGTCAGCCGCTCGGATCACATGCACGAAGACCAACTCGCCCGGAAATTCACATGCACGAAGACCAGCTTGCCTGGAAATCCACTGCAAAGTGGAGCACCAACTCAGCCCGACCAACTCGCTTCTCGCCCGGAAAACCTGCACAGATTCTGGCCCAAAAATTGACTGCAAAGTGGAGCACCAACTCAAAATACACAAAGCTTGGAAACTCATTCGGGAACTCGCTCGGAAACTCAAAAAAAAAAAACATAAACATAAACAAAAAGAAAAGAGAAGAGTTGCACTTGCATAGGATTCAAAACGCCATTGGTTGAGCTCGGACAATCCACACATACACCACGCTGCGTTATTCTCTTTTGCTCAAATCGGTATTTCTGCTCGTCTTGGTTTTTCTGCTCGGCTTGGCTTTTTTGCTCTACTCAGTTTTGCTGCTCTGCTTTGCACTATTGTGTAACAAAGTCTCCATCAACGAAATCTTCATCAGCGAAATCTCCATCAACGAAATCTTCATTAGCAAAATCTTCATCAGCAAAATCTTTATCAGCAAAATCTTCATCAGCGAAATCTCCATCAACGAAATTTTCATCAGCGAAATCTTCATCAACGAAATCTTCATCAGTGAAATCTTCATCAGCGAAATCTCTATCAACGGAAATATAAGCAAAAAGAAAAGTTGAAGAAATATGAGCGAAAAGAAAAACTGAGGAAATATGAGCAAAAAGAAAAACTGAGGAAATAGGAGCGAAACACAAACGCAGCGAATCTCCATCAGTAAAATCTCCATCAACGGAGTCTCCATCAGCGAAAGCTCTATCAACGGAATCTCTATCGGCAAAATCTCCATCAACGGAAATATGAACAAAAGTTGAGAAAATAGAAGGAAATATGAGCTGAGGAAATAGAAAGAAATCCTCATAAAGAAAAAACTTTTACAATTTCCAGCCCACAAGTGTGCTAAAAATTAGCGGGGTACTGTGGGGGGAGAAAAAAAATACCCATGGCCCATAAATTAGGCCCAGCCCACTAAATCATCACAAGAGACAAGAGGGAGACAAGAAAGGAGAATAGGGGCTGCAAATGTCAGAGGAGACCAAGAAGATATGGGAGGGGTGCATATGTCAGGAGGACAGAAGGAGAAGGAGAGGTGTGCACGCAAGGGAGACCAGCCACCTCATGGCAGGCTGGCATGTACAGTGAAAAGTCAGACAAATGTATAAATAGGAGAACAAAGAGAGAGAAAGGGGGGATCGGGGGAGAAGATGACTGATACGAACTAAGATTGTACACCGAAAGATAGAGAATAGAGAATTGACAGGAGCTTCAACTTTCTCTGTACAGTGAGATACGAGATTCATAAGTGATTGTAAACAGATATATTATAGTGGAGAATTTCCTCCCAAAACCCCCGTGGACGTAGGCATGTTGCCGAACCACGTAAATCTTGGTGTCAACCTCTTTTATTGCATTCATTTTCTATTCACCACCGTGAACGTACGAATAGCCACCCTACAACTGCACCGAAACACCGCTAGGGACCCCAAATTCTTCCCATCGCGGCACTGACCGCGAAGATTTGCCCATGCCTGCAAAACACGACATCAACATATAGCAATCCCCATATTTTCTCGACAAACAGTCTACTGCTTGGAATTAATTTCTTCATTGCATATTCGTAATCCTCTTTTCGGTTTTGTAATCCTCTTCTCAAAAAGCAGCAGGGGTTTCTCATTTTCTCAAAAAAACAAACAGTGGACGATTGTGTCGTTTGTTTCTCAATTTTACTTGGTTACTTACTGCCAAACTCCTAAACATTGATCGACATTAATGAGATGCTCATACTCTTCATTCGTTGGCATTTTGCTTCACTTTCTCTAATCCCTACCTTTTTCCTTGGAAAAAACAGAGTTTGGGCTCCTAAATTTGGGACAATGTGATTATGTCATAGTACTCGTCTTCTCCATGGGCTGCTGTAGTTTCCTGCTGAAGGTTTATTTTTTTTACAGGATCTAATGTGGTAAATGATATGTTGTGCATGACATCACTGGCAGTATCATTTACAGCTCCTTGTTATGTTTAGAGACCTATATTCTGGAAATTAATCTAGGTTACCCTGCTTTTAAGCTTGTTTACAGCGTCGGTGTGGAGTGCAACATGGGGGAGAAAGGTTTACTACAGGTTTGAGATGGAGGCGATGGACATTCTCGTGGAGTGAATCATGCGTTTCTCTGTGGATGAAAAACTTGCTAGAGGTGGGGCCGAGAATGGTGGTCAGCGTCTTGAGGGAGGGGGCAGGCGGCTGCGAGATGGGAGCTAGGATTCGGAGTTCACACGAATCGTATTTTGCAAAAGAGCTTGAAAATTTTTTCCATCTTTTTTATGTTTTCACATGGCGACGTGGCATGTGCTACGCTGGGCGGTAAGATGGAGTGGTCAGTTTCAAGCGTCAACTAGCATTATTGATTGTTTAATGCTTTCATTTCATTTATGGGTGCGGCTAGTCTGCTGCCCCAAGTTAACCGCTGGGCTTTACCGCCTAGTACAATTTTTTTTTTTTTCATTCTACTTTTCATTTTTTTTTACATATTTAAATACATTTAAAAAATAAAAAAAAAATACATCAATACATTTAAAATCACTTCCTTAATTATTAAGTAAAAAAAAAAATTTATCCAAGCGATCAAATGGAGTGGGCAAATGAAGAGGGCAAAATAGTGTTTCTCTTTATTTATTTCTAGTGAGCAAGCTTATCTCTAATGTGACATTTTTATTTTCTAGTTCCTTTAGGCTTTAACCCATACGTGGGACCAGTAGATTTTCAAAATTTTTTAGATATATTTTTTTAAACATCATTTAAATATAAAATATATTTTCAATTTTAATTTTTAACTTTTCCATTTAATCATTACTTTATAATCATTATAACTTTTTCAAACTTAAAAAACATAAAAAAATAATATAATTTTTTCAAATTTCTAAACAAAAATTATATTGAAATAATATTTTAACATTACAGTATTTTTATTAACTATTTTCTCTCTCATTTATAAAAATCCAATAAAATATCTCTATTCAAACTATTCACTACTATTCACAAGCAATTTTACTACCATTTACAAATATTCTAAGTCCCTGTTTGGAACTTAGACTCAATTGAGATAAACTCAGTTCAGTTTAATTTTAAGCTTAGTGTAATATCCAAACACTCAACTATCAAATTACTAAACTCATCTCAACTTAAAATCTCTTTATATGTGGGATCCACAATCTTTTTCAACTTTCGATAAATACATCTAAATTCATTTTAACATTCAAACACATCTAAACTCATTTTAGGTGGCCCACAAAGCTCACTTCACCATCACAACTCATTACTATTCATAAAAAATTCAACTTATCTCAACTCAACTCAACATTCAAATGGGTTAAGTGTTCAAACAAGGCCTTAATCTTCCAATCCTTTTCCATTTCGCTAAACAGCTTGTAAAGTTGTTGTCATATACAATCAAGAGTAGTGCTATAGCCATAAAAGATTATATAAAATAAATTCACAAAATAACATGATTTTATATGATATGTTAGACCAATTTTATAATAAAACTAGTTAAAGTATTTTCTCTAAAATAAAAAAGCATCTTACTATAAAATATTTAATCAATTTTCTCCGGTTGCTAGTACTTAACCCCTCATTTAGCCATCTTAAAGTTACAACTAGTTCAATTTAACTTTTTGTGTGTTTTATTTTTAAAAATATTTTAAATACAAAAATTTATTAGTGATAACATTTTTAATCATTTTAAAGAACAAAAAAAAAAGAAAAAAGGGACCTAGTCTTGATAACCTTATTTCAAGAGATGATGTTTGTTTTATAGAATAATTAATACAATAGACTGAAGTTGCAGGACCGTTTGGATTCGTAAGTGATCTCAACTTATCTCACTACTATTCATTATTATTCACAAATTTTAACTCACACATCTCTATACTATTTATTACTAGTCACAAATTTTAATTCACAAATTTCACTACAATTCATGTACGTACGAATGCCGCACCATACCATCGTTGGAAGCTCCAAACCACACAGATCGACGACCGAATCACTACTAGAAGGCTAGGAATGACTCTCTCTCCTTCCGGCTTGTTATGTAATTTTTTCAATATTAATAATGTCATGTCTGAATGAAATGTTAAAAATAGAAAATCATTAAAAATAAAACAAAATATTAAAAACTAAGATAAATAAAAATAACATTGAAAAAATTATAAAATAGAAATTAAAAACATATGAAAATTTTTTAAAAAAAACTTTGAAACTACGAAATAGAAAATTCGTAATTTAGATTTCCTTAAAAAGTACATAAATTATAAACGGAAAACATAAATATTAAATAAAAAAACTAAGCTAAAAAAATACATTTTTGTCATAATAAATTATAACATACTTTTTTTTATAAATAAATTTTTACACATTTGATTATATACTCATTTTTAGTGTTGAAAAACTTATAATACTAAACTTATAATATTTAGCTTTAGTACTGTGACACGTGTAATAAGTAAATTAAAAGTTTTGATTTTGATAATGAAGTACATATCGGTTCCTAAGTTTTTAAAATTGATGTGTACAGAAAATTTATCCAAAATTAAATCCAGCCAAATCAATCACACCTCAATAGGGGAACGTTGTATTAAGGATTATGATGGCCATCACAGATTGATTCGTAGCATACTTTTCAAGAACGTGTTATATCAACTAAGAGAAATGTTATGTGTCTGGCTGGATTCTTTTGATGGTGGGTCTCGATAATGTTTTAATAATTAAGATTTTTTTTTTATTGATGTTGAAAATTTGATTTTAAATATCTAAAAATATTTAAAGAAATATATAACAAAAAAAACATGAAATACACTGAACCTAGCGGGAGCCTACAACAAGGGCTGTAGAAGGACTCATATTTTTTTAAAATTATTTCTATCTCAAAAAAATACTAATGTTTGTATTTTACAGAAAACACCACTTTTATCGATCTATTAAACATTTTTCAATTTTCGAATAGATTCCTTTCTCGGGTGACCTTGGACATCCATTAGTCCTGATCGGGCCTCGCAAAGTATGGCCACTTGGTAGTTGTAGACCACCCCTAGCTTCTTGTCGGCCACCCGTGACGAAAAAAGTTTGCTTTGAAAAAACCCACAACCGAAGAATGCTGAAAAGGTATGCTGATTAAAAAAATTTCATACAATTATATTTTAAATAAAAAGCATTTTTATAAAATAATTTATAAAATTAACATCACTTAATATAAATATTCTTATTTTAAAACATAATTATAAAAAAATTATAAGAAGAATTATACGTATATTATTAATCTTTGGAAAACCCAAATTCAAAAAAAAAAAAAAAGTGTCTTTCGAAAGCATGTCATTAATCAATCAATTATAACAAGTATTGCCTTGACCTGTTCTAAGGGAAGAAACGACCAAAATAGCAACATCGGGGTAGTGTGCAAGCTTATCATCTCTAATGTGACATTTTTATTTTTTAGTTCCTTTAGGCTTTAATCATACTAGGGCCTTGGAGGGAATGTAATTTTTTTATTCTTTTCTTTTAATAATTTTTTACACAATTTCAATTTTTTAAAAAAAAATATAATAAAAAATACCAATTTATTAATATTCAATTTCTTAGCCATTAAGTAAAAATAAAAAATAAAAAATTCAATCGATTGAAGTGAAGCAATGATTGGAGATCTGTCTTATATCATAATAAATCATTGGTTTATGCAAAGTTAATGTAATAGAAAGATATGAATTAAATGGAGAAAATGTACTTAATAGATAGTAGAAAAGGAAAGTTTATTCAAATGGAAAATAAGGAAAGAGTAACTTAAAGGAAAGAAATTGATTGCTGTCAAACTTTTAAATAAGTCCACAAAAGGAAGGAATTGACATATCTGCTACATTAAAAGTTGAAGAAATTGACATGACCTCTGGAAGCTCAATTTTTTTGAGGACCCAAAATGGACCATACGACCGAAATGGCAACATCGGGGCAGGTATTTGATTCTTTCGTTTCATTTATTTCTAGTGTGCAAGCTTTATCTCTAATGTGACATATTATTTTCTAGTTCTTTTAGGCTTTAACCCATACTTGGGATCCGCAGATTTTCCTTTTTTTTTAGATATATTTTTTTAAACATCATTTAAATATAAAATATTTTTTCAATTTTAAATTTTTTATCTAATCATTACTTCCAAATTATTACAATTTTTTCAAACTTAAAAAACATAAAAAATATATATATAATTTTTTCAAATTTCTAAATAAAAATTATATTGAAATAATATTTTAACATATAATATTTTTATTAAATAATTTTCTCTCTCATTTATAAAAATCCAATAAAACATTATTATTCAAATAATTTCACTGCTATTGTCAAACAATTTTACTACTATTCACAGATATTCTAAGTCTTTGTTTGGAACTTAGACTCAATTGAAATTAACTCAGTTCAGTTTAATTCTAAGTTAAGTGTAACATCCAAACACCCAACTATCAAATTACTAAACTCATCTCAACTCAAAACTTATTTACATGCGAGACCCACAATTTTTAAATTTTCTATAAATACATTTAAACTCATATTAACATTCAAACACATCTAAACACATTTTAGGTGGGCTCCACAAAACTTCATCCACCATCTCAACTCACTACTAGTCATAAACAATTCAACTTATCTCAACTCGGCTCAACATTCAAAAAGGTTAAGTGTCCAAACAAGGCCTTAATCTTCCAGTCCTTTTCCATTTCGCTAAACAGCTTGTAAAGTTGTTGTCATATAAAATTAAGAGTGCGCTACAGCTATAAAAAAAATTATATAAAATAAATTTACAAAATAATGTGATTTTATATGATATGTTTGACCAAGGTTATAATAAAAGTAGTTAAATTATTTTCTCTAAAATTAAAAAAAAAATGAAAAAAATAAAAAAGCATCTTACTATAAAGTATTTAATCAATTTTCTCCGGTTGCTAGTACTTTGCCCCTCATTTAGCCGCCTCAAAGTTACAACTAGTTCAATTTAACTTTTTGTGTGTTTTATTTTTTAAATAACAAAATTTATTAGTGATAACATTTTTAATCATTTTAAAGAACACGAAAATGAGCCTAGTCTTCATAACCTTATTCAACCTTTTTCAAATACTTTGTTAGCAATTAATGCTATCCACCAACATATGTATGTTGTCCTTGTGAAACATGAACGAGAAGGTTTCAAATATCTGATCGAATTAATGTAGCAAGCATGCACAACAAGTCAATATATGCTTGGACATGAGTACTACTAGGCTGCATGCAATTATTTATAAGTCCTAATTAACGTATGAATTTGTCAAGCAGTGGAGAAGAAGTCGGCAACAATATTGTCTCTGTATCTTCTATTACATATTAAGTTAAAAACCGAGTCACAGTGAAGGTGTTAGATGGTGGCCAATCGTTCTTGAAGATGATGTCTGAGAAAACAGGATCAGTGGGGCTCTCTAGCTAGCTAGCTGCATGGACCTGAATCATCTCCAAGTTGGGGGTGACATGAGAGGAAGGTGGGATATCCACGTAAAATGGTAACTTTGGGACTGTTGTAGCAAACGACAGCTGCAACTAGATCTCCCAGCGCTGAGTTTTTATCTAATGGTGAAAGAATTAACAGAGACTTTCAAGTCTTTGTTTTGTTATTTTTTGCTTTTCACATTAATAGTCTAACCTCTAAAATCTCATCAAACGCGTTAATGAAGACTTAAAAACTTAACTACTAAAGGACGAAATATCGAAAACAAAATATATTAAATACACTACCTACTCTTCTTCTTCTTCTTTTTTTCTCTTTATTTTTTGCCAAAAGAAGTTTCAAAAGCCGGCCCAGCTGTCTCTTTGACTCCCATTATGCTGACTTGTAACTTTTGATCTTCCCTCGGTCAAAATACATATAGGTTATAAAAATTCAAAGCTATAGCTTAGCCGCCACATGCAGAGCCATATTGAGTGAGCCACCAAAAAATTTCTGCTCCGTACAGTTATTTTAGATATTTTTTACACACTTCATTAATATGTTTAACTAAAATAATTATTTTATATTAAAAAATGAAGAAACCGATCACATTAATAGAATGTGTAAATAATATGCAAAAGTAACTACACATAGAGGGCTATGTTCTTCACCTTCATCTCTCTAGAAGGAGAAGCTCTTTCTTCACTCTAGAAAATCCAAATCACTCTGAATGCCTCCGGCGGCTTACTTAAAAACCATCATTTTTACACTATGATTATTGTAGTAGGATGTTTGTTACGGGATCTCACTCCCTCTTCATATGTCATATTTTCCTTTTTCCAATGAAATTTGCTTGCTAAAAATTAAAAAAGAAAGGGCCGGGTGAGAATGTATCCCTACAACCGCGAGTTGGATCAGGGAAAGTTAAATGCATGCATGCACCTAGCAGGTAAAAATTTGATCAAGTGGGTTTGATTTCTCTTCATGTACTTTTTGTATAATTTATAACTTTGAAAAAATAGCGAGGCCAGATTCAATGCATATTAATATAATATCGAAGCTAGCCTGTATATATATGAATATTAATATTGCATGCTCGATCGGAGTCATAGATTTGGTTAAAATGCTAGGAATGATGATATCGAGTGGTAATAAATGCAAGAGAACACTGAAGGATTGTGGACACGGGTTGATGAGGCCACTACGTTTCCTTGAGGCCAATGGAGCTAGAGCTACTCTCAAGCGTGCACTGCATGATCATGTATACCAGTTTTGACTGCAAACGTGAAACGACAGGCCACTGAGCTTATAATGCATTTAACCACTCATGAACTGGTCGCAGCTGACTTAGTAAATTCCCCATGAATTTTTACACAAATATTATACACCTCGCCTATGCAGGTTTGTTTGGATGAATGAACCCGGCCCGTAGGAGGATTTTTGGATTTGGAGATTTGAAATCCAAATGTCTTATTTGGATGATCATATATTTAAAGAAAAATTATATTTGCAATATAAAGTTGTGTAAGTCTCGCGTATTCCTTTTTAAAAAAAAAATAGATAAATATGATCAGACCTGCATTAAAAAAATAATTTTTTAAAATATAATATACTATAAAACTGTATATAGCATTACTTATATTAAAATTTAGATTTGTGATTATAGTTAATTTTAGATCCAAATTATAATCCAAATCTAAATCTAAACTCAAATGAACTCTTCTACCTAAACGCCACCCTCATGATATTATCGTGTAATATTGAAATGTTTAGATCATACCATTATTAACTCAAAATAATGATATGATCATTTTGAATAATAATTGTGAAAGAAGTGTATCTCTATTTTTTTTTTCTTTTATCAATTGACCATTTCTCATACTAGATGAATTTTCTCAGCAAGTGTTTTTCTCGAGAGAATATATTATAATCTTTGAAAAATTTGTTCAGTTCATATATAATTTAGTTCAAATTTGATGAAGTTAATTAGACATTATTTATTGTAATAATAACTCCCTTTAATTTATTGAGATATATTTTCAACACGGGATTTAAGTCTCTCGTCAGTTTCGTCATTTTTATATACTGATCATCAAGTATAAATCTATAAGTTTGAATGAAAGGGAGCAGCCCCTTGCTCTACCTAATAGTCTGGAATTTAAGCTTATAGCTAGCTAGCTACCTAGAAATTGCATGCCTTTGGGAATTAAAAACATGCAATTGGAAGGCAACACGTTAAAGAAAATAGCTTCCAGTTCGAACAGTATACTTAGGGACAATAAATTTCGTCTCTAGTGAAATAATCATTCGTGCTTATGGAAAAAATTGGCGGATGGTTCATTCAAATGTTCATTGAAACCGTTCGAACATGTAAGTCACCATTTCTGAACGGTCAGTTAACGTTCGAACAGTGACACTAATTTAATAAAACATTTAATCAATTAAATAATTAATAATAGCAATCAACAATTAATTTTAAAAAGAAAGATATAATGCATAATTAATTAAACTTAAAAAATATCAAATATTGTCCATACCAAAAATAAAACAAAATACAAATAAAAGATATAAAATATTATGTCCCCAACTCTTTGAGGACATCCTTGATTGAATCTATTTTTGCCTCTATCTGTGTCAATCGAGTATATATCATCTCCTGAGTCCGATACACGAGATCAATGGCACCCATGAACTCTGTACGTAAGCCTCCGAAGGCAATCTAGATCTCTGTATGCATTATATCAGCAATCTGATTAGCAGAAACAATGTGTGATGCCTCGGGCTGCATGGATGTCTAATCGGCCAATACTCTATGATCAGTCGGGTGTGCATCTCTGGTCTGAGTATCCATCGGCTTTGTAATAGAAGCACGAAGACGAAGTCTCAAGTGCCTCGTGCTCCGTGACAGAGTGGAGACGTTGATCGGTCCAATCGGCTCCCGAATACGCTTAGCATCATCAGGACCCAAACCGACAATAAGAATCATGTGATCAAGAGGCTGAATGGCAAAATATCTGTTATAACGTATGAAACCTCTGATCGCATCCTAGTGAATATATAACCTACTAGGTCGATAAGCATCATATGAGCAACACATATCATAAATCTCACCCTATCCATGCCAACCTTCGTCTTGTGCTACTGAGGGTCAATATTGTGGGCGATGATTAAGTTTAGAATCTTGAAAAAAATATGATAAATGAACATGTTTGATGCTCTTCATCCCATCATAAAGAGGAGCATCTGAACCAACAACCAACTGCCTCACCTCTACATCCGAGAGGCCATCCAGTCCATCAAGATCAGTGCCCTAGTCCTCAGTTATCTCCTCACCAGCTGTAGACTCCCTAGGCATCACGTTTGGATGTGAAGTCTCCAAACGTGCAATACCAATAAAATCGGCAAGTATGTTTGCTGAGAACATAAATGAAATACCTCGTATGCTGAAAATATATTTACCATCAGAATTCATACTGGAGGCACCAAGCCCTTTATAAATGTCAGTGACAAGATCAATATATGCCACAAACTGGAACCCTTCGTCCCTGTGGTCCAAAATCGGTGACCAACCGCACTCCACGAATACCAATGTCAAGGAGTGGCCCTCGAAGAGAAAATCCTGAAAATCGTCGATCTTCACTTAACGTTCCAGTAAAACTTTACAGCCTAACAATGTATCGACCTTACTACTAGAAGAACCTAGTTTTCCTGGTCTGACATGCTCTAACCTTCCCCTAGCAGACATTTCAACCTGAAATTTAAATAATAAAATTAAAAAGATTAGTTACAAAATATAATATACAAAACAATCATAAAATTATATAATTAATGAAACAATGTAAATATGTTTGGAGAGTTTACTCGTTAGAACTTTGCAAATAACGTTCGAAAGGTTTTGCTTTTGGGTTGTAACCGTTCGAACGTTGACAAAGAGTTTGAACGATGTTGTATATAGACAGTCAAACGATTGAGACACCGTTCCTAAGAAAGTCTTTTGGGTTCTACTCGTTCGACCGGCATAAAACCGTTCGAACGGTGTTGTATATAAGCAGTCGAACGGTTGAGATACCGTTCCCAATAAAGTCTTTTGGGTTCTAATCATTCGAACGGTTGAGATGCAACTCCAAATGCAGACGTTTATGCAACAATTCAAGCCTCTTAGTAATTGATTTTCTTGTTTTATATAAATTTTAGGATTTATAAAATTCTGTACTGATAACATTATTAGTATTATTACTATTTTATTTATTTAGTTCTGAATTATTATATTAGTTTTATTTATATTGAACAATTTCTAATGTATTTTTGAAATATAAATATCTATTTGGTTTTAAATTAGTATTCTCTATGAAAATACTAACTATTCGAACGATCATTAAACGTTCGAACATATATACATCGGACACAATCGTTTGAACATCACAAGTTGGAGTTCGAATGGTAAACAAGCGTTGTGAACCGTTCGAACAAGTTCGAACAGGCAACTCACTCTTTCCATCCCAAACATGTTCAAATGGCTTATTCAATTATAAAAATTAATATAATTTACGTTTGATCATCAATTTGTTTGTTCGAACGTTTCCTCATGTCTATTTGGTCGAACGGAATGGTATCGATCGACTAGCCATGAAGTACCCGCTCGAACATACATATTGTCCGAACGATTTTTTTTTTTTTTTTTCTGTTCGAATGACTTCCTAAGACAAAATTCAATCGTCCCAGAATAAAAATTCCGTTCAAACGTGATCGAATGGTCTAGCAAAATTTCGTCCCAAAAGATATTTTTTGGGATGAAATTGTGATTTTCATTCCAAAATACTTTTTGGGATAGTGATATTTGGTCAACCTTGAAACGCTTTATTTTCATCCCAAAATATATAAACCACTACAATAGACCTTATCTGTTGTAGTGGTTTAAGATCAAGGAAATTACATTACAAATATATATATATATATTATCTGTCAGTGTTTTGGATAGAGTACTCCATAGTTCTTTATTTCTGATTTGAATTATAATGTAGGAAAAGGTTATATTATCAGTGTTCTTTCCGTCAAAAGAGAAAAAAATAGTAAAACAAATTGACCACGATAATCATTTTTAAAAAGCAAATTAAAGGCAAATCATATATATGGATTGTTTTATTATTTTTCTATTTTATTGAAAAACAGGACAGTACTTTAATTTTTTTTAATGTATATGCAATATTATCAATAGCTCAATATCGTAATAACATCTTTGTACTCCTCGATCGGTAGTTGTAATTATTCAAGAAATCTATAAAGCAAATAGCCGAAAGACCTATATAATATCATATTTGGACATAGTGGAAATTACATTTATTCAAGTGACTCAAAAACCCAGTTGTTGTAAAAAATAACATTTATTAAAAAAAAAATACTACACCACCATCTTACTTTTATCAAAATTTTATAAACGTGGCACTTTTCTTTTTATCAAATATTTGGATCATCTCTTATTTTAAAAAATAAAAAATAAAAAGTAGAATGAGCAATGCATGTCGCCTCATCGAAATAGAATATAATGATAGAATTATGTTATTCATCATCCCACATCACAAACCTTACATTTTTTAATTTTTTTTTTATTTATGCTAAACTATTTGAGTTGTTCTACTCATCATCCATACACCACATACAATCATTTTTGTATACAGTCATTTCTGTGTACAAGCGTCGTACCAGCAGATTTCCCACCTCACAATCTTTCAAATCTGCCTCACCTCACCTCCCAACCATCTGCACGTGGCCACCACAAAGGCGCAGGAAGATAGATGATCCGCCGCAGATATGTCCATTCGATGCTAGTCTTTCTACTATGTTATCGCAGAAAAAAAAAACTACGGATCCCTCCAAAAAATATCTCGAGACAACAAACTGCAGTGCACCCATAGCTTACACCGCCTCCAGTGGTGGTTTACTTAAAAAACATCTTTTAAGATGATGCCCTCTTTGTAGGGCATGGGTGGGGACCAAGAAATTGGTCCCAAAATCTATTTTATTTTCCTTATTTTCATCATTTTAGCACTGTAGTTATTGTACTAGAGTGTTTATTGGGGAACTTCATCCCCTCCTCGTATATCACCTTTTCCTTTATCAAAATTTTATAAATGAGGCACTTTTTTATCAAATATTTGGATCATCTCATTTTTTTTTAAAATAAATCAAAAGTGGGATGAGCAATGCGTGTCACCTCATCGAAATAGAATATAATGATAGGGTTATGCTACTCTACATCCCTCACCACACACCATGAATTTTTTAATTTTTATTTTATTTTATTTATACTAAACTAATTGAGTTGTTCTAATCATCATCCATATACCAAGTAGTTGTTATGGAAAAAATGAAAATAAAAATAAAAGATGTGTGGTGTGTGAAATAATGATTAGTAGATCAAATTTTCATGATGTAATATGCAGAATTTTTTTTACTCAATTCTCTTGTTTGGTTTGTTTATGACTTGTTAGACGTTTATTTGTTTGTTTGTTTTTTTTTTTACAAAGGGGGTTTCGAGCCCAGATTTTTCATTTAGAGAACCGACTCATATGCCATTAGGCACTTGGTTGTTAGACGTTTATTTAAGCTAGCTTGCTTGATATCATTATTGATAAGATTGAGCTTGAAATAATTTTTAATTTATCAATCAAATACTAATTATATCTCATTTTGAATAATGTTAGATACAGTAGTCCTAAGAGGTGCAAGTCTCGTGTATTTCATTTTAAAAAAGTGGGGTCTACTACTAAAAAAATAATTTTTTTCATGTGAGTTTTATATTTATTTACTCTTTGCAAAAAGAGTGTACGAGATTATACATCCGACGACTATAGAAATCATTTCTCATTTCTTAATTGGGAGAAGCAAGATTGATTTCAAGAATTTCCCAACCACTTGGGAGGTCAAGGATTCCTCGAAATATTCTGCTGATCGATAGTCCAATGTTGTTGGTGAGATTTATAATCTGTTACGTTTAATGCTTTTCACAAACCACTGGATTAATGGCCATTCGGGACCAATATTGTTTGTTGCCTTCAGTACTCTCTGTAGTCAACAATCGGCCCATTTCTAACATATTGATACCTCACGTCCCCGAAACGGCCGAAACTAATTCAATCTTCCAGTCCTTCACTTATTTCTCTAAGCAACTTTTAAAGTTTTCATGGTCCAACTTTCCCGGCCCATTGGAAGTGTGTGCTTGATGATGGTCGATATATCAAAATGACTAACTAGCCTATTGCTCTTGAAGATGATGACTGATGTCTGGTTTGGTTATGCAGTTTAAATAATCTTATCTCATTTTATTTCAAGAAATTTTAAAAACTGTTACAGATATAAAGAGATTATATAAAGTAAATCTATAAATTGATGTAGCTTCATAGAATCCGTTAGATCTACTTTATAGTAAAAATAATTTTATAATCTGACATATCATATCAAACCACATCAGTTTGTAGGTTTATTTTTATATAATCACTTTATAACTGAAGTATTTTCTTTTTATTTTATATAATCATTACAAGTTTCTCAAACTTTCTTATAGAATATAAAAAACAAATTAACCTTCTTAAATTTCAAAATAAAATTTAATATTAAAAAATTTTAAGGGAAAGGTGATATGGTTTTATTTATTTAAGTGTCAAAAATAACTAATTTTTATTTATTAGTTATTTATTTAAGATCAATAACGTCTATATGTTCAGGTGCATTTCCATCTCTCCTAACTACTTTAAAAACAAAAGTTAATGTACATAAGAAAGCTGATCATTACACATCAAATGGCACTAACAAGATACATCAAAATACATAACATTTATCTCAATATATAGACACGTAACACAAACTTCCAGAAAACACGTAAAATATTATTTAGTTTCGTCCGCATGCATTCGGCTCTAATGCGTTTCCCTCCAACTAGTTTTCATCTTATTAAGAAGATGGCACTTGATCACGTCAACCTGTTCTATACCCGGCCAGGTCTTTTCGTCCCTAAAAAGATTCCTTAATTTGGGAAGGTTCCTCAATTTCAATTTCTGTAATTTTGGAGTAATAGAATCTGGAGCCATATTCTGCAATGGAAGACAATTGAAGAGCTCTTCTAAATTGGAACAATGGCGTACCTGGATTACTTCTAGGTTTGGCATTGTGCAAATGGAGTTCCCCAGGGAGAGAAGATATTTCATATTTCGACAGGCAATCACAACTATTGTTTTCAGTCTCCCAAATCTCAGCCCGAGATGGTTAACTAGTTTTGAAAAGATGTCAACACCTCTAATTTTTATCAGACAAAGTTCCTCCAAATTGGGCAGTAGGTCATACTGTGCTGCACGTCCTCTAGTCCGAAAGTTGCTATCGGATTCAAAAATCACAAGCTTTTTTAAATTTGTAAAGCTGCCAACACTGTTAATGACCAAGTCGTGTAGCATCTCATTCAGTCCTCGACAACTTCTTAAGCATAGATAACTTGCATTACTCAACCAGCACCTAATCTGTCCGCTCGAGAGATCAATCCGATCCATAATCAAGCATCTTTGGACACCAGAGAGTGGAAATAGAGATGGCACGTGTAGATATTTAGAGTATAGATTATGCTTCAGTATCTTCGGAAGTAATTCTACAGTAAATAATAATGAAATATTTTGAATTAATATATTTTATTAAATTTTGAGAGAGTGGTAAGAAAGCATTAAATAAAAATATTATAAATTTTTTAAAAATTATAATGATTAGATAATAATTAAATAAAAAAATAAAAATTTTAATTTTAAAAATAATTTTATTTGAATGATATTTAAAATTAAAATATCGTAAAAAATACCTGAAATTTGAGGATGGTCCGATTGTCTGATCTCAATTCGGAATGCTTTTAATCTATTTGTCAAGGAAATAATTAATGTATCTTGGCAACTGTAAGACGGGTTCCATTTCAATCTGATGGATAAGACTTGTAACCGCTCAAGGCATTGGAGCTCTTCAATACATGCTTGTTCCTCGTGCACCCCTTCCTGCACTTTCCAAATGTAGCCGATGTCTGACATGTCCAGAACTTCTAAACTAGACAACTTGGATATGACTCCAGCTTGAACCACTCTCAGTCTGTAGGTCCTCCTCAAGTTTAGATGCCTTAAGTTGCTGAGTTGCTCCAACCCTCTTGGCAATTTTATGATACCACTGCCAGAGAGATCAAGCACTTGAAGTCTACTGAGCCTTTCCAGCGGGGGCAATTCTTCGAGATCCCTGCAATTATGCAAAAGAAGAGCACGGAGATCATCCAGTTGAAGTAGACAAACGGGCAACGACTTGATGCCGGTCCCACTGATATTCAAGACTCTCAGTGCTTCAAATCCTTCTAAAAATCTTTCAGGAATTAAGACTAGGCGAGGATTATTTTGTAGTAGCAAAGTTGATGCCTCTGAACATTGTATCGCAGAGTCATGATCAGGTAGTCTTTCTAAATCGTTGTTCATGAAAGAAACTCTTTTGAGAGAACTTGATAGCTCAGAAGCTGAAATCTCTTTCAACCCATTCCCTGAACGAACAAAGGATTTACTTCCATCCTCGCTGCAGGTACTTGATATAATCCATATGCTAACATCTCGAACAACGTCATGAATCTTCACTGTGCCCTCTGAGGAACCGTCTTCCAACAAACAGGAGTCCTTCAGATTTTCAATCAAACTAATTCCTCTAGTGTAGAAATCCTCATACTTTTCTCGATCATCTATCAAACCTTCCGCCAGCCAGTACCATACTAGTTGATCTATTTTAATTGAGAAGTCCTCTGGAAACAAAGAGCAGTAAAGGAAACAAGTTTTCAAGTCTTTACCTTCTAATGAGTCGTAACTCCACTTCAAAGGCTTATAGAGCTCCTCCTCAACGCCTGCTGCACAAGGCACTGATCTTTGCAACTGATTCAAAGCATGCTTCCATACCTCAGGATTCGTCTTTCCTCTCATTGCAGCTCCCATGGTGATGATGGCCAAAGGCAATCCCTTACACTCGCTACAAATTGCCTCTGCAAGTGATGTGATATGTTCTGAACTAACTACATCCCTCGCATATCGACTAAATAGTTGCCAAGCGTCTTCATCACTCAAAACGCTCATTTTAAATTCAACATCAGTCAGCATCATGTTCCTACATACACCCAAAGATCTAGATGTCAATATGATCTTACAACCCCTATGATCTTCAGGCCGTGGGACGCCCAATTTGTCCAAATCAATTTTCTCCCAAACATCATCGAGAATGAGAAGAAAACGTTCCTCCATTAGTCTTCGATGAAGTTGAGTAGCCAATCCATCCGCTCCCGAACTTTCTTCCAGATTCAAACGCAGTCTGGAAGCTATTCTTATCTGGACCCCTTTTATGTCCAAATTCTTGGACACTGAAACCCATAGTACACAGGTAAAAGGCATATTTGAATTAATTTCAAGCAGTTTATTGTTCAAATTTCTCACCAGATTAGTTTTGCCGACTCCTCCCATCCCCCATATACCAATCCTCCGGAATTTATTGTCAAACAATAGAGTCATAATTTTGTCTGCATCTTCTGATACTGATGCTGTTTGATCTTTAATTGAAGGTCCAGGAATATGCTCCACTGCTTTGATCTCTGGATAACTAAGAGCCACGGAGCCAGCAAGGGAACTTCCCTCTTCTCGAAGCCTTTCTATCTCTTTGAGATGTTCTGGCACTTCCCTGCTTATTCTATACCGCTTAGTACTGCAACTTAAGAAACATCGGGAACTCTTTGCTTCTTGAATCTGATCATTGATCTTATGCTGCAGCTCTTCAACCTCGTCAAGCCACTGTGTGGCTTGAGCTTTTATTACTTTTCCGTCGCTCTTAGCAAATCCCATTTCTTTTGCTGCATCATCTCTAAGAGCCATAAGGGATTTCATCCCCTTTTTCAAAACATCAAGCTGTTGTGGGCCTTTGACAATGTTCTTGATCGTAGAATAGATAGAGCCACAGAGAATCCGACCAGTTTCCACGACTGCTCCACTGACAATCGAAGCCACCACTTCCATGAGGGAAATTTTGCTTTGAAAAAACTCAGCCAAAGAACTGCTGATCAAGAACACTCGTTTCCACTGCTTCTGACTTAAAATGACAACTGTTGCTCTCAATTTTTTTAGTGGAGAAACTTGGTACGGGAATGTCCCAGAATTTCGCTTCTAAGAAACTCAAAATCCAAAAAAGAAAATGCTATGCACCCCGCTCGTATGTTCCGCTCCCACTTTTCGCTTGACGTGGAACGCACGTTGTAAGCGTTTTTAAAAATAAAAAAATAAAAAAAAATAAATAAATAAATAAATAAATAAAAAAAGGCCGCCTGTTTGAGCATTAATTTGTCTTCAACGGTTCAACCTTTCTCGGGTGGCCTTGGACATCCATCAGTCCTGATTGACCTCGCAAAGTATGGCCACTTGCTAGTTGTAGGCCACCCCTAGCTTGTTGTCGGCCACCCGTGACGAAAAAAGTTTGCTTTGAAAAAACTCACAACCGATGAATGCTGAAAAGGTATGCTGATTAAAAAAATTTCATACAATTATATTTTAAATAAAAAGTATTTTTATAAAATTAACATCACTTAATATAAATATTCTCATTTTAAAACATAATTATAAAAAAAATTAGAAGAAGAATTATACGCATATTATTAATCTTTAGAAAAACTCAAATTCAAAAATGGCAGGAAAAAAAATCTTTCAAAAGCCTGCCATTATCAATTATGACAAGTATTTGACCTGATCTATGGGAAGAAACGACCAAAATGACATCGGGCAGTTGTTTTCTACTTTCATTTCATTTATTTCTGATGTGCAAGCTTATTATCTCTAACGTGACATTTTTATTTTTTTAGTTCCATTAGGCTTTAATCCATACTATGGACTTGGAGGGGATGTAATTTTTTTATTCTTTTCTTTTAATAATTTTTACACAGTTTTAATTTTTTTTAAATAATAAAAAAATACCAATTTATTAATATCCAATTTATTAACCATTAAATAAAAATAAAAAATAAAAAATTCAATCGATTATTTTTATCGATTCAACTAATACTTTCTATTAAATAGACTAAAGTGAAGCTAGGGTTTGAGACCTGTCTTATAGCATAATAAATCATTGGTTTATGCAAAGTTAATGTAATAGAAATATATTAATTAAATGGAGAAAATGTACTTAATAGATGTGCAACTGCCAACAGCTGACCAAATCAGTGATTGGAAGTTGAAGAGAGCATAAAGATTTAACTTTTTATAAATATATCTAAATTCATCTTAATATTCAAATATATTATCTAAATTCATCTTAGGTGGGTCCTGCAAAATCTTTTCACCATCTCAACTCACTATTATTCATAAATAATTCAACTTATCTCAACTCAGCTCAACATTCAAACAGGTTAAGTGTCCATACAAGGACTTAATCTTCTAGTCTTTTTCCATTTTGCTAAACAACTTGTAAAGTTGTTGTCATATAAAATCAAGAGTAGTGCTACAGACATAAAAAAAAATTTATAAAATAAATTCACAAAATAACGTGATTTTATATGATATGTTAGGCTAACTTTATAATAAAAATAACTAAATTATTTTCTATAAAATAAAAAAGCATCTCTTTTTTTTATAATATAATAAAATAATAAAAAAGCATCTTACTATAAAGTATTTAATCAATTTTCTCCGATTGCTGGTACTTAGCCCCTCATTTAGCCACCTCAAAGTTACAACTAGTTCAATTTAAATTTTTGTGTGTTTTATTTTTAAAAATTTTTTAAATACAAAAAAGTTTTAGTGATAATTTTTTTAATCATTTTAAAGAACAAAAAAAGAAAAAGAAAATGGACCTAGTATTCATAACCTTATTTTAAGAGATGATGTTTGTTTTATAGAATCATTAATTAAATCATAGTAAATCATTGTCTTACGCAAAGTTAATGTAATACTCATGTTATAGTGGATTTATCATTTTTTAATGTCTGTGGATGTAGGCATTAAGTTAAACCACTTAAATCAATGTGTCTCAATTTTTTTATTTTTCTACATTTACTTCTTATTCAGTATCACGAATGTACATACGGATGTTGCATAACCACATCATACCATTGTTGGAAGCTCCGGACCACACCGATCAACGTTGGAATCGCTACAAGAAGGTCGGGAATGACTCTCTCCTTTTGGCCTGTTATGTAATTTTTTCGATATTAATAATGCCATAACAGCATGGAATGTTAAAGATAGAAAATCATTAAAAACAAAACAAAATATTAAAAAACTAAGATAAATAAAGATAACATTGAAAAAATTATAAAATAGAAATTTAAAACATATCGGTTCCTAAATTTTTAGAAAATTTATCCAAAAATAAATTCAGCCGAATCAATCACACCTCTATAGGTAGCTCTCGTGGGGCAACAAGGGGAATAAGGAGTACGCGATTATAGAAGCCTGCCACGATGTATTAAGGATTATGATGGCCATCACAGATTGATTCGAAGCATACTTTCCAAGAACGTGCTATATCAACTAGAGAAATGTTATGTGTCCGGCTGGATTCTTTTCATGGTGGGTGTCGATAATTTTTTAATAATTAAGAAAGTATTTTTTAATAATATTATAAATTTAATTTTAAATATTTAAAAGTAATAAAAAAATATATAACAAGAAAATATAAATGAAATACACTAGAACCTAGCGGGAGCCTACAACCATTGCTGTAGAAGGACTCATCCATTAAGAGTAATGATCGATACTGAAAGGTGTACCAATCATATTTTTTTAAAATTATTTCTGTCTCGAAAAAATAATAATGTTTGTATTTTACAAAACAACACTGCTTTTATCAATCTATTAAACATTTTTGAATTTTCAAATAGATCCCTTTCACGGGTGGCGCTGGACAACCATCAGTTCTGATCGGGCCTCCCAAAGGATGGCAACTTGCAGTTGTAGGCCACCCCTGGCTTGTTGTCAGCCACCCCATGACAAAAAATTTTGTTTTGAAAAAATTCACAATCAAAGAATGCCGAAAAGGTATTCTGATTAAAAAATTTTTCATACAATTATATTTTAAATGAGAAGTATTTTATAAAATAATTTATAAAATTAACATCACTTAATATAAATATTTTTATTTTAAAACATAATTATAAAAAAAATTATAAGAAGAATTATACATATATTATTAATCTTTGGAAAAACCCAAATTCGAAGAATGGCAGGAAAAAAAAGACTTTCAAAAGCCTGTCAGGAATCAATTATGACAAGTATTGCCAAAATGACAACATCAGTTGTTTGCTACTTTAATTTCATTTATTTCAAGTATGCATGCTTATCATCTCTAATGTGACATTTTTATTTTTTAGTCCTTTAGGCTTTAACCCATACTAGGGACTTGGAGGGAATGTTTGGGCCCCACAGTAGCCGAATCTTTGATTAAGAGACCAGCCCAAGGTATTATTTGGGGCTGGAACTTCCACTGCCAGAAGGCCCAAGCCACAACTACGTGACAGATAACTTCTAACGAAGTCGGACATAAAGCCCACGGTTGGGAATGATCATCTTAGGCAGGATAACTGCTATAAAACAGGAGTTATCTTATCCTATTATTGAGAGATTATGAAAGATAAGCATACATAATTGGTGATTATCAATAGTTACCAGCACGTTCACATTCCTCTATAAATAACCTACGGGAGGTAACAAATACTTTATTTAACTTTTGAATACACTTGCACTCATACTATCTCTCTGACTTTGGCATCCAAGTGTCCCCTAGGCACCCAATGCCGCCCTGTTGTTGTTGTAGCTCATCTGTGGGGTTTGTAGTCTAAAACACGTGTAGATTTTTGAATTTTTTAGATATATATATATTTTTAAATATCACTCAAATATAAAATATTTTCTAATTTTTAATTTTTATCATTTTTACCTAATAATTACCTCCTAATCATTTCAATTTTTCTAAATTTTAAAAAACTTAAAAAAATATAATTTTTTTTTTCAAATTTTTAATCAAAAATTATATTCAAATTATATTTTAACATTATAATATTTTTATTAAATATTTTCTCTCTCATTTATAAAAATCAAATAAAACATATTTATTTAAACTATTTCAGTACTATTTATAAATAATTTTATTACTATTCACAGATAATTTAAGTGTCGAAACGAGAACTTAGACCGGGCTTAGATTGGAAATTCATCTTATCTCATCATTAGAACTTTTCCAAATTTTCATACAAAATATAATAAACAATCCAATTTTTTCAAATCTCAATACAATAATAATATTAAAAAATAATATTCTAATAATATTTTATTCAATTCATCTAAAACCATCTCAACTCATCTTCCAGTCCTTTTCCATTTCGCTAAGCAGCTTGTAAAGTTGTTGTCATACAAAATCAAGAGTAATGCTATAGCCACAAAAAAAAATTATATAAAAATAAATCTACGAATTGACGTGATTTTATACGATACATTTATTTTATAATAAAAATAGCTAAATTATTTTTTCTAAAATAAAAAAACATCTTACTAAAAATTATTTGATCAATTTTCTCCGGATGATGCTTCTTCGCCCCTCATTTAGCCACCTCAAAGTTACCGTTAGTTCAATTTAATTTTTTGTGTGTTTTATTTTTTGAAGTTTTTTAAATACAAAAATTTATTAGTGGTAACATTTTTAATCATTTCAAAGAAGAAAAAAAAAAAAGGCTGCTGATAACTTTGAAATTATTCATTTTCTCCCAAACAACACTTGTTGGATCTTTTGCTTGACATTGGTCGTGCGTTAAACAAAGTGAAGTGTATAGTACTTAAGGTTTGAATGACTCAGATATATAGAATAATTAATCAAATAAGAAAAGTGCTACTGGAACCTATAAGTGTAAATAAAAGTTGAAGAAATTGACATGACCTCTGGAACCGGAAGCTCAATTACGTAGACATTGTCGTTAATTTTTTTGAGGACCCAAAATGGACCATGCTTCTTGTTTAGTAACTCGCTGTATGTACGTACCTGATGGTAAACGGCCCTCACGCAAATAAATCATCACTAGATTATGTTTGGAAAATATATTTCACCTAAAATTTTTATCTTCATCTCATCTCATCTTTATATTTTTTCAAATCCCCATATAAAATATAATAAATAATTCAACTTTTTCAAATTCCAATATAACTTTTTCAAATTCTAATTCAATTTTTTCAAATCTTAAAACTATAAAATAATATTTTAAACTTTAAAACAAAACACAAAATTCTCATCTCATCCCCCAAACATAATTGTCATCTTCTTCAAATATTTTAGCTCACTTGCGTTTATCAGCTGCTGCCTTGTATTCGTCATTGGATTTTTCCAGATTGTTTCGAACTTCGGACTGCACTTGTTTGATCCTTTCAGCCATATTCTCAGCTGCTGCACTTAAACCAGGTACCTTTGGAAGAGGAACCAAATCCAGGGCGTAAAAATAACATAGTCGTAAAAATAACATTATTTTTTAAAAATAACATTAACTTAAAAAAAAAATAGTTTGTAAAATACTTATAAAAGAGTTGTATTCTTTTACACTCATGTACGGTCCTATTTCAAGCACAGCAGAAGGTATCGATGGGCCATATATGGTTACAAACAAAACAAATAAGAAAGTGTCATAAAAATATTGTTTAATACACCACAAACTCAGCACTTCAACAACTTTTTTTTATTTATTTTTTTCATTTTTACAACGCTTAAACAACTTTTAAGGGAAAGGTGATATGGTTTTATTTATTTAAGTGTCATAAAGTAACTAATTTTTATTTATTAGTTATTTTTTTAAGATCAATAACGTCTATATCTTCAGGTGCATTTCTATAAGGGCAGCTCAATATATTTTGTGGCCGATTATTAAGTACATAACGCTTTAGTTTAAAAATGATAATCATATTTATATATTAAATAATAAAACTTTATTGAAAATTTATGAGATGCAAAACAAATATTAATATTGTTTTGATTAATAATATCTATAAGACTTATAACAATTTGAAAGAGAAACTAATTTTTCTGTACATAGAGTATTATCCCTTATCCATATATATACTTTTTTTAATACTTCATTTTGAAAACAAATAAGGCCATCGATATCAAAATAAACATCATATTTTATCAAATATTCAAAAGTAATATATCATCATTTTGCTACTTCTATTCCAATTTTACTATTGTCTGAAAATTTTGCAAAAAGATTTTTTTTCTTTAGTAAAACTTTTATATTGACTGGTTTTATTTTTATTTTTTTTTTACCAAATTTTACCATTTAAGATTGATTTTATTTTAAGCAAAAAAATTTCATCTTTTATGCTGACTAGTATTTTCTCTATAGTTTATTTTTTAGGATCATAATAATTGTTTTCTTCTTTTAATTTGGGGGCCTATTCAAGGTGGAGGTCTTATGCGGTGGCCTTAGTTGCCTACCCCAGCCGGCACTGATTTCCATCTCTCCTAACTATATATATATACTACAAGAAATAGACCCTATCCCAACGACTTAAATATCGTTGCTAATAAAATCGTCACAATAACCAATAATTGCAACTATTATGTTTTGAGTGGTGCTAGAGCCACCGCTGGTATCTGCCACACTGGGAGCTACCGCTGGCTCTAGTACCTGTTTTTATGTGTATTTTTTTAATTCTTTTTTTATATAGATGTTTTTAACAATTTTAAATATTTTAAAAAAATAAAAAAAATCATAATATTATTAAAAAATACTTCCTTAATCACAAAGTAAAAAAAAATCATTAAAAATACTTCCTTAATCACGAAGTAAAATAAAAAAAATTATTTACTTCGTGATTAAGGAAGTATTTTTTAATGATATTGTGATTTTTTTTTAATTTTTTTAAAATATTTAAAATTGTTAAAAACATCTATATAAAAAAAGAATTAAAAAAATACACATAAAAAACACACACTAGAGCCAGCAGGAGCTACCAGCAGTGGCTCTAGCTTTATTCTTATGTTTTCGCTGCGTACTTTTAACAACAACTTACAAGAAATACTTGTAGGCTTTACAAACTGAGTTTTTGTAGCGATTTTCATCCATATCGCAACGGAATGTAGCGCCGCAATTAAGTTAATACATGCTGCCACAATTATATCCTTCGCTATTGAGTCCGCGCCCCAAATAATAAGAAATAGAGTAATGCTACATAGCAGTTATTGTAACAAAGTACACTTTGCACTCACTATATGGCTATTTTGGGTCTTTCATTTTTTTTTTACTCTCATCCGCTCTCTCTCTCGCATTTCTTATATACGCTCTGTCTCTCATCACTCTCTCTCTCACTCTCTCTCTCTCTCATTCTCAGTTTCTCACTCATCACTCTCTCTTATTTTCGGACTCTCTCTCTCAATCCGATAGTAATTTCAAATTTGATAGATGTGTGGCTTGGATGATGCCATATAGTGTGTGCAAAAGTGGCTGCTGTCAATATTTTTCTTAAGAGATATTTTTGAAAGCAGTCACTGTGTAGCTGCATCCGGTGCACACCTGATATGTCCAAACGGTGCGTTTTGTTGAGTGAGTACAGAGATCACGTTTTGAATTCATTTCCAGATGAGAGAGACGATGAGAAAGAGGCACGATGAGAGAGAGAGAGCCGAGATGAGAGAGAGATGATGAGAGAGAGAGCGCACCAATGAGAGAGAGAGAGCTGAGAGAGAGATATGAGGAGAGGCAATCGTAGACGAGAGAAAGGGATAGAAAGTCTGGTGCGTTTTGCAAAACAAAATAATAAAAAATAAATAGACACGTAACGTGTGCTACGGATCAGCCACTGTTCACGGCTGATCCGTAGCACAGCTCGACTCCAAAACATGCGATTACTTTTTGTTTTCCCGCTCGATCTCCGTGGGTTACAATCCCGAGCTCCCCTCTTTCTTCTCCAATTTCTTCTCTCCGTTCGAAAGCTACCTGCAAATCCACCCATGAGAGCTTCTTCCTTTGGCATACATGGCTAATCCATCCTTTAGATTCCATTATTAATAGACTTAGTGATTGTGGGCAAACTGTATTACGTGCGTTCGTGAGAGAGAGTGTTCGAGAGACACAGAGAGGGGAGGGATCAGGGAAGTGCACTGCCATCATACCACTGTGCAATTTGAGGAGGATTGGGGGAACCCACAGCGGAGAAGGTACACCAACGATGTTTCCCACTAAAATGTGATTCTCAAACTCTGTTTCTTGGATTGTCTCTACTTAGCTTCGGATTTCTCTCTTCCATGCTAAATCCCACAGGTTTTCTGAATCTTTAGCATTTCTTTGATTTCCAAAATTGGGTTACATTTCGTTATTGTAGAATGCTGTTTTCCACCGCTTTTTCTTGATTGTCCTCTCTGGGAATTATGTGTTTGTATCTCTGCCTTTTTCCTGCGTGGTGCTCTAAGCTGTGTGTACATTGTGCTCTAAGCTGTGAGATGTTGGTATTCATGTACTTTACTTCCTTTTTTGTGGTCATGGCAAGGATATACTGTCTTAGCCTGATTAATATAGTAGCTTGGGGTTCTAAATTAGAAGGACAATAGTGAATCTGGCATGTTGAACAGACACCTTATCTTTATGGTTTTACCCTTTAGGGTGAGTCATGAGTAATTATATATCAATGAGAAAATGTACAGAAAAATTAATGAGTTGTCTAAACAAGACAACAAAGAATAATCATTGGGTTTTACGTAACATTATAAAAACTGATTTAACTTCATATATATCCATCTATATGTAGACATATACATATATATATATAATATTGATCTCTCAGATATATCTAATATCGGACAGATTTTAAAATGCTAATAATTATTAGCTCTCTGCCATTTTGAGTTTAAAGATATAGGTAGCAACTTGATGTGCACATATAGTTAGTGTAAAATCTAACTTCATAACCAAGGACTATATCAGGACAGTCTTCCATCCATACAGTTTCAACATCAACAGACAAAGCAAATTTTCCACCATGAATTGCAGCTCGATTTGCAACTCTACCAATGAATGAAAGCAGCCAACCTGAATGACCAGAAATACACTGCTTAATATCTTCAATAAGTTGCCCCAACCATGCTGAATCTGATCTGGTATCATTAACTGCAGTCACTACTCCTATTGCATCACTTTCAACTTCAACATAATCAAATCCCAATTCTTGACACAAGGTAACTGCTCTAAGAAGACCAGCACCCTCAACCAAGGGAGCAGAGGAAACCTGATCCCTTTGAGCAGCAAGAACCACTAGAACATCACCACTTGCATCCACTAACTACTATGCCGATTCCCAGACTCGACCCCTCCTTATCAAATGCTTGGACAGACATTGGCTTTGAGCCAAGAATCTGCAGGAGGTTTGTTAAAAACTTCTGTCAATAACTGGCCTTGCCATTCTTTGATCAATAAAATTGTTTACTTATATAAAAAAATTCTATTGGCACTCGATCAGATATGAAGCTGTTACCCAAGGTAGCTTCTCTAAAAGTTTCAGCATCCTGAACTGCTAAAATAAATAACCAAAGGAGGACTTTTGAATCTGTTTTCAAAAATTAACTCATTTCTCCTAGCCCATACCCTATGACAGATAACGACCACCAAATCTAAGTCTTCATAGTTCAGTCTATTATAAAGATCAGACCAAAAACCCTCAAAATCCCCATAATTCCTACTCCATTCCCTCACTGGACTTCCAACCTCACCCCACACATCCACTGCAGCTGGACAATGTTTTTGAAAACATCACATAAAGACTCTTCCTCCATATTGCAGATTGGACAAGAAGCACTTGACAGAACCTGTTTTCCTTAAAAAGCTGTTTTTTGTAGGTAAGATAGCATTAAGGACTCTCCACATGAATTCTTTGATCTTTCCAGCAACTCCAAGATTTGGTGAAACTTCTTCCACTGCTCCCCATTCTGCTCCTCTGATAAAGACTCCCCCTAACACCTTTCAATTTTTGGACATAGGTTATTCATACATGATATATATATGTCTTCCATTTAAATAGCAAGTCACCTAAAATCTGTCACATTAATATCATGATTGGAAATGATAAAATCGTAAACAATAATAATATTTCTACCATAGCTTACAAACTCCTACCTTGGAGGGTCAAGTACTCGTCCCGAATCTGAATTAACACAAACAATTTTAACATTGCATTAACCTCCCAACCAAGAGGTAAAGAATCTCTATCTTCAATCACCAAGTAGAGTGAAATACTTCCAGCGCCATTGCATTCTTTTCAGGACTTGGCTAGAAAGATAATTTTCTAATTATCTATTTTGATCAGAACCAAAAGGCCATTAAAATCTGACAGTAAATTTTACAATAAACCAGTGTGTAGAGCACACCATTTATCCAAATTTTACAATTAAATCAAATTATGCCATATAAATAGTATGTGGTGGAAATTAGACAAAAATGTTTCCCAGTAAGCTTGTGAAACTTAAAATGGCCCAAATCCTGTGAATTGAAATCTGTAATTGGTAATATTAACATGGAATGGAAAGGTCAACCAAAGAATACATTGGTTTCCCACTCTGTTCAACTATTTATGGCAAATAGTGTTGCTAATAATTCAGTATGTGAAGCGCTTCCATATTTGAATTGCTAAGTTCCCCAGCATTGCTTCTTAGTAATACGTGACATCTACATATAAAAGCTATGAAGATTTTGTCTCAAGTTGAATATTTGGCTGCAAATGAACTTTCTGATACTTCTGGCAGAAACAAATGGACATGTAAATGTTCTTATACATATCAAGGAAATCATAGTTATGCTGTTAAATCCAACTGTTCCACATCCTGTAATTGCATTCCAGGTATGCTACTACTTTGATGGTATAAAGCATCTAGAAACTTTGACTAGCATGTTAAACAGCTGCTGAACACACACACACACACACACTCTCTCTCTCTCTCTCTCTCTCTCTCTCTCTCACACACACACACACACACACACACACTCATTCATTGCCTCTTGGTTAATTTATATATAGAATTTCATATATGTGTTCTTAGAAACTTCTACCAGCAACATCACACTTACCTGGAAAGAAGGTGAAAAATGAAAAGTACATTTGCATAATAGTTCATTCTGGACATAGTTCAATGCTTGTAACTAATAATTCAGTTTTATTTTTTCCTTTTCTTTTGACTTGAACCTTTTATGAATTATGAGTTGAAATAAGCAACACACTTTGGCAGGAGATAGTTACTTTCATTCATGCAGAAAATGAAAAAAATCTTGTGATATCTTCCATGGTTAGTGCTAGCTTGTCAGATTTATGAATTATCCAAATTATAAGCTGGGGCCTGGGGGTTAAAAGATCAAATTAGATAACAAAAGTAGATATTACTTGGATGCTTTTAAGCAATTACTTTATGTCCTCCATTTATTTTTGGGAGTCTCATATCATGAATATACGTTTGTCTAACTTGGTTGAATTACAAGATCATCACACTAATTATTTTGACCTGACTCATCTAATATTTTTGTTTTGGTAATATGATTTGTGTTACTTTTACACACCCCTCTTCCTTCTATTTGCTTCTCACCCCAATCATTTGGCAGTGATGTATCTGCCTCAGTATTCCATGTAACATTTTGCAAAGTTCCTGTTTTGGCTAAACATATTCATGAGTTGTTCGAGTGTAGCTGTATTTTGTTTTATTTTATTTCATATTATTTTTTTTTCTAAATGCTTTGGGCCTATTTTAATCCATAAACCTATCCTAAAGACTGAAAACTGAACACAAGACAGGAATAATTATCTCGTCAGTAGTTCAAGCTGTCTTTTATTCAAGAAAAAGAAGGGGGTGGGCCGGTGGGGGATGGGAAACACGGTAAAACATTTTAGTGATATTATAAGCTCTCATTTTTTGTTCATGTTTTTGCTTAACCTTAACGTCTGCTTGTTTGGTGAAATGCTTTTTTCCTGCATTGCAGTTTGGGGTGATGAAAGATTGATTACATTATTTTCAAAGATTTGGAGACTGCTTCATCCGGTAATTGTTATTTATATTGGATATGACTTCAGCTTGAAACGCTTTCAGTCTGTAAGTCCACCTCAAGTTTAGATGCCTTAAGTTGCTGAGTTGCTCCAACCCTCTTGGCAATTTTCTGATACCAGTGGAAGAGAGAACAAGCACTTGAAGTCTACAGCAAAGCAGAGAATCGGCCATCGGGCAATGACTTGATGCGGGTCCCACTGATATTCAAGGCAAATCTTTTAGGAATTAAGTAAAGGCGATAATTATTTTGTACCAGAGTCATCAGGTAGTCTTTCTAATCGTTATTCATGAAAGAAACTCTTTTGAGAGATACAAGAATCAACAGAAATTAGAAACCCAAGTCTCTTAGCCGAAAAGCATAGGATTACCGGAAGATATAGAGAGGGAAAGAAAAAGGTGAATGATAATTTGATTTTCGGGAAAAGTGTGTTGCACAACAAAAAGAGAGAGGAGAATGAGTGCGAAAGTCCATCTTAATTGGATGGATACAAGAGAGAGAGAGAGAGAGAGAGAGAGTGAGGTGTTGAGAAATAGAGAGCACGACCCGTCAACGGGCTGAATTTGCTGTGAAATTCACATTCAGAGAGAGAGGTAAAGCGAAAAAGCCACACCAGCGTCTCACGAGACCAATAAAACAGTCAAGGAACTCCGTGACAGCACTGTGATGGCTGTGCCCATTTTTCCACCGTTGATAGAAGAGATCTTGTGTTTTGATGGATCCCCCTACATGTTGAGCTAAAACCACCCAGAAACACACGCAAACATGAGATAGAGACAATATATAAGTGGTTCGACAATTTGTCTACGTCCACTGAGTGGAAACAATTGATTTCGAAATGTTTGTACAAAATTACAAAACATCAACCAGATTCTCTATCTTTACAAATGGTTCCTTCTATGTATTTCCCACTACCTCCTACGTTTTACAATTGATCTCCTTTTATCGACAAAACCTCAGGAGACAAACAAAATATCAGCCATTAATTTTACAGTTGAAGGGGTTGCTTGATATTTGAAGGTGCATGCAGCAGCTATCCAAGACTTCTGAGGAGCAGCTGTAATTTTATGTTCACACTATGGGTTGATCTTTAACAATCACCCCCTCGACCCATGTGTGCCATATTGGGTTGCTGCAAATTTGTTTCCTTCAAATGATTTCACCCTTTCATTGAAATACTCGTTATATCTGCCATGAGAGATTTCCGCTATCAAATGTGCCCTAAGGCACCAACGCACCCGAAGGTGCTCAGCAGTGTGAGATATTGATCAATTCCAAACAGTGTTGAAATTTGATCCCTGTGATGACTTTCGTCAACATATCTGCTGGATTGTCTTCAGTGCCAATCTTCTGAAGTAGAATGTCCCCTTCATCTAATATCTCACGTATGAAGTGAAAACGAACATTTATATGCTTTGTTCAAGAATGATACACTTGATTCTTGGCCAAATGAATTGCACTCTGACTACCGCAGTAAATGGTAACTTGTTGTTGTTTAAAGCCCAAATCTGTTAGCAGTCCCTGTAACCAAATGGCTTCTTTCACGGCTTCTGTTACAGCCATGTATTCAGCCTCTGTGGATGATAGTGCAATTGTAGACTGCAAAATAGATCGCCAACTAACTGGTCCTTCAACATAGTAAACACATATCCAGTTGTCGATCGTCGTTTGTCAAGATCACCAGCATAGTCTGAGTCAACATATCCAGTTACTAGACTATCTTTACTCTTCTCGAACTTCAAATCAAGATCTACAATACCTTGAATATACCGTAGAATCCATTTAGCCGCATGCCAATGTGTCTTTTCAGGATTATGCATATATCGGCTGACTAAGCTAACAGCCTGAGAGATATCAGGTCGTGTACACACCATGGCATACATTAAGCTTCCTACAACACTTGCATATGGGACATTTTTCATATAGTCCTGCTCTTCTTCACTTTTAGGAGACTGTAATGCACTGAGCTTGAAATATGGGGCCATTGGAGTACTTACTGGCTTCGTCCTCGAGCTCCTGTTGAAGCGTTGTAGTACTCTCTTCAGATACTGCTTCTGAGTAAGGTGAACTGTTCTTTTCATCCTATCTCGGTTAATCTCCATCCCCAATATTCTTCGTGCTTCTCCTAGATCTTTCATTTCAAACTCTTGACTCAGCTGAGCCTTCATTCGATCTATCTCCACCTTGCTTTTACATGCAATTAACATGTCATCTACAAATAAAAGCAAATATATGAAAGATCCATCTGCAAGTTGTTTGAAATACACACAGTGATCGTATTGGCAACGAGTGTATTTCAAGTCAATCATGAAGCGGTCGAAACGTTTGTACCATTGCCAAGGTGATTGCTTCAAACCACAGAGAGATTTCTTTAGATTGCAAACCCATGTTTCTTTACCAGCTTCTTTAAAACCTTCCGGTTGAGACATATAAATTTGCTCCTCCAGATCACCATGTAAGAAAGCTGTCTTCACGTCAAGCTGGGCTAACTCAAGATTATATTGTGCAATCAAAGCTAGCAGTATCCGAATGGATGAATATTTCACAACAGGAGAGAATACTTCACTATAGTCAATTTCCTCTGTCTGTGCGTAGCCCTTGGCTACCAATCTAGCTTTGAATCGCACCCCATTTTTAGCAGCTTGATCATCTTTCTGATTGAAAACCCACTTATAACCAATTGACTTCTTTCCTTTTGGAAGCGGCACAAGCTCCCATGTCTGGTTTTTATGAAGAGACTGCATCTCCTCACTCATTACATTTTTCCACTCAGTCTGTTCACTAGACTGTATGGCTTCTTTGTAAGTGGTTGGGGTCTGATCTCCTTCAGCTGGAAGTGCATACGTCACAAAATCTGCATAGCGTGCTGGTAAATGTGTCTCTCTTCTCGGCCTGTTTGTTGCAATTGATTCAGGTTGGCTTGGAGATACTGTGACTGGACAATCAACCTCAAGTTGTCCCTGCTCTCCATTAGTGACTCCTGAATCTTTTGGAGTAGTAAACTCCACCTTCTGCGAATCACAAGATGCTTCGCTATCATGGCTGCCCTCCTGGGAGTCCTTATGCTCATGTGACTTGAGCATCTCAGACTCGTTAAAAGTAACATCTCTACTGATAATTACCTTCTTTGACTCTATGCACCAGAGTCTGTACCCTTTTACACCAGTACTAAAGCCTAAGAATTTTGCTTTCTTAGCTCTAGGATCAAGCTTACTTTCTTTAGCATGATAGTAAGCTAGACATCCAAAAGTATGTAAAGAGCCATAATCAGTAGCATATGTACCTTTCTACATTTCAATGGGTGTCTTCCCGCCATTGGCAGCTGCGGGTAATCGGTTGATGAGGTAGTAGGCATATGTCACAGCTTTAGCCCAAAATTGTTTACTGAATCCAGCATTCAGTAACATACACTGTACTTTTTCTACCAAAGTACGATTCATCCGTTCTGCCACACCGTTTTGTTGAGGTGTTCCTCGTACAGTGAAGTGTCTTACGATTCCCTCTTTCCGGCATACTTCCATGAAGGGATCTAGAGTGTACTCACCTCCATTATCTGATCTAAACCGCTTGATCTTCCTTCCGGTTTGAGTCTCGATCATTTTCTTCCAATTAAGGAAGATCTTTAACACTTCATCTTTATTCTTCATCGTGTACACCCATACACGACGAGAATAATCATCAACAAATGTTACAAACCAATGTTTACCTCCCAAAGATGCATTTTTGGTAGGTCCCCAAACATCGGAGTGCACATAATCAAGTATCCCTTGTGTACTATGGACTGCAGTTCCGAACTTGATCCGTGTCTGCTTCCCTAACACACAGTTTTCACAGAAAGACAACTTACCAGTCTTAGCACCTTTGAGTAAGCCTTACTTTACAAGTGTTTGCAAAACTTTTTCTCCGGCGTGTCCCATACGCATATGCCAAAGCCTGGTGGTGTCAGCATCAGTCTCATCTAGCTTCTCACAGACTGTAGAAGCTCTTCCACTAACAGTACTTCCTTGCAAGAAGTATAAATTTCCTCGCCTTAAGCCCTTCATAGTCACCTGAATTCCCATTACCACCTTGAGAATTCCATCTTCTATGGTGATTCTGAATCCCTTGGAATCCAGAGTCCCAAGTGAGATAAGATTCTTCCGCAAGTCCGGAACGTATCGAACTTCTGTCAATGTTCTGACAGTTCCATCATGCAGCTTCAACCGAATGCTACCTATTCCCTGAGTCTTACAGGCGTTATTGTTGCCCATAAGTACTACTCCATCAATTTTTGTGAAGTCAGTAAACCAGTCCCGATTGGGACACATGTGATAGGTACACCCGGAGTCCATAATCCATTCATCAGAATGACAAATGAATGATAAACCTGTCAGGGCAAGATCTGCATCTTCATCTCTGTTGGCGACATTGGCTGTGGAGGGTTGATTCTTCTGTTGCCCCTTTAGTTTGGGACAATCATTTTTCCAATGTCCTTTATTGTGACAAAAGGCACATTCATCTTTGGAGAGTCTTCTGCCGACTGATGAACCACGTGATGTGGAACGTGTTCTCGATTGAGAATCCTTATTCTTTCCTGGATACTTTGACTGTGGTCTCCCTCTTGCTATAAAGGCTTCATTTGATGTATTTAGCTGTACCTCCTTATCCTTTCTGCGGTACTTATTATTTATCAAAACATTAGATACATCACTATAACTAATCTTTTCCTTCCCATACAAAAGTGTGGTAATCAAATGCTCATATGTATCGGGCAAGGAATTTAATAAAAGTAAAGCCTTATCTTCATCTTGAATTTCTACATCCAAATTTTGCAAGTCAGCAAGTATCTGATTGTAACTATTAAAATGTTCGGACATAGAAATACCTTCTCGTAATTGGAATCTGAAGAGCTTCTTCTTCAAGTATAAGCGACTCTCAATACTTTTTGTCAAGTATTTTTTTTCTAATTTCTTCCAAAGTTCGCTTGCTTTTGTCTCTTTTATGACAAAATACTTCTGATCTTTGGCAAGGCACAAACGGATTGTACCACAAGCTTGTCGATTAAGCTTGTCCCAATCCCTATCTGTTATGTCCTCCAATTTCTCTTCCAGCGTAATATCCAACTCTTGTTGTATCAAAACGTCCATGACCTCACATTGCCACATGCCAAAATTATTAGTTCCATCGAACTTTTCAACTTCAAATTTGGCATTTGACACCATGGATCTACGACCAGAGCTACTAGGACCTACAATTTCTCCTTCTGACTCCATCTAGAAAATTAATATTTCTAGAAAATGAATTTCAAAATTCTAACCGTACGGATGAGTCCGGAATGATCCAAATAGTTGGAAACCACTATTGGATCGTCGAAATCGGACTCCGAATGGCTCAGATCAAGCCCAAAAACGGATTTGGAATTTTGAACGGTCCAGATTGAACAGAAACAGCATGCGGAGAGCGTGGGGCGCGTGAGAGCGCGTGAGAGCGTGTCTTTCACGCTTCTTCTTCCTCTGGAGCGCGTGGGAGAGCGTGTATCTCACTCGTCTTCAACCTCCAGACGACCGTTGGTGCGTGAAATACACTTTTCGACTTCTCGGAGCGCGTGTGATCTCCTCCGACATCCATTTTCGATGCCGTTTGCGGCAACGTGCTCATCTTATCAAGCCGAACCTACTGGTATGGTCAAAAGTTGATTTGGATCAACTTGAATTTTCTGGGCAGTGCAAAACCGAATCTGATACCAATTGTTGAGCTAAAACCACCCAGAAACACACGCAAACACGAGATAGAGACAATATATAAGTGGTTCGGCAATTTGCCTACGTCCACTAAGCGGAAACAATTGATTTCGAAATGTTTGTACAAAATTACAAAACATCAACCAGATTCTCTATCTCTGCAAATGGCTCCTTCTATGTATTTCCCACTACCTCCTACGTTTTACAATTGATCTCCTTTTATAGACAAAACCTCAGGAGACAAACAAAATATCAGCTTTTAATTTTACAGTTGAAGGGGCTGCTTGATATTTGAAGGTGCATGCAGCAGCTATCCAAGATTTTTGAGGAGCAGCTGTAATTTTATGTTCACACTATGGGTTGATCTTTAACAATACAGTCTAAGTGTGATTTGAGTGGACGGTGACGAGGAGAAATTTGCTAACATCTCAATGCGCCGCTGCGGTAGACTGTATTGAACGCCACTAAGAACTGCTCAACGGGAAAATGCTTAATCGGAACATGTCAAAACAACGTTCACCAAAAGGGGCAACACTGTAATTGTGAAGTCAACCCAAATACATTATTCTTAATTCGAATATAATAAAAAGTTTGAACCACACAATACCCACACCAATCAATTTCTCTATTTTTGTTGCTTCCACTTGTTTAGCCATGTGACTTTTCAGTGCCTATTACTTTTTGTTGCTTCCATAGCAAAATCAAACTATCTCACCTTATTTCATTTTATAGAATTATTATAATTTTCTCAAACTCTCAAATAAGATATAATATAAACAATTTATAAATATAAAGTGAATGTCAAAGTAATCATACAGATAATATTGCCTTTTAATAAGCGTGATTAATTTCATGGGTTAATGTTAAAAATTAAAATGGAGTCAACTGGTATGTGTACCATCCTGTCTTACTGTTCTAGAACCGATATATACATATAAGTCAATGATCTAACCATATAAAAAAACGCGTAAAATATATATATTTATATATAGAGGATAGGACATTTTCTTTTCCTTTATTTTCTTTTGTTTTAAAGTTGAATATTCTAAGCTCGGTATATCGAAATAAAATCAATATTACCGGCCTTAAAAATTAAAAATAAAATCAAAATATGAAAATTTTGGTTAAAATATATTGGAAAATGAAATAGATGTGTTTTAAATGATAAAAATAAAAATAAATTGCTTACATGGTAAAAATTAGAATAAAAGAAATGAGGGAGTAAATAAAATATAAATAACAAAAAAATGTTTACAGGATAAACAGTACTAGCTAGATGTAGCGGGTAACTTTAGTTAATTATATTTTATGTTTCTTTTTATGTAATCGGATGGAACTCCTTTTCTAAGCAATTCTTCAAAAAATTTATATTTTTTATATAATACATAAGCTATTGAGAATGCTCAAGGACAAACCATAATGTCACCATCGAGACAATGATTTGTTACTCTCTTTTTTTAGTTTTAAAGACAAAAGAATTGTACAAAAGAATTCCACATATCGACGTGGAATTAACGTATGTCATTGCCACCCTAATTAAGTTTTGAAAAGATTATGATATAGATGAACGAGAAATTAGAAGAAATCAACATTTTTTTCTCTCTATGGATGATTTTTCTCTTTACATAAGCAGCCAGCTATCTCGACCTCTCCCCTAGGGGGAGGAGCTCCCTTCGACTGTCTAACCATCGACGACCATGTATATCGATTTTTTTTTTTCCTAATTTTCTAGCTATAGCACCAAGATGTTTCTAATTCTTTTTTTTTTTCTAATTTTTCCCTCTGCCTTCTTACGTGCCTTCCACGACCGCCACACTCCCCACCATCAGACTCCCCAGTCGCCGATCTGTCAAACGGAAGGAGAAAACTGTCCCAACGTGTGGTGCATGTGTCTCATATATGGCTTATTGTCGAATGGCATTTTTCCCTCCTGCTCCCACCTCCTAGGGTTGGGGGAAAAAGCGCCTCCCCCACATGGTGCGGGGAAGGGTCCCCCCGCCTCGCACCATGCGGGCAGCACCCCTAAGATCTCTGACTTCTATTTTACAATGATAAATGAGAGGCTGTAAAATATTCATGTTATAATAGATTTCTCATCCTTAAATACCCATGGGTGTAGTTATTAAGTCGAACTATGTAAATCTATGTGTCTCAAACTCTTTATTTTTCCTGCATTTATTTCTTATTAAACCGAACCACGTAAAATACTAATGTTTGTATTTTACAAAAAACACTACTTTATCCATCTATCAAACATTTTTCAATTTTCAAATAAATACCATTTACGGGTGTCCTGGACAACCATCAGTCCTGATCGGGCCTCCCAAAGGATGACCACTTGCTAGTTGTAGGCCACCCTTGGCTTGTTGTCGGCCACCCCATGACTGAAATTTTACTTTGAAAAAACTCAACCAAAGAATTCCGAAGAACACATTTTTGGTTGGCTCGTTAATTGACAATTGTTGCTTTCACTTTTTCTACCCGAGAAAACACCGGAATGACACCATCCCAAAAATTTCATTTTCGAAAAGGAAAATTATAGACATACAACTAGTTTTACAAATTTTCATATAAATATATTTTAAATGAAAAGTATTTTTATAAAATAATTATAAAATTAAGATCACTTAATATAAATATTCTCATTTTAAAACATAATTATAAAAAAAATTACAAAAAAAAATTGTACATATATTATTAATCTTTGAAAAAACTCAAATTCAAAGAATGGTAGAAAAAAAACGCCTTCCAAAAGCCTGTTATTAATCAATTATGACAATTATTGCCTTGACCTGTTCTAAGGGAAGAACCGACCGAAATGGCAACGTTGGGGCAATTATTTAAGGGTGATGCTATTGTGCCACTTGTATATGCCCGCTCCATTTTGGCAAGCTGTTAATTATTAATTTAATAAATGAAGAAAAGAAGGAAAGGGGTTGAAAAATCAAAGCAAGCGGGATATTTTGAAGATAACCCTCCCGTCAACTGCACCGTAGCCCTCCCGTCACCCTTCCGTTGCCAAGCACCGTCATGAGTTCCTTCCGTCGTCGAACATCGGCTCCCTCCTCCATGAGTACCATCCATCGAGGCAACAGAGCTTCTTTATTATTCTCACAGCGGCAGAGCATCTACCCACCCAGATTTGGCTATACCGTAAGCACTCGACCCCTCCAAATGCCAAAGCTCTTTCCAGACCCTTCGGGTGACGCTCTCGAACTTTCCTACCTATTTGCTTTCATCCATTTATTGCAATCCCCATATTTTCTCGACAAACAGTCTGCTGCTTGGAATTAATTTCTTCATTGCGTATTCGTAAACCTCTTTTCGAATTTGTAATCCTCTTCTCAGAAAGCAGTAGGGGTTTCTCATTTTCTCGGAAAACAAACAGAGGACGGTTGTGTCTTTTGTTTCTCAATTTTACTTGGTTACTTACTGCCAAACTCCTAAACATCGATCGACATTAATGAGATGCTCATACTCTTCACTCGTTGGCATTTTGCTTCATTTTCTCTAATCCCTACCTTTTTCCTTGGAAAAAACAGAGTCTGGGCTCCTAAATTTGGGACAATGTGATTATGTCATAGTACTGGTCTTCTCCATGGGCTGCTGTAGTTTCCTACTGAAGGTTTATTATTTTTACAGGATCTAACGTGGTAAATGATATGTTGTGCATGACATCACTGGGAGTATCATTTACAGCTCATTGTTATGTTTAGAGACCTATATTCTGGAAATTAATCTAGGTTACTCTGCTTTTAAGCTTGTTTACGGCGTCGGCGTGGAGTGCAACGTGAGGGAGAAAGGTTTACTATAGGTTTGAGATGGAGGCAACGGACATTCTTGTGGAGTGAATCATGCATTTCTATGTGGATGAAAAACTTACTGGAGGTGGGGCCCAGAATGGTGGTCAGCGTCTTGAGGGAGGGGGCAGGCGGCTGCGAGATGGGAGCTAGGATTCGGAGTTCACACGAATCTTGTTTTGCAAAAGAGCTTGAAAATTTTTTCCTTCTTTTCTATGTTTTCACATGACGACGTGGCATGTGCTACGCTGGGCGGTAAGATGGAGCGGTCAGTATGAAGCGTCAACTAGCATTATTGATTGTTTAATGCTTTCATTTCATTTATTTCTAGTGAGCAAGCTTATCTCTAATGTGACATTTTTATTTTCTAGTTCCTTTAGGCGTTTTTAACCCATACGTGGGACCAGTAGATTTTCAAATTTTTTTAGATATATTTTTTTAAACATCATTTAAATATAAAAAATATTTTCAATTTTAATTTTTAACTTTTCTATCTAATCATTACTTTCTAATCATTATAGCTTTGTCAAACTTAAAAAACATAAAAAATAATATAATTTTTTTAAATTTCTAAACAAAAATTATATTAAAATAATATTTTAACATTACAATATTTTTATTAACTATTTTCTCTCTCATTTATAAAAATCCAATAAAATATTTTTATTCAAACTATTTCACTACTATTCACAAGTAATTTTATTACCATTTACAAATATTCTAAGTCTCTGTTTGGAACTTAGACTCAATTGAGATAAACTCAGTTCAGTTTAATTTTAAGCTAAGTGTAATATCCAAACACTCAACTATCAAATTACTAAACGCATCTCAACTCAAAATCTCTTTACATGTGAGACCCACAATCTTTTTCAATTTTTCATAAATACATCTAAATTCATTTTAACATTCAAATACATCTAAACTCATTTTAGGTGGCTCCACAAAGCTCACTTCACCATCTCAACTCACTAATATTCATAAAAAATTAACTTATCTCAACTCAACTCAACATTCAAATGGGTTAAGTGTTCAAACAAGGCCTTAATCTTCCAATCCTTTTCCATTTTGCTAAATAGCTTGTAAAGTTATTGTCATATACAATCAAGAGCAGTGTTATAGCCATAAAAGATTCTATAAAATAAATTCATAAAATAATATAATTTTATATGATATGTTAGACCAATTTTATAATAAAACTAGTTAAAGTATTTTCTCTAAAATAAAAAAACATCTTACTATAAAGTATTTAATCAATTTTCTCCGATTGCTGGTACTTAGCCCCTCATTTAGCCATCTTAAAGTTACAACTAGTTCAATTTAACTTTTTGTGTGTTTTATTTTTAAAAATATTTTAAATACAAAAATTTATTAGTGATAACATTTTTAATCATTTTAAAAAACCAAAAAAAAAAAAAAAAAAAGAAGGACCTAGTCTTGATAACCTTATTTCAAGAGATGCTGTTTGTTTTATAGAATAATTAATACAATAGACTGAAGTTGCAGGACCGTTTGGATTCGTAAGTGATCTTAACTCATCTCACTACTATTTATTACTATTCACAAATTTTAACTTACACATCTCTCTACTATTTATTACTAGTTACAAATTTTAACTCACAAATCTCACTACAATTCATGTATGTACGAATGCCGCATAACCGCACCATACCATCGTTGGAAGCTCCAGACCACACCGATCGACGCTCGAATCACTACTAGAAGATTGGGAATGACTCTCTCTCATTTTGACTTGTTATGTAATTTTTTCGATATTAATAATGTCATGTTTGCATGAAATGTGAAAGATAGAAAATCATTAAAAATAAAACAAAATATTAAAAAACTAAGATAAATAAAAATAACATTGAAAAAATTATAAAATAGAAATTAAAAACATATGAAAATTAAAAAAAAAAAACTTTGAAACTACGAAATAGGAAATTCGTAATTTAGATTTCCTTAAAAAGTACATAAATTATAAACGGAAAACATAAATATTAAATAAAAAAACTAAGCTAAAAAAGTACATTTTTGTCCTAATAAATTATAACATACTTTTGTTTTTATAAATAACTTTTTACACATTTGATTATATACTCATTTTTAGCGTTGAAAAACTTATAATACTAAACTTATAATATTTAGCTTTAGTACTGTGACACGTGTAATCAGTAAATCAAAAGTTTCGATTTTGATAATGAAGTCCATATCTCGGTTCTTAAGTTTTTAAAATTGATGTGTACAGAAAATTTATCCAAAATTAAATCCAGCCAAATCAATCACACCTCAATAGGGTAGCTCTCGTGGGGCAACAAGGGGAATAAGGAGTATGTGATTAGAAGCCTGCCACGTTGTATTAAGGATTATGATGGCCATCACAGATTGATTCGTAGCATACTTTTCAAGAACGTGTTATATCGACTAAGAGAAATGTTATGTGTCTGGCTGGTTTTTTTTTATGACGGGTCTTGATAATTTTTTAATAATTAAGAATTTTTTTTATTGATGTTGAAAATTTGATTTTAAATATCGAAAAATATTTAAAAAGATATATAACAAAAATAAATAAATAAAATACACTAGAACCTAGCGGGAGCCTACAACCATTGCTGTAGAAGGAGTCATCCATTGAGAGAAAGAGTAAATATACTATGCCGCCCCAAGTGTACCGCTTGGGCAAATTTTTTTTTTTTTTTACTTAGTGATTAAGAAAGTGATTTTAAATGTATTGATGTATTTTTTTATTTTTTAAATGTATTTAAATAAGTTAAAAAAATGTGAAAAGTAAAAAAAAAAAAAAAAAAAATAGTAGTTTTACGCTGGGCGGTATGCCCAGCGGTCAAAATGGGGCGGCATTGTAGCCGCACCCTAAGAGAAATGATCGATACTGAAAGGTGTACCAATCATATTTTTCTAAAATTACTTCTGTCCCAAAAAAATAGATCCCTTTCTCGGGTGACCTTGGACATCCATTAGTCCTGATCGGGCCTCGCAAAGTATGGCCACTTGCTAATTGTAGGCCAACCCTAGCTTGTTGTCGGCCACCCGTGACGAAAAAAGTTTGCTTTGAAAAAACTCACAACCGAAGAATGCCGAAAAGGTATCCTGATTAAAAAAATTTCATACAATTATATTTTAAATAAAAAGTATTTTTTAAAATTAACATCACTTGATATAAATATTCTCCTTTTAAAACATAATTATAAAAAAAAATTATAAGAAGAATTATACGCATATTATTAATCTATGGAAAAACCCAAATTCAAAAAAAAAAAAAAATAGTCTTTCCATTAATCAATTATGACAAGTATTGCCTTGACCTGTTCTAAGGGAAGAAACGACTAAAATAGCAACATCGGGACAGTTGTTTGTTTGTTTGTTTCATTTCATTTATTTCTAATGTGCAAGCTTATCATCTCTAATGTGACATTTTTATTTTTTAGTTCCTTTAGGCTTTAATCAGACTAGGGCCTTGAAGGGAATGTAATTTTTTTATTTTTTTCTTTTAATAATTTTTTACACAATTTCAATTTTTTTTTTAAAAATCATAATAAAAAATACCAATTTATTAATATTCAATTTCTTATCCATTAAATAAAAAAAAAATAAAAAATTCAAACGATCACTTTTATTGATTTAACTAATATTTTCTATTAAATAGACGGAAGTGAAACTAGGATTCGAGACCTATCTTATATCATAAAAAATCATTGCTTTATGCAAAATTAATGTAATAGAAAGATATGAATTAAATGGAGAAAATGTACTTAATAGATAGTAGAAAAGGAAAGTTTATTCAAATGAAAAATAAGGAAAGAGTAACTTAAAGGAAAGAAATTGATTGCTGTCAAACTTTTAAATAAGTCCACAAAAGGAAGGAATTGACATGTCTGCTACATTAAAGTTGAAGAAATTGACTTGACCTCTGGAAGCTCAATGGACCATACGACCGAAATGGCAACATCGGGGCAATTGTTAGCTGCTTTCATTTCATTTATTTCTAGTGTAAGCTTATCTCTCACGTGACATTTTAGATCTTATTTATTTTTAAGATTAAAATTTAAAATTTTGAAAATTTTTTATTTTATTATTATAATTTTTTTAAATTTCTATACAAAATAAAATAAATAATTCAATTTTTTTAAATCATAAAATAAGTATAATATTAAAAAATATATTTTAATAATATTTTATTTAACTTTTCAACTTTAATCTTATATCTGAAAATAAACGAAACCGATTTTCAGATTTTTCTAGTCTGTTTAGGCTTTAACTCATACTTGGGACAGTAGATTTTCAGATTTTTTTTAGTGGAGAAACTAGTACGGGAATGGCACAATCCCAGAATTTCGCTTTAAAGAAACTCAAAATTTAAAACGCGTTTTCTTCTGCAGTTCTTACGCGTTTGATTGGATGCCACGTTATTTGGTTACCCAAAGGTTGCATAAGCCGGTGGTGGTATAAAGAAAACTGGTTAAACATTTTTCAATTTTCAAAAAGATTCCATTCACGTGTGGCCCTTGACAGCCATCAGTCCTGATCGGGCTTCCCAAAGCATGGCCACTGGCTTGTTGTCGGCAGCCCATGACGGAAATTTAGCTGACTCGTCAATTATGACGATTGTTCGCTTTCACTTTTTTTAGTGGTGAAAATACTGTACTGACACTATCTCAGAAATTTCGCTTTTGAAAAGAAAAATTATATACATATAATTATTTTTATAAATTTTATATAATTATATTTTAAATGAAAAGTATTTTTATAAATCACTTTACATAAATTTTTTATTTTAAAACATAATGATAAAAAAATTGTAAAAAAAAATTATAAATATATTATTAATCTTTGAAAAAACCCAAATTTAAAGAATGACAGAAAAATAAAACGCATTTCAAAAGCCTGTCATTGATCAATTATGACAAGTATTGCCTTGCTCTGTTCTAAGGGAAGAAACCACTGACATGGCATCTTCGGAGCAGTTGTTTGCTGCTTTTATTTCACTTATTTCTAATGTGCCAGCTTATTTCTAAGACCGATTGAAAGTTGAGATAGATAAAATAATTTTAGATAAATTAGATAAAATATTATTAGAATATTATTTTTTAATATTATTATTAGTTTAAAATTTTAAAAAATTGAATTGTTTAATATATTTTATGTGAAAAATTAAAAAATTTGTAGTAATAAGATGAGATCAAATAAGATGAGTTGAGATCACTTTTCAATCTAAATGGGATAAGAGTATTGATACACAACATATTTTCACAATAATAATGTAAGATATGACTATTTTTGTAAAGTAATGTTATTTTATAAAATGTTTTACAAAATTACCATTCATTTAATTATTGTGAAATGTGTTATGAAGAATATTATGTATAAATCATTTTCATATGTCTGAGGTGACATTTTTATTTTTTAGTTCCTTTAGGGCGCTAGTAGTGGCCTAGCTAAAGTTCGACCAAATTTTGATTATAGAATTCAGTTTTATAAATTTAGCTAAACACTTTTCAATAATACCAAATAACAAACTCTCCAAATCTATCACTATTATATTAAAATATTAATTTTGACATTTTTATTTATTTTAATTCTAATTGTAATTGAGATATTTATTCATTATTAAAAAATACATATTAATTTTCTAATATTCATATTATTCCAATTGATATAATTCTTTAACGGTCTTTTTGAAGATTAGAGAATTTGGCAAATGGGGAAAAGGTATTTTAGATTCTTTTCTTTTTCATTGGGAAACCGAAATTCTAAACTATGGAATAGCTAAACATATACTACGCCTAGTTCACTACTAGTGCTCGGCTTTAATCCATACTTGGGATCCCTAGATTTTCAAATTTTCTTAGATATTTTTTAAACATCGCTCAAATACAAAATTTTTTTTGTATTTCACTAAGCAACTTGTAGAGTTGATGTCATATAAAATCAAGAGTAGTATTACGACCACAAAAAAAATTCTATAAAAATAAATCTATATATTGACAAGATTTTATATGATACGTTCGATTTACTTTATAATAAAACTAGCTAAAGTATTTTCTCAAAAAAAAAAAAAAAGCATCTTACTATAAAGTATCTGATCAATTTTCTCCAGGAGCTACTACTTAGCCCCATTAGCCGCCTCACAGTTACCGTTAGTTCAAATTAATTTTTTGTGTGTTTTCTTATTTATGTTAAATATAAAAATTCACTAGTGTAACATGTTTAATCATTTAAAAGAACAAAAAAATAAAATAAAATGGACTAATGATAACTTTGAAATTATTCATTTTGTCTCAACAACACTTGTTCGCAATGCCAATGATGTCAATAGTGCAGACTTACCCGTTTGTATTTAGAGATGATATGAGATGAATTAAGATAATTTGTAAATAATAGTGAGATTTGTGAGTTGAGATAATTTTTGAAAATTTTACTATTTAGATTGGAAGTGAGATAAGATGGTTTTAAATTGTTAGAATGGAGATAGATGTGGATCTCATAAAAGATTGTATAGTATTTGTAATGATTTTGTTTTATTTATAAATAAGTATTAATAATTTTTAATGGAAAATGACCAATTTGTTTTTATAATATAATTCATAATAATATTATAAGATGACAATTTTTTTAGAAAATCAGATTCTATAAAAAAACATCAAATAAAAATATATTTTATTTACAACATTCTTAAATAATTATGAAATATTTATAAAATCAGTTTATTTTATTGATTTTATTATTATAAAAATTATATCGAGCAATAATCACACCCAATAAATTTGCGTATAGAATTAAAAAAAAAAAGAATCTATCACAATAAAAATAAATAAATTTAAAAAATAATCAGAAAAATAATCAAGATGGCTCATGACAATAAGAAAAAATTGTTGGAAGCGGGAAAAATTTTCAGACGGAGAAAACTAGATGCCACTAGGGTTGTAAAACGGTCGGTCCAGACCGAATAGACCGGACCGAATGTCCCCATGGTCGGTTTCGGTCCAATGAGTAGGGTTATTTCGATCTTTGGTCTGGTTTCGAGATGGGGATTTCCAGGACCAGACCGACCGAACCCAAAAAATTTTATTTTTATTTTTATAAATATATTATTTTATATAATAATTATATAATAAATTATGTAATTTTCATCTACCCTATCCCCATTTACAATATAAAATTATAATACATTCACATTCTCTAAGTTAGTAATAAAGTAACAATTAACGTCATCAATATAATTATATAATTATAAATTGATAACTAAACTAAATCACTATAACTATAGTCTATAATTATAAAGAAATCACTATAAGTCTATAAGATTATAAGTCTATAACTATATATAGTATTAAATTATTAATATCACTATGACTAATAACTAATGACTATAATTTTACAACTAATACTAATATATAACTATACTAATAGTATAATATTAATACTATTATATAGTCTAATATATTATATAGTTTTACTAAATCACTATATACTATATTACTAATCACTATATCATTATAATACATATATACACACACTATAAGTCTATATGTTGTAGTAACAGTAACACTATAATAGTATAAAATATAGTATTAGTATATATTAATATATTATAAGAGTTATAGGATTATAACATAATATATGTATAATAGTATAGTATTAATATCACTATAAGTTATCACTATATATACCTAATAGGCTTATAGGCTAATACAATGATTAAAAATAAAAAAAAAAGAAGAAGAAAAAAAAAAGGTCGAACCGGACCGAACCGATAACTACCAAGAGCGGACCGAATGGATGTTCAGTCCGGTCCGGTCCAAAAAAAATAGTGGACCGAAAAGTTCGGTCCATGGTCGGACCGGACGGACCCATTCCCTTAGATGCCACAAAGGTTCTTCTGAAATTGCCTACAGAGGCAACAGTCGAATGGCAGAATGGTTTTTCACTGGAAAAGCAGCCATCACAGTAAAGTTTTTGAAATTGCCTATAGAGGAAACAAACGTTTTGTCGTTTTCTAGATTTTAAATGAAATCATCTTGAAACTTATGTTGTTTGGCCATTTGGATAAGGGAGCACCTCTCCATACATTGAGATGGTTTAGATTCAGATTATTTTATTTTATTTTATTATTATATATATTTTTAAATGTAATAAATTATTCAGTTTTTTTAAATTTTAAAATAAAATTTTATTATAATAATATTATATTTAATTTTTAATTCTTATTTCATCTCACTTCAACTTAATTCAACTTAATATTTTATCGAATGGAGTTCCCAGAAGATATTTCATCTTCGAACTTCTGACCAACTAATTTGTGGCGTTTCAAGTGGTACAAAAGATAAGGATTGTGGGTTGATGGACGCATTAATAAAATTATGAAATGATTTTTTATAAAATGTAAGATATGAAATGTTGAATAGTAACTGATGAATGTAAGTCAGAGACATTGGTAATCATAGTATTCTCTCTGGGCTACTCTAAGAGCGCTTAGAGGTGAAGTGTGAGAGTCCTACGCCTGCTTCGTAAGTGAAGTCGGGGGTGTAGTCCTTGATTCCATTGGTGAATCGAGGAGGAGGATGGAAGATTTGGAGGAAATTTGGGAGCGGTTACACTTGAATGATGAGGAGAATGTGCCGATAGAGCTAAATACTGAGGGATGCAAGAAGTAGAGGGGGCTGGGAGAAATGAGCTTGGTGGGAAGGATTTACATCGATTGAACGATTGGTAGAGACATTGTAAGGAAAACAATGGAGAAGATTTGGAAGGTTAGTGGCCCGGTTGAATTTCTTGAATTTAGATCCATGAACTGTTTTATTCTCACTTTTGTGAATCGGGGAGATAAGAGGAAGATTCTGGAGGGTAGACCTTGGTTGTTTGACAACCACATTTTTGTCCTTAAGTCATTCGATGAATTAACCCAACCTCACCAGATGCGGTTTGAATCTGAACTTTTTTGGGTTAGATTGCGTAATCTCCCACTGGCAAGTATGAATTGCCAAATAGGGGAGATGGTGGGTAATTCAATTGGGAAAGTAGTGGAAGTGGATGTGAGAGAGGATGATATTAGGTGGGGTAGTTGCTTGCGTGTAAGAATCGAGTGTGATCTGAGGAAGGTGATTGCAAGGGAAGGACAATGTTTAGGGGGGAAGAATATGTGGGTTCCACTGACCTATGAGAAGCTTCCGAGGTTGTGTTTCAAATGCGGGAGAATTGTCCATCAAGAAGAGGAGTGTGATGGTAGTACAGAGGGGCAGTTTGGACCTTGGCTAAGATCAACTCAAATTACTTGTAGAGGTTTTGGGAGAGGGTGGAAAAGGGATGAGGAGAGGGGGTCAAAAGAGGGTTCAGAAGATGAGAGTAGGGAAGGTGAAGGAGGGGGGTTTCTTTTGAAGAAGGGGCGGAGATGCAAGCTAATAAAGTTAGGGGGAAAGTGGAGAGAGGTGGTGGAGTTGAGGTAGAAGAGCAGAGTTTTATGGTGTTTTTTGGTAGGGGAGGGGATGGGTTGGGGCAAGAGGTATGGGCTGTTGTGTCTATGGTGAATAGTGAAATGGCACTGGGTGTAGTGTCAGAGGTTGATCCAGGCAGTAAGGAAAGTCAGGTAATTCAAAGGGAGGTAGAGAAGGAGGGAGAGGGGAAGGTGAAGGCTAGTGGGGGGCAATGGAAGAGGAAAGCTAGAGCTAAGGTCTCTCCTTGTAAGATGGGGGTTACACCAATGGGGCATAAGAGGAGTTCAGGATGGGAGGGGGAGGGGGAGAAGAGGGAAAGAGCAGGGAAGGTGAGGAAAGTGAATGGTGATATGGAGGGGGTTAGTGAGTTGATCATGGTGGAGGTTAATGGACAACTCCGCCAGCTATTATGAATCTCCTGAGTTGGAACTGCCAAGGGTTTGGAAACTCTCGAGCAGTTCAAGACCTCTACCTGTTGGTGGGGGAAAAGAGACCCAAGATTTTGTTCCTTATTGAGACAAAAGCAAACGTGAGGACTATGGAAGGGGTAAAAAGAAGATTGGGTTTTGATGGGTGTTTTATGGTTGAAGCAATTGGGAAAAAAGGAGGTCTACCTTTATTATGGAAGGAAGGAAGTGAAGTAGAGATTCATAACTATTCACAATGGCATATAAGTGCATGGATTAAGGATGCTGAGGACCAGTTTAAGTGGCTGCTTACTGGATTCTATGGCCAACCAGAAACTGGGACGAAAAGACACTCATGGAACTTGCTGGCAAAACTAAATCCTGGTGACCATCATGATTGGTGTGTTATGGGGGATTTTAACAAGATCACTTCACAATCAGAAAAACAAGGGGGCAGTCAAAGGAGTGAGTCTCAAATGAGGGCTTTCCGAGAAGCTTTGGAGGATAATTCTTTGTATGACCTGGGTTGTAGTGGAACAAAGTTTACCTAGAGTAACCAGCACACAAATCTCTCTTTTACTAAAGAGAGGTTAGATCGAGTGGTGGCAAACTATTCTTGGACCTCAAAGTATAAAGATTTTGTTGTAGAGAGGATGGTAGCAAGGACCTCTGATCATTAGCCTCTGTTAATACACACGGCAGTGGGATATAATACTGGTCAGAGAAGGGTGAGGTTGTTTAAATATGAAGCAAATTGGGCCTCAATGGAAGGGTGTGAGCAGGTAGTGGAAGAGGGATGGAGGAAGGGGGCAAGGAATGCACAGCTTTTGCAAAAAGTTCAGTGGTCTCTAGCTGCTTACAGTGGAGCTTTGGTGAGGTGGAGCAAGAAGAAGGAGAGGGATTGCTCAAAGGAACTCAAAAAGAAATCTGACCAACTTGAGAAACTCAATAATCTAGAGGGCATCAATAATGCTGCAAAAATAAGAGAGCTGAAACAAGAAGTGGGTTTGTTGTTAGAACAAGAAAATCTTAAGTGAAAGCAAAGGGCAAAGGGGAACTGGTTTCTCAAAGGGGACAGGAATACAAAGTTCTTTCATGCCTGTGCATCCCAGAGGAGAAGGAAAAATTGTCTAAAGTCGGTGGTTGATGCTGATGATAGAGTGAAGGTGGGGTTAAAGAAACGTTAGAAACATTCAGACAATATTTTGAGGGTATTTTTCAATCAACAGGCCCATCTGGTGAGGTGCTTGAAGGGTGTTTGGGTACAATTGATGAGAGAGTTACCCCAGATATGAATGAGAAGCTGATGAGAGAATTTACAAAGGAAGAGGTGGAGGCAGCTAGTTTTCAGATGGGACCTTTAAAGTCCCCTGGGCTTGACGGATATGGGGCTTGTTTCTACCAGGAGTTTTGGGGTGTTATGGGTGAAGAAGTGTGCACAACAGTCTTGAGTTTTCCAAAGGGTGGAAGTATGAATAAGTCTAGTGCTCAGAGTGCATTCATTCCAGGAAGACTTATTTCAGACAATATTCTGGTAGCATATGAAGCACTTCATTCCATGAAAAAGAAGAGACTGGGAAAGAAGGGGAGTATGGCCATAAAATTGGATATGTCTAAGACATATGACATGGTAGAATGGAAATATTTGGAAGGTGTGATGAGGAAGTTAGGGTTTGATGATAGGTGGACTGCTTTAATCATGAACTGTATTACCACAGTCTCTTATGAAACCTTAATTAATGGTCAACCAGGTGGGTTGATTAGGCCATATAGGGGGTTAAGGCAGGGGGATCCGTTGTCCCCATACCTGTTTTTACTTTGTGTCGAAGGTCTCAGCAGTTTATTCAACTCTTACGAGCACAAGGGAGTTATTAAGGGGGTGCTTGTGGTAAGGGGAGGAACTAGACTTACTCATCTTCTATTTGCCGATGACAATGTTATTTTTGGAGAGGCAAGCAGGGAGGAATGGGAGAAAATCAAAGGGCTACTTGACACTTATGAACTTGCCTCGGGTCAATGTTTAAACAGACAGAAAATTGCTATTTTTTTTAGCACAAACACTAAGGCACATGTGAGGAAAATAATCCAGGAGGAGTTGGGAGTAAGGGTCAGTGGCTATTATGAGAAGTACCTGGGACTTCTAGCCATGATTGGTCGATCAAAGTATAATACCTTCCGAGGTATTAAGGATAAAGTGTGGCAATGGATTAATAATTGGAAGAACCAGGTCCTCTCCCCCTCGGGTAAGGAAATTCTTCTCAAATCAGTGATTCAAGCAATACCAAACTACAACATGAGTGTTTTCAAACTACCTGTGAAGTTGTGCAGAGAAATTTTTGGGATGATGGCGAGATTTTGGTGGGGTTTTAAGCAAAATGACAAGAGAATTCAATGGTGTAGCTGGAGTAAAATGGGGAAATCAAATGCTGATGGAGGGCTTGGTTTTAAAAGCTTGGAAATATTTTAGGGCTTTGTTAGCAAAGTAGTGTTGGAGGCTTCTGATTAATCCCACCTCGTTGGCAGCAAGGGTCTTAAAGGAGAAATATTTTAGGGATGGTGACTTGTTGCAGGCTAAGTTAGGCTTGAGACCATCCTTGATTTGGAGGATTTTGTGGGAGCTATGGATTTACTTAAAGAATGGCTCATGTGGAGGGTAGGTAATGGTAGTGACATCAAGATTTGAGGTGATAGGTGGATTCCGAAGGAATCTACTTACTACATTCAATCTCCAGTTAAGAACTTGGAGGGTAGTTCCAAAGTGGAGGAGGTTATTGATGCTGAAAGGGGTTGCTGGAGGGCTGAGGTGATTAAAGAGACCTTGAGGGAAGAGGAAGCTGAGATGGTTTGTAACATCCCACTTAGTTTGTCTGGTCAAAGGGACAAAATGATTTGGGGTCATACCAAAACTAGACTGTTTAATGTCAAAAGTGCTTACCACTTAGAGATGGGGAGGAGAAAGAGGGGGATGGTTGACGCATCAGAGGGGTCAGTGAATGATCTTGTTTGGAAGGAAGTGTGAAACCTTAATGTACCTGCTGTGGTTAAAAATTTTATGTGGAAAGTCCTAAATGATTTTCTTCCCACAAGAGTGAACTTGACAAAGAGAAGAGTCATTGAGAATCCAAATTGTCCTATCTGTGAAATGGAAGAGGAAACAATTTGCCACACTCTATGGAGTTGCTCTGCTGCTACTGATGTGTGGGCTAAGGATGCGAGTCCAATGCAAAAATGGCCTAGTGCTGAGAGAGATATGGTGAAAATATGGGAACTGATGGCTTCGAACTTACAACAGGAGGGGCTGGAAGTGGTGGCACTGATCATGAGGGGAATTTGGCATAGGAGAAACAAATTTATTTTTGAAAGCACCTTCTCTAGTCCAAAGACAGTGGTGAAGCAAGCTAGGGATTGCCTGGAGGAGTTTTAGTTGGCTCAAAGTGTTGTACAAAGGGAAAAAATAGAAAGAGGCACAACAAGTAGAGAGGGAAAGTGGCAGCCACCAATGGGCAATGCAGTGAAGGTCAACTGGGATGCAGCTTTCAATTCAAGGACTAATAAGATAGGGGCTGGGATTATTATGAGAGATGATAAAGGCCAGGTCCTAGTATCTCTATACATGAACAGAGAGGGTGTGGCTCATCTTGTGACATAAGAAATTCATGCTCTTTGGAGGGCGCTGCAGCTTTGTGCTGAACTGAATGTTCCTGTGGTGGTGTTTGAAGGGGATGCATTACAGGTTATTGAGGCAGTAAAAAAGAAGGAAGAGTGCTGGAGCTAGTATGGGCAACTGATTGAGGATGTGAAGCAAGCTATGAAGGGAAATCAAGGCTAGACGATTCAATTTACAAAGAGAGAGGGAAATAAGGTAGCTCATTGTTTGGCAAAACTAGGTTTGTTTAGTGAGGAAGAAAGAGTCTGGATAGAGGGGGGTCAAAAGGAAATGTATAGCACAGTTATACACGATACACTCTGTATATATAGACACAGTTTGATATTAAATGAAATTACACTTACTTTCAAAAGAAAAAAAAAAAAGAATAGCAACTGATGAAAATAATTTTTTTAAAAGCATAGGCTTTTCCTTCGGGCCAATGGTGCTCTCAATGGTGCTGGTTTGTTTTTGCAGATGAGATAAGTTGAGATTAAAATTAAAAAGTTGAATAACGTATTGTTATAATATATTTTTTAATATTATTTTTGTTTTAGAATTTGAAAAAGTTGAATTGTTTATTTTATTTTATATTAAAATTTAAAAAAATTGTAATGATTAGATGAGATGAGATTAGATGTTTTCTGAAAACAAACGAGACACAGTGAACCAGAACAGGGGGATAATAATTCGCGGACCATTAATCCGTGACCGTGAATGGCTCATGAGTTGTTTCCTTCACATATTACTTTTTGTGTGAGATGATATGATGCAGGTCAGGCTGACATCAACAATAAACTAATATACATTCGCTAAACGATGCACGTGACTTATAAGATTACGTGAGAATTAAAAGAAAAAATAGTAAAAAATTAAATAAAAAAATAATGAAAAATAAAAATAGATAATTTTAGATGCCACTCAACTCTACTACTCGCGGACGTCAATCCCGTGACCAAGCTTTAAGGTTGATTTTCAAGAAGAATCACTCAATTCCAATAGAAGCAACATATATGCTCTATATTGTTTAAATTAAAAGTAATCTCACTGTCTATTCTTTCATTTCATGATCCTTATATAAGAGTATATGATTTTGACTTAGGAAAAAGTTAGGAATCTCGTCGGGGGATCCCGCTGAAAGCCACCATTTTTTTTTTACTTAGTGATTAAGAAAGTATTGGTTATTAATATTGTGAATTTTTTTCTTTTTTAAAAAATATTTAAAAGCATTAAAAAATGATATATAAAAAAAAAAACTTGAAATGCCTAGCGGTGGGTGTAGACCCACCCTTTGACTAATTATAGCTTACAATAAGTGAAAAAAAAAATTATACTCATCATTCTCACACCACACACACATAATTTTTAAAAAATTTTTTCTTTTACCAAATGTATGGTGTATAGATAATGAGTAGAAACATTCAATTCATTTAAGAAAAAATATATATATATATATGGTTTGTGAAGATGATTTGTAGCAAAACTATATTATAGCTTCCAATACCTTATTAATGTTTTAGCCAACTTCCAATAACCTAACTAATATGTAAACAAGTTTTGAAGTAAAATTTAAAACAAAACAAGTTTCTATGCAGAGCTTTTATTGAAATGTATATGGACAACTAAATGACAACCACCAAAGTGAATGTCATATGTCGACTATGCAGATGCAATGTCAACTTGCCACGTTAGCTTTGATGAAATGATTTGTAGGATTTTGATTGTACAGTTGCATCATTCTCTTTTTTCTTTTCAAAAATCAACTTAACCTTAAGTTGAAATTAACTTACATCCTCCCAAAATGGTTTGCTGATTAGACCTACTTTTCGTTATAACCACAAAGAATTGGACATCTTCCCCTTTACAATTATACTTGTACTTCTTGAAGGACAAGAAGTTAAACTGATGCACGTGACTTGCAAAATTATGTGAGGATATAAGCAAAATAAAACGAGGAAAAAACTATTGAGTCTAGAAAAGAAATAAGATAAATAAAAGAACAATGAGAAGTAAAAATGTATAATCCTCGGATGCCATTCAACCAAGGGTAAAGGATGTCGCACAACTCTACTAATCGTGAACGTCACTCACGTGATTAAGCCACAAGGTTGATTTTTAAGAGAAATCACTCAACTCCAATAGAAGCAACATATATGCTTTATATAGTATACCAAAAGTAATCTCTTTGTATATTCTTTTCATTTCATGGTCATTATATAAGAGTACATGGTCTATAATAAATGAAATACAGCTTCCAATATCCTATTAATGTTTTAGTCAATTTCCAACAACTATGTAAACAAGTTTCTATACATAGTATTTATTGAAATTATTTGGACAACTAAATAACAACCATCAAAGTGAATGCCACAAATTTAGAAATCAAGTTCTCTTAGGGGATGTTTGGAAATATTTTCCATCTCATCTCATCTCATCCCATCCCACCTCATTTCTTATTCAAACATAACTCAAGCACAAACACTTTCAAACTACTTATGACAATTTTTCCAAATTAATCATTATAACTTTTTCAAAGTTTCAAAGTTTCAAACAAAAAACAATTCAACTTTTTCCATGTAACAATAGTGTTGGCTTAGAGCACTAGTAGTGGACTTAACAAAGTTATATTTTGATCAAAGTTTAACTAGATTGCATAAAAAGTCATTGTAGTGGACTCAACAAAACTATAGTACTTTTAACTTTGATCATTTTCACTAGTCAAATCTGTTGAGTCTAAGTTGCTGGCTAAATATAATTTTGGCATAAAAAATTCTCTCTCCCACGTGCTATTCGTTTCGTACGAGCTCACATCTCCAGAAAATTCCTCTTTATCTCAAAAACACAAAACATCCAAATCCCAAGCTCACAACTCTAGAAAATTCCTCTGTCTCAAAAGCATAATTTTGCTGGAGTGCTTCAAGTTTGAGTTTTGCACTATTATGATTAATTGATGCCAATTTTTTCTTTTAAAATCTAATGTCAACGTTAGAAAATTAATGTTTACTTTTTTAATAATGAATAAATATTCAAATTACAATTAGAATTAAAATTAATGAAAAATGTCAAAATCAACATTTTAATAGAATAGTGATAAATATGGAAAGTCTGTTATTTAGTGTTGTTGAAAAGTGACTAGCTAAATTTATAAAAATGAATTCTCTAATCAAAATTTGACCAAATTTTGTTAAGTAAACTGCTAATGATCTTTAGCGAATAGGTTTTTTCAGGAGGTCATATTATTTCTCTCTCATAGTAGAATCCCACGAACAGGTTTTATATTATTCCATCGGCCGCTACCAACAATCTGTATGGTAGCATCCTGCTGATAAGATTCCTCAATATTTATTAGATTATAGTAGAAAGTATCCACCCTGTTAGTAATATTTTGTTTCAGACTTGATTCAGACTTTAATCTTTTTGCTTTAATGATGGTAGTTAACTTGCCGAGAAAAAAAAAATCCCGCGAAAGATTCGTACTGTGAAAAACTCTCCCTGCTACACTACCGAAACCTCCCCGTGAAGCCCTCCCGAAAACTCTCACCCCCTTGAAACACCTCCCTCAACCCTCGCCCTCTCCCCACTTGGGATTCAACCCCATCTTCCTCAACGTCCAAAAGGCTGATTGCTTCAAGAGTAAGCACAAGGAAAAACAGAGCTTTAAAACGTCGCCCTTTATGACCACTACCACCTCCACCCATTTTCAGCTCCCGTTTGTTGTTCACCGAGTATGTACTGGTCAATTTCTTTTATCTAACTTTCATTTCACTTCTGAGATTATTTTTTCATATTTTTGGCTTCTAGGATATTCACTTTTGTAGCAAAATTTAGCTGAAACATGCGATAGTTTGGGAATGATTGAGGGTTCTCTAAATCATTCTTTGTTCAAAGTTCCATCGGTAATGAACGAGGAAATGCAAATGCCCAGATGGGTTTGATGAAGGTAACTTGATTTTTGCTGCACTCTCGAGACACCTAGTTGTTCTATGCATCTTCTTATGCATCCTAGTTAGATTTCAAGGATATGAAGTAGTTATTGTGATTTGGGAACAGCAGTTTTATGCTCTCTATGTAGATTGTGTGTCCTCAAACCTCGGGTGATTGTAGTTATTCCATTAAAATTTTTCCCTCTATCCTTGAGAGGAATATAATATTCTTTAGGATGAACAGTAATGGAGATCCGAGTCTTGGGTCTAATGTTGATTTCTAGGTTGTTGCAACTGAAAGTTCCAAGTTGATTTTGTACATATTTTGATGCTTTGTGTTTGATAATGAAGTTAATTTATGGTTGTTTGATCGGTTTTATGTATTTTGATGTGTAGATTTATGGAAATTATGAAAACTAAATTAAAAAACTAGTTCAAGAAATATACAAAAGATATAACATTAAAGAGTAGAAAAAAAAATTTAAAATTTTTTATGAGATACAAAATTGTTATGGGTAGGCAAAAGGTGTCATTTTATCCAAAATTTTAGATAAACCAATGCTAATGCTATTAAAGATGCTATTTATTCCATGATTAATGATTCAATGTATATTAATATAGTTGCATATATTATTATCATTATTTAACATCTATAGCTATTCGTGTACATTTCCAACTCTCCTAATTTTAAAAACAAAAGTTAATGATTATTACATCAAATGGCACTAAAACATTTATTGCACACCTCACTCGAACAAAAACACGTAAGATATTATTTTCTTCCGCCTGCATGCTGCTTCAATGCGTTCCCCCAACTCGGTTTCCATCTTATTTTTGCTCAGTGCTCAGAACATTGCACTGGATTACGTCAACCTGGCCTATACCCGGCCAGGTCTTTTTGCACCTACAAAGATTCCTTAATTTGGGAAGGTTCTCTAATGTCAATTTCCGTAGGTTTGGGGTAATTGGATCTAGAGCCCTATTTTGCAATAGAAGATAATTGAAGAGATCTTCTAACTCAAAACAACGGCGTAGCTGGATTACTTCTAGGTTTGGCATTGTGCGAATGGAGTTCCCAAAGGTGAGAAGATCTTTCATCTTGAAACAGTATCTCACTGCTATTGTTTTTGGGCAATGCTACAGCCGCTGTCGTGTAGCATTGTTTTTATGTGTTTTTTTTAAAGTTATTTTTATATAGATTTTTTTTAATACTTTTAAATAATTTTAAAAAATAAAATAAATTTAGAACATCATTAAAAAATATTTTTTAATCAAAAAGTAAAAAAAATAATTAAAAAATACTTCCTTAATCACGAAGTAAAATAAAAAATTATAAAAAATATTTTTTAATAATATTATGAATATTTT
>QEOT01124245.1:0-234049 GCA_003123785.1 Pterocarya stenoptera | reverse complement strand
CAGCCAAATTCAATTGGAGCCAAACGACCAACAGAGGAGGATGCAGATCAATTTGAGGTTGGAAGCGACGGCTGATTTGCATATAAATATATATATATATATATAGAAGTATTCACGTTGAGTTGAATCCATCCACCAACACAACAGGAAAGTTCCTTGAGATCAATAATCATGGCCATAAAATTAGGCGGATATTAGAAAGTTTGGCTCCAATATGTTCAATTCATACAAGGCATGTCATGAGATCTAAAAGATTTCCAGAAATATTTGATACGAATTAAGAAACGTAATGACGCAGAAGGAAGTTGCAAAATATTGTATCCCTTGAACTAAATCAGAAATATTGAGTGAATACTTTTGATGTGACCCTCATCACCTTTATCCCCAAGGTATAAATCTCAAAATAAAACTGATCACATCTTACTTTTATTTGCACAAGAATATTTAAAGAGCAACACACCAACAAAGCTTGAGATTTTACCAAATGTATAACCAGAAAAATTCAGGTCCTAATTAGGAACGGCAACAAATTAGGTTGTATGATTAATCAGGCCGCATGCGCTTGTCCCTGCATGTTCTTCATGAATGGATAATGTTAGCCCCTTCTTTTCGGCTAAGTGATTTTTTTTAAGCAGCAAATATATGATGGATGAATTAATTAAACCTTCTAATTAGCATAATTGGATAACAATAAATCGACAGATAATGCGAAACACTAGTGCAGGTAGAAAATACATTTTCACTACTGCAAATTCCCTATATTGGCTACACTTTGCAATTAAAAAAAAATAAAACAAAACGTCAAAACATTTTACGGCGAGATAAGTCGCCAGAAATGGCTCATTTACGTTGTTGGTCGTTACACCTTTTTCGGCATTAAAAATCATCAAAATAAAATTCCTTTCTGGCGATTATAACGATCGCTAGAATAAGTGGCGACATTTAATTGTGGTGACAACAATCGCGCCTAATAACTTTTTGCGTCTAGACCACTTGTTTTTCCCATACAAAACCCATTGCGGCTAAAGGATATCACCGGGGAATTATATCGCGGCAAATAATATATTCGCGACCAAAGAATATGTGGGGAATGCCAGACANAAGGATATCACCGGGGAATTATATCGCGGCAAATAATATATTCGCGACCAAAGAATATGTGGGGAATGCCAGACAAAAATCTAAATATCATTTGTGGCGAGACAAAACCGCCACAGATCCACAAATATTAACAATTTGCGGCGAGGCCTTAAACGGTTGCTATTTTTTTTTTTTTTTTTTGCGGCTAGGAATTACACATTGCGGCGAAATGTGTCGACACAAATAATGTGGTGTTTGTGGCTATTTTGGTTTCTCGCTGAAATTTCTCAATTAAGACAGTACAATTGCCACGACTTAGGGGCGGGCTAAAGTAGACGCAATTGATCATTTGCGGCTTAAATTGCACCTTTTGGGGCGATTGGTCTTGTAGGAATAGACCATATTCCTTATAGTGTATATATATATATATGTATATATATATATATTTATATAAGTCAATTTGGACTCAGGTGATTAACATCCCAGCTTGATGCAGAACATGTACAAAAATTGACCTAATTAATTTGAGTTCTTCACTTTATACAACGATACAAATTACTAACTGTTAGTTAACCAGGTGATCTTATGCAGTTGATGATGAAATGCAGAAAGAAAATGGAAGGGAAAGATGAGAGAAACTGAGGGAAAATCCTTATATTGATATGGATAATTCGAGGAATCCAATAACCTCCTTAGTCTTTACAGATACAAGCCAGTTCAATGAATGAGACTCCTCTATATATTCATCTATGTTTTATACAATCTTGTAACTAACTAAACTACTCAGCACGTGCTTCTTCATATATTAATCCCACTAGCATTGCAGCTTGCACTTGCCAAACACATTGTTTAATTATGACCAACTGAGAGACATTTACTTAACACTTGGCCTCACCTGTCAACACTTGGCTCAGCTTCTTCCTTCTACATGTATGTGCACCAATAACAATTCCCCCTTTCATCAGAGGACCTTGTCCACAACGTGTGGATAAAACAATGCAACTTCCAGAGATTCTCCCAAGTATTGTCATTGGGGGAGCCACCAACCCGCTTCACTAGGACTTCATTGGTAGCTCGATGGCCTTGCCATTTCAGGCATCTTGCTACAATAGCTTCTTGATTGGAATGGATATGCTATCCAAGCTTCCTCTTTAAGTAGGATACATGAAAGACAAAATGGATTTTGGAGTAAGGGGAGATTCAATTAATAAGCAAAAGTGCCTAATTTCTCTACAACTTGAAAATGCCTAAAATACCATGGAAATTAAAAGCTTCAAATAATGGTGCATGGCTATAGATGTCTATCTATATGGATGCAACCGTAAATAGACGCAGAGTCCACTGCCAAAATGTCTGTTAGCAAAATGTTTCATATGATGTTGTGCTGCTTGTATGTTTTGCTTTACAAGGGCCTTGATTTATTCTCTAGTCCTTAAGCATTGATCAACACTCTCATTAGCACTAATGCCGGAAATACAAGACAACAACTTGGGTGGGGATACCCATAAAGGGCTTCAAAATGAGTCGTCTTTGTAGAAGAATGATAGGTAATATTATGCCACCACTCAGCCATAGGAAGCCACTGACTCCATTACTTAGGATTAGCACCAGCATAGCAATGTAGATATCCCTCCAACCACTTGTAAAAAATTTCTATTTGACCATCCAACATGGATGGCAAGTAGAGCTATAAGCAAGAGTGGTCCCCTGTAGCTGGAACAAGGCTTGCCAAAAAGAATTGAGATGAGAGGATCTCGGTTTGAGGGTATAGTTTGAGGCATACTCATAATTTAAAGATCTCTAAGAAGAAAGATCGAGCCTCAGTAGTATAAGGATGGGAGACAGCAAGGAAATTAATTAGCATATCGATCCACTAAAGCCATATAATAGAGGCACCCCCTCACTAAAACCAAGGGTAATATCAGTCCAAGAACAAGTGGGAATGTCTAAGGGCTATAGTAACTTGGATGGAGGCAAAGTTTTAGTCTTATTGGTTTAGCAAACATCACATTCACGAACCATTCTCTTAATGTCCTTCCTTATATTGCCCAATAAAAGTCACTTTTTGCCCATTGAACTGTCTTATGGTACCTAGAATGGCTAGACTGTGGATTAGTACATATATACTGCAAAATTTACTTCTTAAAAGAGGATGAAGGGACGGGGACAATTATGCCTTTATTAAGGATTAACCCTTGCTACATAGGATGTCTCTAAGGAACATCTTTCCCCTCTCACAACTTCTGAAGCAACTCCATCATCTCTTCAGTCGAATCATATTGCTCAAATTGCTGAGAGGGAGCATTAGTTACCTTGTTTTTTTTTGCCCTGTTTGTAATCAATAATGAAATCATACCCCAACAACTTGGTATCCACTTTTTCGAGCCAAACTACAAGGCTTACTGATCAGTTTTGATCTTGAAAGCCTGAACCAAGAGATAGGGTCACCACCTCTACACAAACATTACCAAGGCTATTAACCCTTGTTCATATCTCGAAAGTAACAATGCTTTCGTCTTGAGAGACTTACTGGGGTAGGCTATTGACTGACCAGCTTGCATCAACACAGTTCCAATGCCCCTTCATCTAGAATCACATTCAATAGTAAAAGGTTGGGAAAATTCTGATATCCTAAGTACTAGTGGATGAGTCACAACCTCTTTAAGCTCATTAAATCCTTTTGTAGCTTCAAGAGTTCAATGGAATGAGTCTTTTTTCAACAATTTTTTCAAAGGGGTAGTGATTAATACATACCCTCTAATGAAATTTTGTAATACACCGTGAATCCAAAAAGCCTCTCGAGTACTTGAGTGTAATTGGTAACGGCCAATGAACGATTGAAGAAATATTTGAAGGATGAGCTTTCACACCTCCACCCAAGATGATGTGGCCTAGCTAATATATTCTTTTGACCCCAAATCTACATTTGTAAATTTTTCAGGAGACCAATCTTGGGAGTAATTAATTCAATTAAATTGTTTCTCAATAAATTCAAGGCTACCAGCTTTGTAAGAGCAGTAATTCCTTCTGAAACTTATATTTGTAATTCATTAGTTGAAATATTGATAATTTTTACAAGTCGATAAGAATTTTGGAACACTGACTCTTTTAGAGACATTGCAATCAAATTATTCTATCACTCGTGGGTCAGATGAAGGCAACCTGGATGGGCCAGTGATGGGCCGACATACTTATTTGATTCTACTGGGATGGAAGGAACCTTGTTAGAGTTTAAGTCTTAAGGGCCTGTAGCCCAATTGTTTTTTTTTTTTTTTTGATAAGTAAAATAAATTATATTACTCCAAAGAATAGGCCTAGCCCAGTATATACAAAAGACAACCCTGACTAGGAAGGTGCAATGGAAACAAGGAAATCATTTTTTTTTTATTGGTAGCAATGGAAATAAGGAAATCATGAAGGGCCATGCCATTAAAATCAATAGCAATGGACCATGTACATAACGTGCTATAAAATAAAGCTATAAGTTCCTCTAGTGATCTCTCATTGTCCTCAAAAGTGCGCGCATTACTTTCCTTCCATAGACACCACATGATGCACATTGGAATCATCTTTCAAATTGCTGAAATTTGATGTACCCCTCCAATGCTTGGCCAGCAGGCCAAAGCTGCCACCACGGTCTCTGGCATGACCCAACCCAACTCTACTCTACCCAGCACCCCATCCCATAAAGCTCGTGCTATATCGCAGTGTAACAAGAGATGATTCACCGACTCGCCCCCTCCCCTACACATACAAAACCAATCTGCTATAATAATCCGCCTCTTCCTCAAGTTATCCGTTGTGAGAATCTTGCCTAATGAAGTTGTCCATACAAAGAAGGCTACTTTGAGAGGCGCTTTGTGTCTTCATATCCTCCTCCAAGGAAACCGAATATTGGAATCTTGTGTAAGGGCCTTATAGAAAGAGCAAACTGAAAACTCACATTTCCCAACAGGTACCCACCACAATCTATCTTCCTGTGCGTTACTAGGCTTCACAGAGTATAGAAGACTATAGAATTCAATTAAACTGTTCAACTCCCAGTCTTGCGCAGCCCTACTAAAACTGATATTCCAATGAAGTTGCTCACCCGCTATTCCCATAACCTCTGCTATTGAAGCCTCTTTGACACTGACAATTTGGAATAATGATGGAAATGCATCTTGTAAGGTATTATCTCCACACCACGTATCTTTCCAAAATTTAATCCTGGATCCATTGCCCATCAAAAGGCGAGTGTGACGACGAAAGACCATCCAACCTTTTCTAATGTGTTTCCACAAGCCCACTCCATCAGTTCCTCTAACTTCTTTAGTGCACCATCCCCCCCATATATCGCCATATTTGTACCCAATCACCCTTCTCCACAAAGCTCCCGGTTCTTTATTATATCTCCACATCCATTTGCCTAGTAACGCCCTATTGAAAGTCCTTACATTTCTAACACCCAACCACAATTGGATAATGGGCGACTAACCATTTCCCACTTGACCAGGTGAAATCGATGGAGTTTCTCAATCTGGCTTGCCACACTTGCAGGTATAGGAAAAAGTGATAAAAAATAAGTAGGTAAGTTTGAAAGTATACTCTTGGTCAAGGTAAGCCTACCACCTTTCGACAGATACATTAGCTTCCAACACGCTAATCTCTTTTCTATCTTCTCAATCACTGGTTCCCATATAGTAGACGTCCTTGCACCGACCCCCAACAGAAGACCCAGATACTTCAGAGGTAGAGAGGTGACCCTACAACCCAATGCATGAGCCAGCTGCCGTGCATTAGACACCATGCCGATTGGTACCATTTCAGTCTTATCAAAATGCACTTTTAAACCAGACACTGTTTCAAAGCACAGAAGCAAAGCCTTCAAAGCCCGTACCTGATTCTGAAATGGACCACAAAATACAAGTGTATCATCCACAAACATCAAATGAGATATGTTAATGAAGCCCCTATCCAGGGTTCCAACCGAAAATCCTTCCATGTAACCATGATGGTTCAGATGTACGAGAGTGACCCCGTCCTGAATTTATTAAAAAACCCTCACTTATGGCGGAGGAATACCTTAGACAAATCTCAACAAACAATCAAAAAACTCCAAAAACCCAACAAAATAACCCCAAAAGTTAGCTCCTCCTAAGGTAAGGAATGCCAAGATTATCCATTCTAAGAAATCCCCTAATAGGACCTTGAATGGATGAATCCTCACCTAACTGAACAATACTCCCTTGCGCCCCCTGTTTTGCTAAAAAATTCGCTACCATATTGGCTTCTCTGAAAATGTGGCGAAAGCAAACATTTAACTCCCCAGTAATTTCTAGAATTTCCTCCCAAAAATCCCAAAGGAACCAATACTTACACACTCCTGAAGCCAGCCAACCCACTATGACCTTTGAATTAGACTCGACCAAAATATCTCTTAACCCCAATTACTTACAAAGTCTAAGCCCATCAAGAAGCGCTCTACATTCGGCAATGGTGTTAGTAGCATGCCCATATGAATGTGCAAAACCCGCCACAACTCTACCAAGAGAATTTCTAATCACCCCTCCTCCACCTGATTCTCCTGGATTGCCTCTAGAACCACCATCCACATTCAATTTTACTCTTCCTCTAACCGGTGGGCACCAAGCAATAAGTTTTGGCTTATTAGTAACAACCGGAATAATTGGGCATGACAAGTTCTCCAGTATGACTCTATCACCAGATGTAATGTATTGATCCCCTCCCTTCCCTTACCCTCATTGGCTCTTTCTAGCACACAGACGGCAAAAACAACCCTCCCACGTGAGTCGCGGCATCCATTACGGCTAGAATCCCATCATTCTGTGGACCCCAGACCTGCGGGCCATCGTCGGAGAGAGCCACCGTCATCATCGGCAATTTCTGTTGACCCCCCGACTGTTCCTCCTGTGATGGCGGCAAGCCCAGCATGTGATCTGGTGGTTGGGCTCCAGACTCGTCGACTGCCGAAGCCCTAGGGCTTTCCCGCTGCTGGACCCTCAGCTGAGGACCTTCTGAAGGGCCTTTGCCCTTTACTTTCGTGTGGCCCACGAGCTGAGAGCCCGTTATCTTCGACCCAACCTTCCTCCATAGAAAACTCTTTTTTTCCCTTTGGGCCAAGCCCGTGTCCAAGCCTAGCCCCTCTTTCTCCTTTGCCTTACGAAGACTTTTTTCCTTATTACACCCAACCATTCCTCTCAAGTCAACCAACTCCTTCTGCAATTGCCATACTTGGCTCTGCAAGTCTTCCACCATCTAGCGCAAATCACTCTCCAACTCCCTGCCACCAACTGCCCCATGTACACCTTGCGGAGCTCGAGGCATGCATCTCTCAGTGGCCCAAAACCAGTTTCCTTCCCCATGCGGTGCAAGAGCCTCCTTGTACGACCGCTGCATCTCCACCTCAGGTCTCATCTGAGAATGAATGGGAGGAGCACCCCTCACTCTCCTCTCCTGCAATAGCTCCCCCAACGCCTCCTTCAACCTTTTCCATCCACTCCCCCCCTCCCCTTCTGGAATGATGATGAAATTTCTCCTTCCCCCCTCCCTATATTCTACCATCCTCACAAAACAACCTCTACTGTTGGAACATCTTTGTGCAAGAAAACTGCAATAACCCTCCCTGGTTGAGCTGTCAAACTCCTTCTTCTCTCCAGTGAGACAAGCCTCCAACACCTTGATCAACCATTGCACAGTTCTATAATCTACCAAAAGCTCATGTTTACTACTCCACCCCCTCTCTATTATACGAGAAAATCCACCTTCATGTCTAAGCGTGAATACTTTCAATTCTATCCCCACCTCTCTAAAGGATCCCATCAAAACCTACTCAAAATTGCAGCAGCAAAATCATCAGTTCAAAACAAGAAAATTATCTCCAAGAGCAGAGTTGGGATGTGCTTCTTATTTTGGTTTCTGATTGGTTAGGACATAGGGAGAGTCCGTGTGTGGAATCTTTGGTGGTTATTAGTGGTTAGCTAAAGCCACTGTCTAGCTTAAACAATCATTTTTACAGAAATCCTATTAATTTCTCTCTTTTTCTACTCTATTTGGAGGAGCTTACCCTCGAAGTGAGATTACAATCAAAATTTTGTGTATCAATTTTTGTGTCTTACAATCTTGGTATAAGAGATTGGATCCCGAAGGAGAGAGTTCATGGTTGAAGGAACCGGGATGAATCAGCTGCAGGTTGGCTTGGCTTCTTTAAAATAATCCACTAATTCCCGGTTTAAGACAATTGAAACTGAGATGCTTGCGTTGAAACACCACTTTGATTTAGTCATTCAACAGTTGGCTGCCTTGACACTGGAAATGTAGAAAAAGAACCAAAATGCATCACATGGAGAGTTCACTGCTTCTCAGATGCACAGAGAGGAACACTTGGAGTCAGGAGGGGAGTCATTTTTCAAGTCAATGCTTATAGAATTCCCAAGTTATGTGGGGAAGACCCTAGTTGGTGGCTATATAAGGTCAACCATTTTCTTGCTTTTCACAAGACCCTGCCTCAACAAAAATTGAGGCTAGCCTCATTTTACATGGAGGGTTAAGCCTTGATTTGATATTGAGATTTAGAGGAAACTGGAAACTTGGGTAGTTGGGAGGATTTTTCAAGGGCCATTTTGACTAGGTTTGGTCCTAGCTCCTATGATGACCCTATGGAGGCCCTTACTAGGCTTAGAAAAAATGGCATAGTGTAAGAGTATAAGTCTAAATTTGAGGCATTGTCTAATAGGCTTAGGGGTTTGTCTGAATCCTATAAGCTCAGCTATTTTTTAAGTGGATTGAGGGATGACATTTGGCTGCCAATGAGGATGTTCAACCCAAATAACCTACTCATTGCTTACAGCCTGGCTAAGATCCAGGAGAAGCATTTGGGGGTTTAAGAAGAAGCACTTGAGGGGTACAACCTCATTCTAAGCCAGGGTTGCTGAAGTACCCTAGGACACTCCCTAAGGCTAAGGAAGTCTTCCTAAGGTTAAAGACAACAGTGTTAAAACCCCATGTTCTAGCCTTCCCTGATTTTTTAGTACCCTTTGTGATAGAATGTGATTCCTCTGAAAATGCATTAGGAGTCGTGCTTATTGAAAAAAAAAAAAAGGCTTATCGAATATTTCAATCAAGCTCTTAAGGGTAGAGTATTGGCATGGTTTATATATGAGAACGAGTTGTATGCTCTTGTGGCTACCATCCAAAAATGGAGACCTTACCTAATTGGCCAGTGTTTTACAATCAAAAGTGACCACCAAAGCCTTAAATACCTTCTAGAGCAGAAGGTGGGAGCCCCAATGCAAGAAAAGTTGATTTCCAAACTGTTGGGGCATGATATCAGGTTTAAATACAAGAAAGGGTAGGATAATAAGGTGGCAGATGTATTGTTTAGAAGGGATGAAGGTAGTAAACCCTAATTGGAGGTCCTCATTTCAATTCTGTCCATTCCCACTACTTTGTTGTGGGAGAATATTAAGTTGGGTTTCACTAAAGATCCTCATACTCTCAACCTGTTTACTTAGTGGGACTGTTGTATTACAAACAAAGAATATATGTAGCTGATTATGGGGAGACTAGACAAAAAACTACTATAAATGCTTCACAACAGCCCTACAGGGGGTCATTTATGGTATGACAGGACCATACATTGAGTTATGAGGGAATTTTATTGGCCAACGGTCATATCAGACATAAAGAAAGTAACAAGGGCGTGTGAGATCTGCCAAGAAGTCAAAACAAACCAATCTAAGCGAATGGCCTACTGCAGCCCCTCCCTATCCCCTAACACCCCTGAACACATATTACTATGGACTTTGTTGAAGGTTTACCTCTCTCTTAGGGCTTTGATAGCTTGTGGGTGGTGGTTCATCGACTCACAAAATACTCTCATTTTATCCCTTTGACCCATTAGTTCTCCGCCAAGACACAGACCCAACTATTTGTTAAGTACATCCTAAAACTTCTTGGCATGCCCCAGTCCATTATTTCACACAAAGGGAGTACCTTTACCAGCTCCTTTTGGCAAGATTTATTTAGATCCCAAGGGAAACAATTAGCCTTCAGTACCTCATACCACCCTCATACGAATGACCAAACAGAGGCTGTAAATAAATGCCTTGAGAATTACCTTATGCTTTGTGGGTAATAAAACCTAAAGGGTGAGCTTAGTGGGTGCCCTTAGCAGAGTGGTGGTATAATACCATAGCAGAGTGGTGGTATAATACCACTCAATATGCCTCTACATACCTTACTCTATTCGTGGCCCTCTATGGCTACCCACCCCCAAAGTTGTTACCCTATGTCCCTGAAATTATTAAAGTGGAGGCAGATCTGAAGTATAGGGGCCAAATCCTTTAACTACTGAAGCATAATCTTAAAAGAGCTCGGCAAAGAATGAAAACATATGCAGATTTAAGATGAAAGAAACAAACTTTGGAAGTGGGTTTACCTCATGCTTCAATCCTATTAACAGTTGTCCATGGCTCATAGAAGGAACTTGAAGTTGAGTTTTATGGCCCCTTCCAGGTTACGAAGAGAGTTGGGGAGGTGGCTTATCGCCTCCAGTTACTGCCCTCGACCTACATCCATCTTGTCTCCCAAATTTCTCAACTGAAACGGAAACTGGTGGGGCATCAAACCCTACCTCCCGTGACTCAAGATGGCATCTTTAAGCCTGAACCAGAGGAGATCCTAGCACAGTGAGCCAGAAAGTCAAATAATCAACCCCTGGTGGAGTTGCTCACTCGTTGGAAAGGGCAGCATGCTGATGATGACAGTTGTCACACTTGGGTCAGATGAAGGCAACGTTGGATGGGCCAATGATGGGCCGATATACTTATCAGATTCTATTGGGTTGGAGTGAACCTCATCAGAGTTTAAATCTCAAGGGCTTGTAGCCCAATTGCTTGTTATTTTGTGTTGTTTTTTTATTTTTGTAGTTGCATCCAGGAACATTAGGCCCACTAGTGGCCCATGTCAGTTTTTGCTTTCTGTTGTTCCATTCTTTCTTTGATTGGTTGGGACATAGGGAGAGTCCCTGTGTGGATTCCCTGGTGGGTATTAGTAGTCACTTGAGGCCACTGTCGAGCTTGAACAATCAATTTTACAGAAAACACTATTAATTTCTCTCTCTTTTCAACTCTATTTGGAGGAGCTCACCCTCAAGTAAGATTACAATCAAAATCTTGTCAATTTTTGTGTGTTACATATCTATACACTCAGGAAAAGTTCATTCGATACTATTCAAAGAAAGATCAAAATTTGAATATTTCATAGATGGTACAAGTTTAAAGGAGAACTTTTACAAATCTGATTGGGTCTTAGGCTAAGAATAACCAAATTAGGTAGGCTATCACCCAAACACCTAGGTACCATTCCTAACAATTTATTCACATTGATGTCAAGGGTTATCAAACCATTTTAATGTTGAAGGGACAATGGAAAATTTCCAACAAAACTATTATTGTTCAAATGTAACAAACCAATCAAGATGAAGGAGCCCCTCGATGTAGGTATTTCCCTTAGATTTTGTTATTGGCCAAATAAGAATGAATAAATTTTGAAAATAATCGAATAATTTGGAAGTTCTCTCCATAGTTTCATCGTTTGATGGGTCTAAAATGATCAAGATCCGACCATTGAGTTCACATAAGAAGAAAAGTGATCCTGAAACCTATTACTCGATAGGTTTTGTAACACCCAGGCCAAGCAGGGCCCAGGCCCACCGAAATCCCTAGCCCAGACCTAGGCCAGGCCCATGAGAAGTCCAGCAATTGAGGGCCAAAAACGACGTCGTTAGGATCCATTTTCTCTTCATTTTTTCCCTCCAATTACCCGACGGTTGCCACTTCCAAATCCCGCTCCCCCATTTTGTCCCTCCCCGAGTTCCACCTCCCCACGCCTCTTCAACCTATTTCTCCCATCAATTTTTCTCTCAACAAATTATGTTTATCCATGTCTCTCTCTCTCTCTCTCTCTCTCTCTCTCTCTCTTCACCGTGTGTAACAAATTAACCTCTATGGGTTCCAACTTTCTTCACCATCGGCCATCACAAGGAAGGACCTTGTTAGCCTCCTGTTCACCATGGAAATAGCCCAAACCGCAAGCCACCATCACCAACACTGTAGCCCAAAGCCATCTTCAGCCCCTCCACCGTGATGCACTGCGGTTGCACCACACTAGATCATGTTTAAACCACCAAGCACAAAGCCAGTCGTGCCCAACCGTTGGAGTCCTCCATCAACAATCTCTCTCCCTCAGTCCTCTATCACCTAGTTCTAAGCCACTACTTCGTTGACGCCACTTTCTACAGCCATAAAGCCACTGCAAGTCAGCCTCTAAATTCGGAAACGCATAGCCACAAACCACCGTGAGCCTGCACTAGCACCCTGAAGCCAAGCCAACCACCGTCACACCCATTGCCACCATCGTCGAACCCAATAACCCATGTCTTCCCCACGGCAAACGGAAACCATCGTTATCATCATGCCGAAGAACCACCCAAAGAGAGACACATAACCACCGTGAACTATTCAACCTCCACCCCCATGACCTCGACTTTATCACTGCAACCACAAACAAGTAGCCATCAATGAACCATGAAGCTGCTACACCAAGGGATCCCCACACACCACAGATTTCACTGCCACGAAGCCAAGAACAAGCTTATGATGCTCAGCCCAGATATGCATTTTCTCAGCCCAGCTCTGACGCACGATGTTTCTCTTTACTCCGTACTCAGTTGTTGCCATCAACTCCATTGCACGCCGCTCTCTCGAAATCTGTTGCCATCCACCCCAGCCGCACTACCTTCGATCTCCACCGAGACCCACTGTCGCGTCCAGCCCTTCCTCGGTGAGTAGTCGCTCAACCCTCTCTCTCTCTCTCTCTCTCACATCTGTTTTTTGAGAATAGATTTATCCCTCTCATAATTTCTAAAATGCCCATGCCCATTTATGATGTTTCCCAAAACACCCATATAGTAGGCTGAGTTTTGTGGGCTTGGGTTAGTTTTATAATGGACTTGTTTTTAAATCGGGTTGGGTTTAAGTTTATTATAATTCATAAACTATTAGAATATTTTAAAGAAAGCCGCTTTGCAGTGGTCCATCCAAAAGTAAGCCTTTAACAGCCTCCAATAATACTCTGCCACGTCAAAAACTCCATACAAATCACAATAGGCTCATTACAATGGAGAATGAAACACATCTTCCCTGTCGCCCCTCATTCAGAAATTGATTGAAAGTTGAGCCCCTTGTTCAGAATTTCACTGCCCAAGAACACCATGTCCCATCCGCACCACTTTTACCAGCTTCTTTGTTTTTCTACATTTCGCTGAAATCCATAGATCATAAGCTTTCTCTTTCTTCCCCAGCTCTCTCCTGAGGAAGTTCCATTGAAGAAATGAGAGCCGGTTTCTATCTATCTATCTAGACATCTGCTTCAGAAATGAGGATCATCACATGAAAGTTCCTTCCTGAGGAGATTCCACACAATTATTATTGGACATCGTTTGCTTTAAAAAATTGAATTTTCGGTTTTGTGGTTGGGTCGTAGTTTAAAAGTAAATATAAGAAAGAAAAAAGAAAATTGACTCTCGATTTTGGGTGTTGTGGTTTGTATTCTGGATTTGTTGGTTAGGGTTTGTATTTCTTGTATTTTTTAGTTTTATTTTGATTGAGAAGAGTTATGGTTGTGAAGCGCTAGTTCTGAAGATCAAAAATTGGATGAGTTTTCTATGGGTAATGAGCTCACAGCTCACAAACATGGGGTGCAGATGCCTCCATTCGTTGGCTCACAAAGATGAGAGGTTTGCGATGCGAAGGAAGGAGATGACTCAGATGAGGGTCTGCAACGCAAACTGGAAGGGGCTGCAAAGCTATCTCCTACAGTGCAGTCACATTGGTGTTCCAATGGACTGCCTACATGGCCCTCAGTTATTGGTGGGCTGTTTTTTATTAGAGGACAGACGGACCGGTCTAAAGATTATCTCTATTTTAAACTGGCTAACTTCATGTGAGCTTGATCTTTAAATTGGATTTGTTGTATTTTACAAAAGAAAAATAATTAATGCAGTCGGCCTGCGTAAGCGAGGGACAATCAGTTCCCCCGTGTAAAATGAAACGTTGCGTTTCATTTCAGTGATAAAATGAAACGGCACCGTTTCAGTAAAATGGAAAGCAATCTGTTTCGTCCCCATCCTTCGTCTTCCCATGTTCACTCCATTTGATCCAAATTCCATTTTTTATAAATCCGGCTGTATGGAATAAATGGAACTCGAGGTAAATCTGTTTCAGCTCCTTGTAATCCTCGGAAAGAAGACAAGCGAAGCGCAACGCATTGAGGGATTTGACAGAGCTGTTGATGCCCAGTTGGTCCATTTGCTGAAAAGTCTCAACGGCCTGGTGGAGCATTTGCTGAAAAGTCTCGATGGTCCATTTGAGGTTAGGTCAGGAGTTGAGCTCCTCTTCGAGGAATTGGCGGATGACGTCAAAGTGGCTGGCGCTAGAGAGCTTAGAGACAGCTACAGAGAAGGTGATGCGGTCGAGGTGAGAGGGAGGGAGAGGGAGGCACGGGTTTTCTCCTTAGAGGTGAGTGGGGTGGTGGAGTTGGGGGATAGGACTGACGACTTGGAGAAGTGGTGGCGTTGGGCGATGGGGCTTGATACGAGAAAAATGTGAAATCAAAGGCGTTGGGCGATGGGGCTTGATGTGAAATCAAAGGCAGTTGAAATCAAGGGATAGGACCAACGACTTGGAGAAGTGGTGGCATTGGGCAATGGGGCTTGATGTGAGAAAAATTTGAAATCAAAGGCGTTGGGCGTAGGGGCTTGATGTGAAATCAAAGGCAGTTGAAATCAGATGAAGCAAGAAAAATATGAAATCAAATGCAGTTGAAAAATACAGTTGTCGGTGAGCTCATTGCGACGTGAGCACGAAGCTGTGTACATTGGTGGCCCTGGGAACCTTTGACGGTGAGTTCACGACTTGAGAACAAGATGGAGAGCTTGGGGTTTTTTCACTACATTGAATGGTTTCGCTCGCTCGTAGTCGCTTGCAGTGGTCTGAATGGTTTTGTTTGCTCATAATGGTCTGATGTGGTAGGACGACTCCCTCGAGTTTACCTACCGCGACTGTACGTAGAAGAACTGTTTACAGAAACTGTGTTAGTGATTTTTAATGGGCTTTATTTTATATTTTTAAGCAACTCATGTATTATTTTAATTTGGGTTGTGATTAGTATTTTTTTAATTAGGCATAATTTTACTCAGATAAATATATTAGCCCATAAACTTGATTTTACAAAAAATATTTAAAGGTTTTAATTATATTATTTAGTATTAATCTTACAATTAGATTTTAGTAGTAAATTTTAAGTGTTTAATCTTTTATTTTAAACAATTTAAGCCATGAAAGTACATAAATTTTTGATGGGTTTAAATTAGATATGATTAGTAGTTTACAATGATTTTTAATATAAGTATTATTAAGGATATTTTTTGAACTACTATTGTTTAAGAAATTTATGATTTCCTACCACATTATATGTTAGTATTATTAAATTATGATTTCAATAATAGCTTATAAAGATATGAGTTTTAAATATGATTAAGTTAATTTTCAAAATGAATTTAAGTAAATGGAGAATTTTATCAAGTCCTTTTAGAAATTTAGTAATGTTTAGTATTTCATATAGATGATGATTGATATTCATTCGACACATTTATAGAAAGATTTAGAAAAGTTAAAAAGTCCAGATAAGCGGAATTCCTATGCTATATTTTGCACATATAAAAATAAATGAACTGAGCTTGATTTATGAAAATGTGCATGATATGTTCTGAAAAGAAATGTGAAAACAATCCCAGTTATATGTTCTGCATTACTCATGAAATCTGTATAAAAGAGAAAATGTTTTCTAGCATGATTGGTGTAGACATGAGTAATATTTTGATGTGCTGTTTTTGAAATGTGCAAAAGAGCAAATATGAAATTTGAAATTTTGTACATGTTATATGAAGATGTTCTGAATCCATTTTAGATTATGTGAAAATGATATGAATATGTTCAACACTCTGTTTGATATGATATGCATCTGAAAAACCTTTGGCATAACTTTTTGATTTTGTTCTGATTTTGTATTTGATTCTGTTTCTAGTTTTGATATGATAACTCTGATTCTGTTATATGGTTGGTATCAACATCTCTGATATGAGTGCATGTTCTTTCCTGTATGCACACTCGGGGTTCCGAGAATGAATAAGGGAAAGTTTCACCATCTAATACTACCTGGTTTAGCCACCAAGGATAGTATAACACTACCACGGGAGGTAAACATGATATATGATATGATAAGATACGATATGATATGAAATGATATGATAAGATGATGATGTTCAGTCATATTATGCCAAAGGGTTTTTGAATATGAACAGTTTGAACTGTTGCTCTGATATTCTGATAACACGTTTTGAAATTTGCATATTGAAACTGAAATGATTTGTTACTGCATTCTGAACTCTCTGAAAATACTCATGTTTACATACTAATATATGTTTTCTACTTACTGAGTTGTTGATAACTCATTCCTTATTTTCAAAATATTTTCATATGTACGTTTTGAATGTTTTAGCTGATGATCAAGAATCGAAAGTATTTATAAGGCTACGTGAGCATAGTGGATTAAGTACAAAAAGGGTACTTTGGATATTAGAGAATTATATTCAATAGTTTTGTTTAGCTTTATCGACTTGGTATTTTGGAAGGTTGATATTTATTTTGAGATTTTGTATTGCTTAGAAAAATAATGTTGGAGTCGTTGATTTGAAATAGAGAGTCCTATGCGTCATTGAAAATTTGGAGTCTATGACTGTTATTATATTTGAAATATAATTTTAAGTGATAAGAAGTAATTCTCCGATCCACACGGACCGAGACATTACATGTTTAGCAATAATACATTTGAAGAAAAAGGTGGTATTGAACCCGCAGAAAGGTTGTAGCTGATCAAATCTATATAGGCCCCGTAATCATGTCTGGTTACGGTGTGAGAAAAAGGTTAATTTAAATATATAAATTAACCTGAGAGTGAAGTCCCAAAACCAAGCTGGGATGTGGTGAGAAATCCAACAATATTTGATATACAAAGTATATAGAAACTCATTTGACTTTGAAGCCATTTCGGAAAAGTTCGTCTCAGCGTGCAAGATATAATATAGATCTATGATAAATAATATCGAGTTGGAAGGGGGAAAACGAAGCAGGGCTGAGAGTCAAAGACCAAAGAATTGGATCTTAAATCCAAAAGCTGTAGTTTGAGCTGATTTGAAATATGGGCTTCGGAGATCAACACTACTAGAGAATTCCTAGCAATGGTCAAGACTTTTATGAGGCATTTAGATAGCAATGGTAATCTTTTAAGATTCCTGAAAATCTTAAAACATTAAGCCTTTAATTAATTGAAGGAAATCCAGATGCCTATGGAAGTTTGAATATTTCCTCGTTTGTAAAGAAGTGAGAATCCACATTCCCATCACTATATATAGGAATGTATTTTAATTAATTTCAGATGGACAAAAGTATTCTTGATAATTCTTTTTAATTACATAATTACCTATTTATTAACACATCTAACACTCCGTTCTTCCACATCAATTTATAAAAAAATATCAGTACTTTAATTTTTTTTTTTAATAAATATAAAGAACCGCACAAAAAATAATCTACCAAACTTAAAAATAATATAACTCTTATTTTGAAACCGAGTAATGCTTTTATTGTCATTCAACAAAGTGGTTCCCAATGATTCTCAGGTAAAAATCATTCTTAAATGTTATGTTAAAGGCAGCCGATTGATCAAGGTGCTCCCAAAATTTCTCTTACTTTATTTTGTTAAATTCATCCTCAACGCCTAATAATCACTATCTTTGTAATACGATCACTAAAATAAATTAAAAAAAAAAAAAAAAAGGAGACGACACAACCCAAACATCAATATATATAATCTCCTAGCTAGATGGGGCAAATTGCGATCATGAAGTACGTGTAGTTTTGGGGGTAAAGTCATTATAAGAAAAATGCTTTGGTGCTCCATACTCTGCTTAGTTGGTGTATGGGGTTTTGTTGACTCTGTCGTGAACAGAGTTATGCACGATAGATCTCTTAGACATAGGTCTTTAGAGATCTGCCGTCTGGATTAGACTATGTCAGTCATGGAAGTGTGCTAGGAAGCTATTAACGTTTGTAACTAACTTATTTTTAAGTCAAATTTGTATGTCCTCTATTATGAATGGAATGTGATCCGTTGTTATAAAAAAAAAAAATAATAAAAAAAATTTGGGGGTAAAGTCATTATTATAAGAAAAATGCTTATTTTCTATCAGATATTTAAACGAGTCTAACAACTTCCATTAAGTAGTTATATGGCCATATTGAAAAAGTACTGTCTAATTATCTATGAAAGACAACCTTTATTTCTTCTTCATGTGATACATGAGTTAATTATCGATCCTTTCGTGATCTTCACGGCCATTATTTATTGTGCCACTAAGGACCGGAAAAGGAGTCGCAATAGCATTTAGCAAATGGTCCGAAGCAGAAAAGCATGATCTAAAGAACTATGATGTTAATTGGAATCCCATGGTGCGTAAGTAAGTGTAGGACCCGGCCACAGTCAACTATTGAGCAAGAAATTTCCAAGGTGCATATCTTCTAGATGATTGTATCACTGAAAGAAAATCTTCTACAGCATAAGTTCTACCGTATGAAATTGACTCATGACAAGGAAAGTATTTTTTCTTTTCTTTTTTTTTTCAGTGTAAAAACAACAATTCCTGTCATAATTCCTTTGCTTTTGCTGAAAATGTTTAGAGGTAAGCATCGTTTGTGACGGTTTGTGGAAACCGTCACTAAAGGCAGCCAAGAAATTGTATTACGTTCATATGTATACATAGTTGCGTTCGAACGGGCCCTAGACATTGGAACATTGAGGCTACTTATGTGCGAACGTGTAAATGTTTGGCCCCCAACATTCGAATGTTAGTGATTCACGTTCGAATGTCAATTGATTTAATATTAAAGTTGGATATTTCAAATTAAAAAAATTGAGAATTGAAAGTTAAAAACAGTAGATATATTAAATAATACTGTTCATTACATATAATAAAAATAAAGTACAAAATATGATAAAATTTTTGTAAACAACACTTAGATCAACATCTTGCTCACAAATAATGTATAAGAAACTCCCCAATCAATGTAGAGACCTTCTAGTTTAGAATATCTACATGATGAGCAATCTTGGCAACAGTCCCTCTACAACTGCGATTTGTCTGTTGATCTATCGGTCGATATGTGTAGTAAGATCTGAGATCATGGCATCAACCCAAGCAAGCCACGCATCCCCCACAGATGTACCTGTAGTCTACTGAATAGTACTCCCAATATGAGGAGCAACACCAGGCCCAGACTGGGTCGAAGGAACAAGATCTGCTACTGGGTCAGGCTGACGTTGAACATGCCCCTTCCCCTGTCCAATACTCCGACGGTGTGTGGTCATGTCGAGGGGGCTGATCTGCTCTGTCAGCCACTCCTCTCCCTAGGGTGGCACTCTCTAGGCCAGTAATAGCCAGGTAATGATGAGTCTGTATGGGAGGTTATTCGTGGAAAAGATGTTCGCCTCTTAATGGATCCTTTAAGAAATGCGCAGTGGCAAGCCGATGGGCTCTCCATGTGCCACTTGTATCGGGAACTATGCGTGAGTCCAACTGAATGTGGCCTTATGTGCCACAGGATTCATGTTTGTTGTAACAATAAGATGCAACATGCGAAAAAAAGGCAGCAATTGTGTAATACCCTGCTCTTCCTTCCTTCTTCTGACGTAAGCCATTACGTCAGATACAGTAGACCTGCTCCTCCTTCCTTCTTCTGACGTAAGCAACTACGTCAGATGTGATAGACAGCCCGCTCCTCCCCTCTAGTGTCTAAGAGTCCCGTTATGCGTGCTAGACCTCGATGGCTTGTTTTTAAAGATACTACGTGATTTCTAAAGTTAGCTTTGTGCTTTAAAGTAATGTGTATTTTAAATGGAAGATTCCTATTATTATTTAACTAAGGAATATTTTAAATAACTCAATTATAACATCTTTGAAGAGCTCCAAAAATATTATAATTGTGGGAATCATTTTATGTAAATGATTCCAGTTATTTAAAATATTATGCGATCTAAATAATGATGGAATCTTTAATTTAATTAATAGTTTTACTCTTTTAAATATTTTAAGTAAGACTTCATCATTTTATAAATGATGAGAGAATATTATTTTAAATAATATTCTATCTTTATCCCTCTCAGTGTTTTTAATTAAATAAGCTTTTATGTGTTTTCAAATCAGTATTTAAAAGTCATCGTAGACCATTTTATGGACCCCCAGAAGTCAGGTTTTAGGATAAAACCCCAGCCCCTCTCTCTTTCTCCCTCACTTTTCCCTCCCCTCTCTCTTTCCTCTCTCGGCCTCTCGCGTACGTAAGACCCTCTCTCTCTTGCCCGAAGGCTTCTCGGCCTCAGCCCGGCGCCGCAGTGCACCGGCTTACCTCACCGCCGACCCCACCAGTACCGCCTCCCTCCGGCGAGTCCAACGGCACCGGCCTTGCTCCTCCACGCTCGGCCTTCCTCTTCCTACAGTGGTGCAAGCCCGATCGGCCTTAGTGCTCGATCCGCCGCCGTGCGCCGTCCACCGGTGCCACCACTGCTAGGGTAACCTCCCTAGCCACCGACCGGCCTACCCTAGTGATCTCAGCCTCCCTCTCCCCGCCGGTAGCCACCATGCACGAGCTCAAGCTCTCCCACGCATGGGTTCACTGTGCGAGCTCCTAGTGCCGCCGTGAGCGGCCAGCTCGGCCACCGGACACCACCATGAGACTCCTGAGGTCTCCTCCTTCCTCCTCCAGCAAACCCACGGCCAATAGGCCTCTCCTCCACCTCCCGAAGTCCCTCTCTCCACCGCACGGTTTTAGCCTCCTCCGCCGCCGTCCGCCGCCACCCACGGCGAACGACCACCCTAGCCGGCATCCTTAGGCCACCACGAACCCAATGGCACCACCCACGGCCCCGATCTGTCCCCCATGCGCGCACACTCTCTCTCACTCTCCCACGGCCTATCCTCCCTCACAGTGCACGGCCAGCCACCGTAGGCCACCGTGCCGACCACCACCGAGCCTCCACGGCTCTTCCGGCAGTTCCCTTAGCCCAGCCTTAGGCCCAAACCACCACTTTACGTGGTGGGTTGATCACTGCACGTGATGGATAGTCACTGCGCGTGACTGACCGTCAGTGCACACGGCTAGAGCTGTCGTGTTATGTTCCCTGCCAGCATCGTCAAGGCCACCTTAGGCCTTTCCAAGACCACACCTAGCTATCCAAACACATAAACAGCCACTGTACGCAGTGTAGCCACCCCGTACGTTCCTCCGGCTTTATCGCTGTAACGGCTAGCGAGCGACGCACGGGTTTTCCCGTCGATGGTATAAATCTCTATCCCTCGCTTTTTATATTAAATGTTAGATGCTAGCTAGTATTAGGTTGTGGACTGTGCTGTTAGAATTAGATTGTGGACTGTGCTGCTAGTATTATAGGATTTGCTGTGTAGTGGCGATGTGACGTGATGTGGTGAAGTGTTGGGCATAGTTGGGAAGCGTGCTGTATAGTGTTGTGAGCTGTGCTGTGAAGTGTGGTGGTAGTGTATGTGCAGTAGTAGTGGCGTAGTGCCGTGTAAGGAGTACACGTGGAGTGTACTCTGTGTAGTGAGATGGTGCACCGTATGGCATGAGTGCCATAGCGGTGACGTGGCGTAGCGCAGTGAATGGAATACACTACTCCATATGGTGGAACGATGCACCGTATGGTGTGTATGCCATAGCGGTGACGTGGCGCAGTATTGTGGATAGAGTACACATGGAGTGTACTCAATGTTGGGAAACGATGCACAGTACGGCATGTGTGCCGTATTGGTGATGTGGCGGAGCGTCGTGAATAGAGTACACGAGGAGTGTACTCCATTGTAATGGAGTGATGCACCGCATGGCGTGTACGGCATGGCGGTGACGTAACGTAATTCTGTGAAGGGAGTACACGTGGAGTGTACTCCATTGTAATGGAGTGACGCACCATATGGCGTGAGTGCCATAGGGGTGATGTAGCGTAGCCCCGTGAAGGGAGTACATGAGGAATGTACTCCATGAGGTGCAGCGATACACCGTATGGCGTGTCGCGAAAATAAAGGTGAAGTCGTAGTGATGGGCAAAGAGCTTGATGTATGGTGTCGGGAACTGTAAAATAGTGTCCCGAAGTGTGAGATTAGGCCTGTAGTCCAAGGTGACGAGTGTAGCCATGTGACTGGCTTATGGCTGGAAGTAAGTGCGAAATGGCTAGAAGGTATCGGAGTAGCGCAGCGAAAGCATGACTGGGCAACATCACTAAGTGACGTGGTCGATTAAGAAGTCGTGCTTGTGACGGGTGAAGGGTTAGCGTAAGAGTGATGTAGAGGGAACGTGACGAGGTGTCATGTTGTGACGAGAGTACGTGAGGAACCGTACTCGTGATGAGTTGTAAGGTGACGTAACAGAATGTCAGAAGTGACGTGATAAGGTCACGGTGTACCTTGAGTATAGTCTCGAGCTATATGACGTGATGTAAGATGTTGTGATATGGCTATAGTTCACGGCGACGAGTGTCGCCATGTGATTGGTTTATGGCCATGAGTATGTGCTAAGTAGCGAAGAAATATCAGAGTGGTGCAGCGGAAGCATGATTGGGCAACGTCATGAAGTGACGTGGTCAATCATGAAGCTGTGCTATAATGGGTTAGGATGTATGAAAGATGACGTGACAGGGTCACGGCATAGCTTGGGGTTTAGTCTCGAGCTATGTGGCGTGACGTAAAGTGTGTTTATGGACAGAGTCCCATCGTGTCAACAATTGGGATGAATTGTCATGAGGTACGGCTAGCAGGAAGGGTCGTGCTAGCTGGATTATGAGAAGGTTGGTAACGGAGTATGGCGTTCGCCATACGAGTCCGTGACCAATGTATTAAATGATGGTCTTAAAAGATAAAGGAGTAGGTACGTGTGTTGTCTGGTTAGACGCACGTGCCGGACAGATTCACCATATGTAATGGGTAATCTGTCCTAAGTATGGTTACACGGTGCTCAGGCCTCAGAGTGGCTTGGAGCCGTGTAATGAGAATGGACGATCATGAGAAGTAGAGTGAACTAAGATGCATGAGGATAATGAGAAGAGTACTGTCTAAGAATGGGATGCATGACTTAGTCAGTCTAAGTCATGTGTCAGAACGTGGTTAATGAGAAGAAGGAGATAGAAGTCTCAGTGTCTTAACGCTATGGTGAATCATGGATTCACCTTAGTGAGTAAGCACTCGAGGTAGAATGTAAGGTTAAAGGAAGTAGAGACCATAATGGGTCTCCAAGGGTTTTATCATAGTAAGGAACGTGAAAGGACACGGGATAGCAGGAGAGTGTTCTAAGTAAAGCATAGCTCTATTTCTAGTTCAGTTATTTATGCACTAGATAGAGAATAACGTAAAGGTTATGTATGCATGTAGGTTGCCATCTGACATGCACATGAATGGACTGTACGGTATGAATGGACTGCATAAGTATGAAAGTAGCATGGAGTCCAGGTAAGTGTTACGTTCATGCTCTTCTAGAGTTTTCTCTAAAGTATGAATGAAAAGGAAAGATGAACTGTTTTCCCATGAAAGATGCTTTAAGAACGGACACGAAAGATGTTTTTAAAGAAAGCATGCTAAGTATTGAATGGTATACGTATGTAAGGCCCCTCTATGAAAGTCCCTTTTTATGCACCCAAAAGTATTAATTGTATGCATGTGAATGGATGACTATAAAGTGTACCTATTGTACGTATTTTCTAAAGAAAAGAAAATGAAGCTTCGAGGGTAATGCCTCGAGCTTCAGAACGATGCTTTAAAAGAGACGCGAAGAAAGTGTTTTAAAACATGTCCCTGAAAACTGAGGTTTTAAACGATGCCATGAAAGATGACGTTAAAGCCATGCTTTTAAACGAAAAAGAATGTTTTCTCATGAAATGATGTTTTTTTCCATGAAAGCATGAAAAGAAATGAAATGAAAAGGCTCATGCCCGTGCAAATGAATGAATGTATGCCTCAGCTCTTTAGAGCTGATATGAAATGAATGAATGAAAGAATGAATGGCACGTGGCATGAGCGAATGTATGAAAATACGTAACGGCCATATGAATGAATGAACGGAAAGGGGTACCCAATGAATGAACGGGCAGATTGCAATGCCGGGCAGTAGTATCTGGTAGTCGACCCAGTGCTGCACCCTGACGGAAAGGGATTCCAACCCGTGGCCACGGGCTAATCCGTTGGCCCAAAAGGCCGCTAACCCCAGTACGCGGGGCTTAACAACGTGCACTGGCCTATGAAAGAGAAAAGAAAAGTAAATGTAAATGTATGTATGAATGCACGGCATTCTTTAAGAAATGAAGGCACTGACGGGAGAAACGTTTTAAAGAAAAGAAAACCATGTTTAAAGAAGGAAAAACCCCGTCAGTGATGAAAAGAAATGAAAGCATGTATGTATGAATGCATCGCATTCTTCAAGAAATGAAGCTAGTGACGGGGGAACGTTTTAAAGAAAAGTAAAGCATGTTTTAAGAATGAAAGCCCCCGTTCACTAATGTTTTTAACGAAAGCATGTATGCATGTATGTATAGTATGTATGGAATGATGAATGCATGAATGAAAACGTATGTTGCTATATTTTAACGGTATGAAGTAATGCTTACTGAGTATTCGACTCATTTTAGTTTTTATGTGTGCCCCTCCCCCCACAGGAAACTAAATGGGCAGTACGCCCAGGAGGGACACAGCCAAAGGGAAAGAGCATGGAAGTCTAGGCATGAAGGTTTTAAACGTAAGAAAATGTCTTTTTATTTAAAGAATTTTATTTCCCACTCCAAAACCCTTTTATCATGAAAGCACTTTTTATTTTATAACGTAGAGTCTTGCACCCTGGGAAGGACTGTAAAAGGTTTTAAATTGGACGGTAATTCCCTTCATCTATTTTCTAAAATATTTTCTAAAAAGGTCCACCACAAGGACGGGCGTTACAAATTGTATATGGCTAAATGAGTTATTCTTATTGAGCTCCATGCGATCTCTCCCAGTGAGGATGTAGAAATCCTTATCTCAGCTGTCATCCTTAGCCTCATGATCAGTACCTTCGGCCTCCGACCAGTCTACAACTCTGGCCATAGACTCAACTGGGTTAGTAGATGATGCAGAAGTGCTTATATCTGTATCAGATGTGCCTGCAGCTGTTGCAAATGTACTTGCAGCTACTGCAGCTGTGCCTACCACTCCTGTAGATGTCTCAGGTACGTGACGGATCCTGAGTAGCTCAGCGATGACATCTATCGAAACCTCGAATTGAACACCGTGTACAGTCACAGTGTGAGAAGATACATCATGAGGTATGGAGCACATCCCCATATAAAACTTCCAAACCATTGATGGGTATATCCTACCCCTCAATGTGTAGATACTGCTCTAGCCTCTAGTAGTGAAGACATCTCTAAGGCTCTTTTACTCCCATTTGAGCTCTTCAAACTCGTTGATCAACACTTCTAGTTTGGCCATAACGGTTCGAGCCCCAACTCGAGCAGTGTCCTGGCCAGTTCCTTCCCTCCCTCGTTTCCTAGTAGTTAAAAGATGAGTCATATCCTGAAAGAAAGAAAAAAAAAACATTAGTACTATAGAAGCATATTATTTACTGTAATCTAAATTGTTTAGGAAAAATGTTCGAATGTAAAAAAATATATGTTCGAACATTGTCTTTCTACGTTTGAACGTATTAGGCTTTATGTTCGCATGTTAATTTCCTATAGGCTAAGCATTCGAACGTAAGATGAGTTAGGTTTGAACGTGATTCTGGTAATCACACGTGAGAACAAAACCAAGTTTACGTTTGAACGGTATTAATAAAATAAACAAAAAATTATTGCATTTGAACATATAAAACAAATACTTACGAACGTGAGCAAGCTCTTGAACGTATTTATTAAGACGTTCAAACGTATATTAACTATTCATTCAAACGTTTCTGACCATTCTGGAAGCTAAAAGGTTTTATATTCGAACGAATGTGAAATAGACATTCGAACATAAAAGTCTAATGTTCGAACATATGTGACGTTCAAGAATATGAATGATCTGACGTTTGAACGTTACAAACGTACGTTCAAATGTAAAATTCACATTCACACATACTTTCGTTACGTTCAAACATACTAGAGAACGTTCGCTTGTTACAAGATTAACGTTCGAATGTGTTTGACGTTCAAGAATTTGAAAGGTCAGACGTTCAAGAAAGCTTTCTACGACACAGAAATGGATGAGTCGACTTAAACATTCTCGTACAACTCTAACACAATGAAAGTGTCCAAAGCCACTATAGAAATGAAGTATACATTTCAAGAAAGTTTTCTACGGTGGTCATTTGGCCGTTGGCAACCTATGGTGGTCAGAAAATCAAGATGAAAATTCGGCCACCAATGGCTTTCGGTTCATATCGAAACCTCCATTAAATATAAAAGAAAGCATACTAAGGATGAAAAAGGGAGCTTATAATGGAGTGCGACGGTTTTGAGCTTTTTGGTTTTTGCTGAAATGTTGTTTCGCATTTGGATGACAACTTATATACACATGACGTTCGAAAGTTCTAAAGTTAACAATTGAACGTCACTTAATTCCCGTGAGAGCCATTCGAACGTTACTATTTGTATGTTCGAACGTTCGTCACTTAATTTCCATGACATTCGAACGTTATATTTGTACGTGTGAACGTTTCTAGAATAAAGTTTTGATAATTTATAGTAAATATTATATTATTATAGTATAATATATAATCTAATAATATTATTATTGATAATATAGTTGTTATATATTGTGAATATATTACTATATTATATTAAAATATTACTTTAATATATATTATACTATACTAATATAATATATATATATATATACACTTTAGATTACTATATATTATTACCATACTATATCTAGTATACTATACATTACTATATACATAGTGCACTAGTATAGTATATATATTAGTACATAGTGTACTATTATAGTGTATATACTAGTACATAGTTTACTAGTATACTAGTATTATATTAATGTTGTTAATATATTGTTGGATTATATATAATAAACTAATATTACATACTAATATATTATAAGCTACTAACTTATAATATACTATACATTACTGCATTATATACTATACATTACTATATATACTAGAAAATAATATATAATACATACCCTATACAATATAATATACACGTTACTATGTCATATATATATTACTATGTTAGATAATTATGTTACATATCGTGTATAATTAGAATATTATATAAACCATTATTATTTAAAAAATATATAAATATGTGATCCATGTTCGAACAGTACAAATGTACATTCGAGCGTGTTGAGGTGATGTTAAAATGTTTAAATACACGTTTGAGCATTTTAAAAAATTTGGCAAGACATTTACCGCATTAATTGTTAGACATTATACTAGAACCTAATTTCATTCACGTTCAAAAGTGTACAATTTAACGTTCGAACATAAGGCCTTAATGTTTGAATGTGAATGAAATTATTGGCGGGATCTTTTCCACTTGAATTCTAGGAAACCTGGCCTGACCTACATAGCAACTTCATCAACATAACATTTGAACATTATTTTGTTATGATCGAATGTTATTTAAAATATGCGGGAAATTTCCCGAGTGATCTGTGCTCTATAGAGGTTTATTAACGTTCGCACACCAAAGATGTACGTGCGAACGTTTGTACTTGTGAAAAAATAGGCGGTTCTTTCCATGGGAACCCAAAATTTTACAGAATGTTTGAACGGTCTGTGGTTTGATGCAGTGGCTTTTCATTTAAAATGTTGCTGCAATAACTTGTATGATGATACTATACGCCGTCATTTTGTTTAAGTAGACTTAAGTCCTAAAAATTCAACAAAGAAAGACGCCCCAGACTTGTTTGGGGTGTCTTTAATTCGCATGGGTTGAAGGCAATTCATCCCATTTGCCTTCAACCCGTGCATAATAGAGAGAGTGAGTGAGAGAGAGCTTGAGTGAGAGAGATTTTCTTTGGGGTTGTGAGTGTAATTTTTCTTTGTTCTTGAAGAGAGCTAAGGGAAAACTTGTGATTTTCTTGTGTTTTATTTGTTTATTTAGATTTATTTTGTTGTAAGGATGTATTGTTTAGTTTGAACTTGTTTATTTAGATTTTCTTTTTGAAGGATTATTTGTTGGGGCTTGTTGAAGCTTTTGATTTGTAAAGGGATATTGTTGGACTAGGTATATTTCTAAACATTGTTGTGAATATGTTGTGATTTTTTGTGAATTGATTATGAATATGTTGTAATTTTGTGAATATATTGTGAATATGTTGTGAATATGTTCAGGATTTAATAAGAATATGTTGTGATTTTTTGAATATATTGGTAATATGATGTGAATATATTGGTAATTTGTTGTGAATTTAAAAAAATATATAGTGAATATGTTGTGATTATTGTGAATATATAGTGATTTGTGCATATATTGTGAATAAAAATATATATTATTTTTTGTGATAATATTGTGATTTGGGCATATATTGTGAATAAAAAAATATTTTTAATTTTTTATTATATTATGATTTGTCATTATTGTGAATATAGGAGATAGAATTAGGAGATAGAAATACAGGAAAAGTAAAGAATTCATAATGAACTAAGAAATAACAAATTATAAGATATTAAGCAATATAAGTATATATTAACAATTTTAAAAAATAATTTATATTATATACTAAGTTTGAAACAAATAAGATATTAATAATATAAAAATATAAGATATTATTAATATAAAATAGTAATTAAAAACTATTAAAAAAATAATTTGTAACATATAATATGTTTAAAAAAATAAATTATTTATAACATATACTAGGTCTGAAACAAATAGCTAATTAATAAGATATTATACAGTACAAAAAGTAATTAATAATAGAAATAAAGCAATATAAAATAAATAACTAATTAACTAATATGATATTAAACATATTAAGTAATTCATAACATATTTAGTAAAAAAAACAAATAAGATCAAAGCATAATAAGAATAATATATATCAAATAAGAAAAAAACATACTAAGTAATTCATAACTAATGACTACAAATAACTAAAACAAATAACTAATAAATAACAAATAACTTTAACTCTAATTTAATTTATACTAATATATTTAATTTCTATGTAAATCAAACAATATACTCCATTTACATTACTCAGAATAATGCCTCACAACTCTGGACATAACTTATGTGTAGTGTATATATATACGTTATTTGTTAGATTTTGTGTGACATTGCATGAATAACCTTAGACCTGTTTGGGAATTAGTGTACACTTAAGTGTTCACTAATTCCTGAATTGTCCAGTGTGGACAATTTGAGATTATATTATCTATATTGCACATTTTTGTTACTCCTACTTTACTCGTTTAGTATGAAATTTTGGTGTTTTCCTCATTTGTTCTTTGGGTATACTATTCGTAGGGTGACAATTCTTCTCTGTGAATATGTATATTATGAGAACTAGGGGGAGGTGTTGCCGAAATTTCTACTGACGTGGTAAGTAAAAGAGTGACAAAATTTGTGCAATATGGATGATATAATCTCGAATGGGATAGGACCAACTACCTTTATCTAAAGAGCAATGTGAATTGGAGCATGTGAAATTAGTTTGCCTTATACTAATCGATAGGTTTTTTTAGAAATGGATAAAAGTTGGATGTGTCTTGGCAATAGACTTGGAAATGACTATGTATCGTACGCATGTGGAGTTAGAACCTTTATTGATTTTGCTCAAGCCTCTGCCGATAGTTGCAGTTACATTAAGTGTCTATGTCGAGGGTGCAAAAATCTGTGCGCTATGGGATTGGATTAAGTTTGCATGCTGAGCCATATGAACAATCAATCGAAGTTTTGTTTAGTCATGGTATTGATATGCGGCACATAGATGAAGATGCTGAGCGGGATGATGCTAATGAGTGAAATGAGATGGAGGAGATGTTGGGTGACATTGAAGCTGGGCTGCTTATGGATGAAATAGACAAGGACGCCTCAAGTGGCCGAGGGGCTGAATCGGTGAATTTCTCTACAATGTGGGAAGATGAAAAGTGTGAGTTTTATCCTAGATGTACAAAACACAGCAAAATGTCATTAATTGTGTGGTTGCTTCACATTAAGTCATTGTGTGGGATGTCGACAAAAGCAATCGACATGGTGTTGGACTTATTTAATGAGGTGCTTCATGAAGGTTTTGCATTGCCGAAAATTTTTTATGAAGCGAAACAATTGAGAAAGGGGTTAGGGTTTGAGGACAAGTCCATACATGCATTCAAGAACGATTGTGTTTTATTTTGGAAGGAGAATGAGGAAAAAAAGACTTATCCTGTATGCAGAGAGTCGAGGTGGAAGGGTAAGAAAAAATATTTTGGTGAAGATTTTGCATTATTTCTCCTTGAAATCTAGATTGCAAAGGCCATATATATGTACAAAAACAGCTTAAGATATGAGCTGGCACGAGGAGAAAAGAGTTAAGGATGACGAATATATGGGGCACCTAGCTGACTCACTTGCGTGGTAATTTTTTGATGATCAATACCCAGAGTTTGTCATTGAAGCTCGCAACGTGCGTCTAGGACTAACAACGGATGGATTCAATTTCTTTGGTAATATGAGTACAAGTTACAGCACTTTACTCATAGTGTTGATTCCGTATAATCTTCCACCATGGAGGAGCATGAAGGCGCCAAAATTTTTGTTAACTTTACTTATTCCCAGCCCAAGATCATCTGGGAATGATATTGACGTATTCATGTAGCTGTTAATTGAAGAGTTGAAAGATCTTTGGGAAACAGAAGTCAAAACTTTTGATGTATACACGTCGACATCTTTTCTGATACATACTGCAGTAATGTGGACGATAAATGATTTTTCATCATATGAGAATTTTTTTAGTTGGAGTACTAAAGGGAAGTTAGCGTGTCACGTGTAAAAAAGAAACTGCAAGTGAGTAGCTAAAATATTCGCAGAAGATGTGTTTCATAGGTCGCCGACAATATCTGTCAGCAAATCATAAATGGTGAAGGAAATGTGCTAAATTTGATGGAAGAGTGGAGTATAGAACTGCACCTAAGGAGTTGTCTGGGACAAGATAACAGTTACTGGTAGTTAGAGCGAACAATTTTGGCAAAGGTCGGGAAAAGAACAAGAGAAAACGAGGCGCAACATAATTGAATTGGACAAAGTGTAGTATTTTATTTGACTTGTCGTATTGGCCATCCTGCATGTTGTGACATAGTTTGAATGTAATATATATAGAGAAGAATATTTGTGATAATATTTTGGTGATATTGATGAGCATTAACAAAAAGACAAAGGACACGATTAAGATGAGGAAAGATCTTGAGAGAGTGAGAATTAAACATAATCTGCATTTGCGGGTGGAAGGCAACATGGTGGTTATGCCGCATGCATTTTGCAAATGGTTTGCAAGGTGTGAAATGGCTAGATGGTTATGCTTCCAATCTTGGTAGATGCGTGAGCCCTAATGATTGGAAAATAAGTGGATTGAAAAGTCATAATTGTCACGTATTTTTGCAGAAATTGTTACCGGTGGAAATTCGTGGGAAGCTGACTTCTAATGTACGTATTGCCATAACCGAACCTTGCTTGTTTTTCAAAGATTTTTGCTCTCGGCTAGTAAATCGAGATATGTTATGCAAGATGGAAGATGACATTGCTACTATACTGTGTAAGTTCGAGCAGATCTTTCCACCATCTTTTTTTTTATGTAATTGTCCATTTAGTAATACACTTACCTTGGGAGGTACTGTTAGGTGGCCAGGTGCAGTTCCGTTGGATGTATCTAGTTGAAAGATATTTGGGTAGATTGAAACACACTGTTGGGAATAATGCCCGAGCTGTGGGTTCAATAGCAGAGGCTTATATACACGATGAATGGTTGACATTTTGCTCTCTATATCTTCGTGATGTTGAGACACGATTTAATCGTGAAGAGCTGAATGCTAATCTTGCTACTCCTCCGCCTCATGAGCTATCAGTGTTTTTTCAGAATGTACAGCCCTTGGGTGCACAAATGAGATACAACTTAATTGGTGGAGAGTTAGAAAAAGCTCGGTGGTACGTGTTGAATAATTGTCGGGAGATTGATGACTTTCTCAGGTATGTCGTTGCATATTTAGAATAATTCTAATTAAAAAAATTTAACTGTAATGAATGCGTTCAAATATTCTATTTTTTTGTCCTTCTATATAGTGAGCACATGGACAAATTTAGGACAAAATACATAAAGAATATAGAGGCAAGACACGAAGAAGAATTTTCCTGATGGTTTAAACAACACGTATGCATTTAAATGTCCAATGATGCAAAATCTTTTTGAGCCATTTTAATTCTTGGTAACTTTTAATAATTTTGTTACTATTTCAATTGTTAAATTTTGGACAAACGTACTCATGATTCTGCATTAGTTTCTTCTGAATTGTATGCATTAGCCTGTGGTCCCTCATACAGAGCACTTCGATACACTGCATGCACGGTTTGAGGTTATAGATTCTGCACTATGGACCGTGAACGTAATCAAAAGATGCAAAACTATGATGTGTTGGTCGAGTGAAGTCATAGAACAAATGATATTGACTACTATAGTGTCATACATGACATTATCGGATTAAAATACTTAAGTGGGAATGTGACATATGTTTTTAAATGTGATTGGTGGGATCAAGACGGTGGTCAGGTTTTGAAACATAAGGATAGTCACTTTACAAGTATCAACACTGCATGTAAATGATATGAAAATTATCCCTTCGTATTAGCTTGTCAAGCTACCAAAACCTATTATTTGGTTGATCCAATGAAGATAGTGGAGAGATAACTTGGTGAGTTGTATAGAAATTTGTTTCTCGTAATATCTATGATGCAAGAATGGTAGCGGATCATGATCACAGTGGAGATGAAGATGCCACTCTGATTATAGAGGCCTACCAAGAAGATGGACATGGTATTAATTTATTTGTTGCCTTTGGTGCACTTGAACTAATCCCCTTACATAGAGATGACGTCGCACCTATAGATGTCAACCAATTCGTATTAAATGATCATTCAGCTAAAGTAAGTGAGGAAGAAGAAGAAGAGTCAGAAGAAGAAGAAGAAGAAGAAAAGGAGGAAGTCGATGAAAAAGACGAATAAGAAGATGATGATGATGAAGATGTTATTAAAGTCAATTCTGAAACAAGTATGGAAAATACATCTGGAGATGAAGAATAAAAGTATTAAATATTTTATTTACATAGGTGATAGTACAATACATTTTTTATAAATTATTCTATACTATTTTTTTAAAAATATTAATAATTTTCAAGGATGCTACCAAAACGACAACGAAGAAATGTGCCTTTTACCCAAGTCCCGAACCCATTCACGACTCCACAACTGAGGACTCCGCTCCTGAACAAGTTGATACATAGGAGACAGATAGCTAGTCGACACCTACTAGGAAATAAATTTTGTTGATAATTAGTTATATTTCAATACTTTAGAGATTGTATTTAATAATTTTAAAAATATTAGTTGATGCCTTGTCACATGGCCTTGCTCTGGAAAAAAGTGGAAGGTACAGAAAAATCAAGGTCAACATTCATGATAATTTCATTGGGGGAGTGGATGATAGTGCATCATCGCTTTCCTCCTATGTCGGTACAATAGTCCGAGCTTATGCCCCACTTTATGTATGATCATGGATAGATGTTCTGAATGAGGCTAAGGATTACATTCGGAGTCATGTACTGGTGAGTTTATATGCAATAATAAATTGTTTTAGAGATGTTTTGATTTTATATTTTCGAAGCAATTCGCCTTTTAGGATGAATTGGACCTCAATTTTGGCCGCAGCGAGGATGTGCGAATTGTGACTAAGTTGATGACTACATTATTTTGCATCACAAGGGACGATGTCATGACCACTTTAAGAAATTTGAGACGTTGGAAGAGGCTGCTCAGTCTCCTTTTCAGAAAATGAAGTTAGATGATTGGAGGAAGTGTTGATGCGGTAAAAATGCTCAACAGGCTGAAAGGGGAGAAAGAGTCATTCCTGGCCCACTGAGACGACTTGGGCCTCGTTTGGTGTTATTTGGAGCCCTCGGCAGTGTTCCAGTGCGGCTGTACGATGGCGATGCGTACGTCTATAGAGGTGAATGGAAAACATAAGTACAGAGAAATAAAAGAGATGAACACATAGACTTACGTGGTTCGACATAATGCCTGCGTCCACGAGCATTTAGGGAGGAGAAATTCACTATAATATTCTTGTTATAGTCTCTCATGGTCTCTCATATCTCACTGTACAGTGGTGATATTGAATACAAATTTACTAGAGAAGAGGCCTTTGTTGGAGCTCCCCTGTTTGAAGGAGCCATCGAAGAAGGAAGAAAAAACACTAAAGAAGAAGAAGATGATGCTCCCCCAGACGAAGAAGAGAGAACCTCTATTTATCTTGATTGCATTTTCCCACGTGCGCTCCCTGTAAGTAAGGCCAAACCTTTGCGTGTTTGACCGTCCCCCCTTGACATGCCCCTGCACCCACCAGACCCCCTGACAGCCCACTACTTTCTGCCAGCCCCACGTCCCCTACTGTCCCCTAGCCCTTACTTTTAGCACTCTCCGCATGCCTCTCTGCCCCCTTGTCCCCTACTAAGCCCAAGGCCAATATCTTTATCCCCTCACAGGAAGTGTTGTGATCTTTTTGCAAGTTAGATTATCAGGTATTCTAGATTTATCTCATATAACTTATATACTAATATATTAGCTCCATATATTATAATTAACATTCTTAATTAATCTTGTAGCACTTAAGTTTTATCAATGTACAAAATAGAATGACTTAGACAATCCACCATCGCGCCGGTTCAAGGTCATTCCAACGTCTTGCCGATAAAATGGTAATTAGTAACTTATTAAAATTCACTCATTTTTATTATATTTTTTTATTTAAGTACTAACATTAATTTTTAAAAGTACTAATGTGGATTTGTTAGAAATGTGATGATTCTAAAAATTTCTCCCTCATTCATGTCAATGCTGCTACTCACATTGATGAGCATAGTGAGTGGATTGTTCCTTTCGCTAAAGATAATTATGTAAGTGAGGTTATTTTCTGTGAATAAATTATGTAACATGTGAATAGATATTATGTTTGATTCCTCATTTCTTTTAATATGTTACTTATTATGTGTTTTCTTTGTAATTGCAGGAAAAAATGATTGAGTTGTAGTTAGCCTTGGAGGAATCCTCTCCTAGTGACATGGACATATTCACGCAAGTGCTCGGGAGTAAGTCTGGTTTTCAAGTGTGTCAGGTTCATCCTCCACGACCTTGACTTTGGAAGTTAATAATCTTACCAAAGATTTAGATGCAGTACGCTAAGAACAAAAGTTCGAACATTGCTTCACATTCGAATAGATACGTTCGAACGACAACCTAACATCTGAACGTTAAACATTTTACGTTCGAATGCTTTGGCATTAACATCTTAATGCTACATTCAAACGTCTCTAAGCAAATGTTCAAACATAAATATTAATTGTGTGAAGCAAAAACAACGAACGCCTAATTTTTTTTAAGTTTGAATGTCAATCGGTTGGGTTAATGTTCGAACGTTGGTTTTCCGGTGTGAACGTTACTAATTTTTGTGATGGATTTTAACTGTCACAAAAAAACTTCACTTTCGAACCTTACATCTCATGGAAGACTTCCAACCGTTACCAAAAAAAAAAAGAATTGTGAAGGTTGAACAGTAAACCGTCACAAATTACTTTATGTGACTCCTTTTTGGTGACAGTATCATACCATCACAAAAAAGTATTTGTGACCGTATGCTTATTTTTTGTGAGGGTTTCATCCATCATAAAAGCCAAAATCTGTTGTAGCGTGGTTCCCCTAATTAACACACCATCTACATAATAAAAAATAAAAACTACTGTCACCTAGCTCCTATCTAATTATCTATGAAAGATAACCTTTATTTCTTCTGATGTGATACAAGAGTTTATGGATCCTTTCGTGACCTTCACGGCCATTATGTTCTTTGGGTGATCTTGATGGCCATTATGTTATTTGGGTGATCTTCATGGCCACACCTTCTCAAATCTTTTTATTCTTCTTGTTCTCCATACTTGTGAAATGGCCATACAGACTATTAAATAAGGTTAATTCAAATTACCTAATTCTCACAGGTCGGCATCTTTGCTCATCTTACAACCAACGTCAAATTATTGTGATTGCAACTCTATAAGTTAATTTTCCTAGAAGTTAATGAACTACTAGTAGTGGCGATTTAATTAAATATTTCCAGTGTTCAAGAGTAATTAGCTACTTATAACTCTCCACCCATATGGACACAACATGAATAATTGGGTATCCATTACTAACATAGATAAAAAAAAAAAATAAAAAAAAAAATAAAAAAAAGAAAAAAGAAAAAGACAATTATACTTATCATTTTGGATTTTTTCATTTCTAATCACACAAACTGATGTAAAACATTTTAATAGGTTTCATAACTCAACCACTTAAATGGAAAGCCTCCTAAATATTGTGTCTTATAAATTTGTGTAACTAGGGAAGATGAAATTCATACTAAAGAACAATACGTCTATTTAGAAAAAATCTATTTATAAACTAATATAGGGAACATACTCTCAACACCATTGATATGGGAAAAAAATTTGATTTATAAGAGATCATTAAAAAAATTTCAAATGGTTGGTCTTCTGCTAGTCGCAAATTTACTCAATTGGTCCAATTAATGTTGTTTTCTCCTTCTATCTGTTGGCTGTCATTTGAGAAAGTTTCCCACATAATTTCCTTCTGGTAAAGTGTTTTCATATAGTACTTGGTCTTATGTTAAATGCCGATCGACTCAGGGTCCGTTCGGATAATGAGATGAGATGAAATGAAATGACTTGTGAATAGTAGTGAGATTATTAATTAAAATTAGATGAGATGAAATGAGGTGAGATGATTCTATCTTACCTCTATATCGGAACGGGCCTGAGTCAACCCAATTAAATTTGGGGTCAACTTTGGATTATCCGCAAATTGCCAAACTGATATGTGAAAGTGGTTTTTATCTTTTGATGGTCTCGATGATCATGATGATCTTCACCAACTAACAAAAGAGTATAATTTACATGCTAGTGGGGTTGGTGAGAAATTTGAGTCTACCATCCAATATTAAGATATATGGGTTATTCACTTAAGCGACCTGTTAAGCGAGCCTCCAGCGAAAATGGGACATAAAGTTAGCTCGAATGACCTATCAAGCTAACTCTCTGCTGCTTGATTGAGTGGTCTCTAGATCTGGACAAATTAAGAAATTAGTTGTAACTTCAGTACTTGATGTCTGTATCTTGAGTTCGATTTGTGAAATTTATTTGTAAATCGAACATTTCTCATGACGCACTCATAAGCGTGCAAACTGCCAAAACCTTTTGATAGTTTACGAGCATAAGAAATTGCAAGAAGTTAAAATGGGGATTGTAAATTGTTAGGAATCCGATCTATTTGGAGACCGTATTGCTAAATTTGGTCATTAAGAACCTTACTTTATTAGATGCACAATCGTAGCTACTTTATGATGAAAGTATCAGAAAATCAAAGTGCTTATAAATTTACAATGCAATATTGCACATCATAACACTTCTTAATAAAAGCTAGCCAGGTTGAGCAAAGTGATTAGGTTGGAAAGATGCATGCTGGAAATTGAACATCCTAATAATCACTCTTGATGTTAGAGAGACTACAACCCTGAGAAGTAATAGCCTCTAGTACTATTTTCATATCTAGAATAGAATCTCCTTCAACAATCGGTTCTTCCATCCTTATATTTACCGATCACTATTTGCAAACACCTTATAAGGCAATGTTTGGATACTAAGGTGATCTTAGATGATCTATGAATATTATTAAAAAAGTAATAAATAGTTTGTGAATAATAATGAATTGTTTGTAAATAGTAGTAAAGTAGTATGAGACTACACCAATTATCAAACACAGCCTAAATTCTCTCCCAAAAAATACCAAAGTCTAAGAACCCCATGTCAAATTCCATGAAAAATTAGTTAAAACTGTATGCCCAATCGCTTATTGCAATTTATGGTTAATTGGAAAATCTAAAATAATAAAAACATAATTACTTTATGACTTTTACCCAGCTTTTTATAAAATATTATTATACCAACTAATTGACCTTATGTTACACGCAAATTGACTTGATCAATCCAATTAAATTCGAGTGAGCTTTGCATGGAATATTATAATTGGACTCTGATAGAGAATCAATGAAGACTCCTATAGAGTTGTTACATATTGCTGCATATATGTGAATGAGACTGAAAAGTTGTACTCCTTTAATTTCAATAATCTTGTTACATTCATTATTAGTACTCATCATATATGCAGTACCATCATCGACTATATGTTAAACAATATTAATTAATTTAATAATCTTAGGCAGTTGTCAAGAATTATCTCGTCACTTTATCTGTTATCTCGTCATTTTGATAGTGGTTTGTTAGCCATATCATGTAGGCCCTAGGAGCTCATGCCCCACACGGTTTCAAACTACTTTATTTATGTTCCTGGGAAAATCTATCTAGACCTACATTCATAAAACTAGTATAAATATAAATCGAGTAGTTCTCTTGGGGATATCAAAACCAAGATCAGTACTTGCAGTAAGAGACAATATCTCGTCATTGTTCCAAATAGAGAGTTAAACAATGAGAGCTTGTTATCTCCAATTTCTGCTTCTACTTGGACTCTTATCATGTAATGCACCAAAACTTAGATTTAGTTTCGATTTGCATGATTCTAAAGTCAGATGCATAGAGGAAGAACGACAAGCACTCCTCCAATTTAAACAACACCTTGTTGATCCTTTCCGTTGGCTGTCTTCTTGGGACAATGGTGAAGATTGTTGCAAGTGGGAAGGAATTAAATGCAGCAACCGAACAGGTCATGTTGTTATGCTCGATCTCGGGGGAGATGGGTGGAATGCTAAACCTACAACTAAATATCTTGAAGGTGAGATAAGCTCTTCATTACTTGGATTGAAGTATTTGACTTACCTGGACTTAAGTTACAATAACTTTTTCGGGAAACCTTTCCCAAACTTTGTTGGCTCACTCACTAAATTACAACATCTCAATCTTTCACATACCCATATAGTCGGAACCCTTCCACAACAGTTAGGAAATCTCTTGGGATTGATTTCTCTTGATCTCAGCTCGAATTATGAATTGATGGAGGCACATAATCTTGATTGGTAAATTCATCTTTCATCTTTAACATATTTGGACCTGAGTTGGGTCAACCTCAACCAGGTAGTCAATTGGCCCAATAAGGTTATGATGCTTCCTTCTTTGATACACTTGAGTCTAAGTTATTGCAGTCTCTCCACAACGACTCCTCAGTTGCTTTCCATCAATGCTAATTCCTCATCACAACTTCTATTTCTAGATCTTTCTCACAATTATGATCTGACGGAGGCACATAATCTTGATTGGTTAATTCATTTTTCATCTTTAACATACTTGGACATGACTCTGGTCAACCTCAGCCAGGTACTAAATTGGCCCAATAAGATTATGATGCTCCCTTCTTTGACATACTTGAGTCTAAGTTATTGCAGTCTCTCTACAATGACTCCTCAGTTGCTTTCCATCAATGCTAATTCATCATCACAACTTCTATTTCTAGATCTAGAAGGAAATTATCTCACTTGCTTCATATTTCAATGGTTATTCAACTCCACTACAAGCCTTGTTGATCTTAACCTCAGTTATAATAGCGGGTTACGGTGCTCCATTCCAGATGGTTTTGGTAGCCTAAATTCTCTTCGAACACTAAATCTTGCTGGAAATCAACTTGTTCGTGGCATTCCAAAATCTTTTTCAAATTTATGCGCCTTAGAGTCATTGACTCTTACATATAATAGTCTCAGTGGAAACCTTTACGAATTTATGAGTAATGTGTCGGGTTGCTTGGTGGACTCCTTGAAGAAGTTTCAAATAAGCAACAATAGATTAACGGGGCCATTGCCTGAGACTATTGGAAACTTATCCAATCTTGAGATCTTGGATGTTTCTGAGAATTCCCTTGCAGGGGTGATTACTGAAGCCCATTTTTCAAATCTCATCGAACTGAAAGAGTTATATTTAGGGTTAAATTCTTTGATTTTGAGATTCGGCTACGATTGGGTTCCACCATTCCAACTGGATGTTATTTATTTGAGCTCTTGCAAATTGGAATCATCTTTCCCAAAGTGGCTTCAAAGTCAAAAGAATTATAATATGCTTGATATTTCTGATGCTGGAATTTCTGACATTATCCCTTCTTGGTTTTGGGACTTCCCTCCCATGTTATCCAATTTAAATATGTATAACAATCAGTTGCATGGGAACTTGCCAGACTTGTCATCATCCAGACTTGGTGAGTTTGCTATTATAGATTTAAGCGCCAACCATTTTGACGGTTCAATACCATCTTTTCCATCGAATGTGTCATCACTAGACCTATCGAATAATAGGTTTTCTGGGCCAGTTTCCTTCCTATGTAAAATCAATACTCCAACATTATTGGGATTTTTAAACCTCTCAAACAATACACTATCTAGAGAGCTTCTAGATTGCTGGACGTATATTCCTGACTTGGTTGTTCTTAATTTCGCCAAGAACAATTTCTATGGGAAAATACCAGACTCAATGGGCTCCCTAGTCTCGATTCAACATTTGCATTTAAGCAAAAATGAATTTGTTGGAAATATGCCGATGTCCCTTCAGAATTGTAGCGAATTGATAACCATTGACTTGGGAGCAAATAACTTGTATAGAATGGTACCTCCATGGATTGGTAATAGTCTGCCAAATTTGGTTATTCTTAACTTACGATCTAATCAGCTTTCTGGAAGGTTGCCTTTAAACATATGTCGTCTATCACATATTCAAATATTGGACCTTTCTTTGAACAAGATCGAGGGAACTATTCCAGAATGTATCTACAATTTGACTGCAATGTCTACAATGGATACAATTTCAAGTTCCATATACACGTATATTATGGGAATAGGATTTTATATAGAGTATGCATCCTTGGTATGGAAAGGAAGAGAGTTTGTGTTCAAAAATTCCTTGGGACTTGTGAAGATGATTGATCTTTCAAATAACAAATTACATGGAGAGATTCCAGAAGGAATTACTAATCTTATAGAACTAATTGCCTTGGATTTATCGAGAAACAATTTATTTGGATTAATAACTCCGAAGATTGGTTTATTGAGAAATTTGCAGTCTCTTGATTTATCTAGAAACCAACTTTATGGTGAAATCCCAATGAGCATTTCTAACTTAAATTTTCTTAGTCAATTGGACTTGTCTGCCAACAACTTATCAGGCAAAATCCCAACAGGAACTCAAATACAGAGCCTTGATGCTTCTGCATTTTTGGAAAATCCTAAACTATGTGGCTCTCCACTTCCAAACGAGTGTCCAGAAGATCTTTATCCAAATTACATTAACACTCGGGGCCACAAGAAGGAAAATGATGATGATGATGGATTTATAACTAAAGGATTTTATGTTGCTGCAACTCTCGGATTCATTGTTGGATTTTGGGGGGTGTGTTGCATTTCAGTGCTAAACATACAGTATATAATGAAGCGTCTCACTTCCAATGCTCGAATGATATTAACTGCATAGGCTACATGTGGCAGCAGCTCTATGTATGCTCACTTTGTAAAGTTGAACTTTAAGGTAAAAGTCTTCTCCCTCTATTTAATATTCATATTCATAAATTAGCTAGTGATATACGTCACCACATATAGTATGAATATACAAATATTACCATATATATGTGTGATGTTAGCATATAGTATGAGTATATAATTATTGGCACGTCTTTATATTTAAAGTTTTCAACTTAATTGCATCCCTTGAATTATGTGTTAAAAACCTCATCAACCTTAGATTTTATAGGAAATATTAGGTTTTACATATTCTTATGTTGAATTTGGCTTTAGTAAGTCGGTTCATGAGGTACATAGTATATTTAATGGTTCATCGTCTCTTATGCAAAATTATTTTAGTACCCTCTTTTTATTTGTCCCTTTTGTTCAAAATGGGTAGGTTTTCTAATGAATGCTTATCATGATGAGCTGATTTTAATTTGTAGTTTAATGTTTTAATATACTTTTGAATAATGTTGTTTTACTATTCAAAACTAATATTTGTTCATTTACCAGTGATCCAGCTAGTAGGAGACAGCTACAACATTTGAATAAGCCAGTGGATTAGTTGTACTTTTTTTTCAGTATATTGTAATTTGTATTGATCAAAATACAATTATTGTATCTCAGACTAATTATTTCTAAGTATTTTCAATGGATGTAATTTTAAATTTAAACTGCAAACTAGCTACTTTAAATGATTATATTCTATAATTGATCAATCCTGCATGTTAGTTATGATATATATGACACTTTTGATTATAAAACACTGTGGATTTTGTCAACATTCTATTTATATATATATATATAATTAATGGAATTGTACTATGATCAGTCTATCCCCAAAAATCTAACCCTGTTTGAGTACGCTGCATTCTGACCTTATGTTACTTGCAAATTTATGTTGCAAGTTAAAATGGTCCTATCACCCCGATTCTTTAACTTTTAACAGAAATTATTTATTTGTCACGTGCGCTGTGACGGGTTAGAGATAAATAAGTGTCACTTTCATACCATATACATTTTCAAAGCTTAGAAAATGTCCAGTAGCAAAAACTGAAGAGATTAATAAGAGAAAATAATATAGGAAGTTATAAAAATTATGATAAAATGACTAAAACTTAAAAATCGCTAGTACTTAAAATGTAAAAATTCAAAGAAATTAAAAATTAAACTTAAAGAATGAAAAAAAAAATTATTAATAACCTAAATTTTTTACAAATAAATAATTAAAATGTAACCTGCAATTAATGTACATAGTCCTTTTTTCCACAGCCTCAGCCGCAAACACCTCTAGCCCGGCTTCAAGGCGGCGATCGGAGATTTTGCAGCGATTCTCACAGTACTCTTCTCCTTCGTAGTCATCTTCCTCATGCTATGCAACTCTCAAAAGTTCTACTGCAATTTCGTTCTTCCCAAGATGTTATCTCATCATTACATCTTTTTCAAATTCCCATATAAAATATAATAAACAATTCAACTTTTTCAAATTTTAATTTAACTTTTTCAAATCTCAAAACAATCATAATATTAAAAAATAATATTTTAAACTTTCATCTAAACACTATTTATAAAATTTTCAAAAATTTTCATCTTATCTCAACATCCAATCATAATCTTAATGTCTCATTAATTGTTGTATCCACTTTTTGTTTTTTGTTCTTTTTAAACTTCTTGGGCTTTTAATAGTGTTTTAGCATCTAATCCCTCACCTTAGTTTAGTGGGCCATGTTGGGCTAGTTGTTATTTGGGTTATGTAATGGTTTAGTGGTCATGTTCAGTTATTATGTAGTGGGTCAGATCGTGGTTGATCATCAGTTAGTTATTATTTCAGTTGTGTTGATAGTCTAGTTATCGGTTAATGAAATATCGAATTATTTTGGCTTTCATTGCGTGTTTGGAGGAACTGGTCCCTTGAAGTACCATATATTATTTACTTAAATTCTAGGCACGTAACAGTGGTATCTAGAGACAAGTCGATCTAGTCCATGGGAGAGGGACTCGATTTTCCTAGCTATCGGAGGCCATTGCTCAACTCAAAATTGAAAATGCAGACTTGACCTTATGTAAATCACAAATTTATGTTTTCTATTTTCGATATACAAGTCTCAGGACATTAAACATTAAGAAACAGAGAAACGGGCCAATAAAGGTGGAGGAACGAGAGAGTAACACCCAGATTATGTTTGAACGATCGTGACGCGTTGAATCTGACAGATTGAAGATCTCGTGTGCAAGTTATGTTGGAAAGGACGGAGGAATGAAGAAGAAGAATGAAGATGGGCTTCTGGAAGAAAGAAGACTTTATTCCTTGATAAGAAGAACGGACACTTTATTCTTTCTGAAAAAGTAGAAATGACATTTATGATGGAGCCTTTTTCTTCTTCTACGTTGTTTTCATTTTAAAAACCAAAAAAGCCAAAAACAAAAAGTGATGATGTTAGATTTGTACGCATCTTGGGTGCACCAAGTTGCTTGTACGTCACGAGAATCTTCAAAAATATATTTTTTTTTTCTAGCTACATGCAATCTAATCCTAAATGCAACAGAAACTTTGACTTATTCTTAAATTTAAAATTTTAAGAATTTGTTCTAACTTTTTAAAGAGCCAACATGTATTTATTAATTAAGGTGCCGTTTGGACTGTTAGTTGAGTGAGATAAGTTGAAATAAAAGTTGAAAATTGAATAAAATATTATTAAAATATTATTTTTTAATATTATTATTATTTTGAGATTTGAAAAAGTTAAATTGTTTATTATATTTTGTGTGAAAATTTGAAAAAATTGTAATGATGATATGAAATGAGATGGAACACTCTTACTAGTAGTGTGAAATCTCTCTATATTTTTCTTGTCGTGCTCCTCAAGACTTTTATATTTTCAGTCCTATGCATGATTTTTCTTAATTTTTTCTTAAGTTTATTTTAACCTTTTTTTTTGTAAATGTATATAATATATATATATAGACGTTAATCATATATTTTTCAGCATTAAAGAAGGAAATCTCTTATCTATATTTGGTTAGAAAAATAAATTCATCATCCTTTCAATTATCATCCTCTAAACATCTCATAATGTATCATTAAATAATTTACAGATAAGTGAAATATAACAAATAATTTTCTAATCATTTAATAACACCCAATCATTTAATAGTACATCATCAAATGCTAAGAGCATGATGATACCGATACAACATGATACTGATAAAATAATATTAAGTTGACCACTTAAAATAAACATGTATATATTAGTATATATCATGTAGGGTGTAATCAGTCCAGTTTGGTCCAGTTTTAGACAATTTTAGACCGGACCGATATGCACTGATTTTGTATTTTCAAAAACCGATTACCCTCCTAAATCAGTAACTCTGGTTTTACCAATTTTGGTCCGGTTCGATCTGGTTTTTCGGTTTTAATAAAATGCAAATTTGTCATAAAAAATCTATTTATAAAAAATAAAACTTGCTTTAAAAGAATCTAACTATTTACAAAAATCTGCTTTATAAAAAAAATTTGTTTTGTAAAATAATTGTGTTATAAAAAACTGCTATAAAACAAAAACTGAAAATAGAAATCTGTTGTAAGCCTATAAATATAATTACTACAAAAATTGAAAACACAAAATCTGCAATAAAAAAGAAATGTTGCTATGAAATAAAATAAGTCTAAAAGTCCAACAAATTATAAGGCAAAATTCCAAAAGTAAATTACAAGTCCAAAAGTCCAACACATTACAAGTCCAAATTATAAATCCAAATTACAAGTCTAAATTATAAGAACATCCAATAAGAAACTTTACAACTAGAACAAATAGCTATGCACCAAGCTACCAACTCCAATAGTTCATTCAATAAATCTTGCAATTGTATGAAAATAAATCAAACAGTTAATTCCAATAAAACATTATTGATTACATTAAATGAAAAAATAAACTTGAGGAAATATGTAAAAAGATGACAAACTTAAATTTAATTATTTCCAACCAAATAAGTAGGTTTTGAATTCTCGCTAACTCAAATACAAAACAATTGCAAGTGACATAATTGGTCTCCGAAAAATTGAAGGTTGCATCGTAAAAAAGTTTTAAAAACTTTACAAACAATCTATTCTTATCCCAATCATTCTTGGTTGGAGGCCCTAATTTGGATGCCCCTCATTTACTCAACTCATTAACACCATCATCATCCTCACTATCATCCTCTCCAACGCTTTTAACGTATCTTGAATCTTTATCCACTAGCCGTTGAAATGATTTTTGAAACTTTTCAGCCCTCTCAAACATCATATAGGTGAAGTTCCAACGAGTCGCTACATCTAAGCATACACTACTTTTACAAGTAATATCCTCAGTATCACAACATTGCTTAAATGTGTTCAACCTTTGTGGTGAAAATTTCACATACTTCACAGCCCCTCCACTATATACAGTATATTTTACTATGATTTTTATATAGTATAAAAATATACTATATAAATATAGTATACTATATTTACATACTATAGTGGTAACATATATGCTACTAATAATATATTAAATGATGGTTAGACACACTTTTTTACATGAGTGTATATGATAAAATGTATAGAAATGTATTTATCAAAATTAATATATATTATAATACTAAATAACTGTAGACTATACCAATACTAATAGTGATACTAATACTATATACTATACTAATAATGATATTAATACTAACATATTAAGTTAACTATACTATTATACATATATTATGCTATAACTCTTATAATATATTAATATATACTAATACTATATGTTATACATTATGGAATATATATTATATATTATATCATAATACAGTGATACTAAATTATTACTAATACTATATACTATACTAATAGTGATATTAATACTATATAATAATATATGGTCATAGTGATTTAGTTATTGTGAATCAGTGATTAGTATAATTATATATTAGTATTAGTTATAGTGATTTAATATAACTATATTAGTATAAGTTATAGTGATTTAGTATAACTATATTAGTATTAGTACAAATATTAGTTAAAGTTATAGTGATTACTGTTTAGTATAACTATATCACTGATAGTTATACTAATACATTTTTTTTTTTTTTGGTAATAAAACGCTTCTCATTGATAAACAAAAAGTTACAGACATTTATCAAGCCAATTGGTTTGCCAATTGGTTTGAGAAATAAAGTCAGGAAAACTATCCCACCACATAGATATGGTTTCAACATTCCATGCATATCTTGCAAGCTTATGAGCTACCTCATTACCTTCCCTATAAACATGTTGGACTAAACATTCCCCAAAAACTTATTGTAACTTCCTAATCTCAATCACAAGGGATTCCAACATAGCGGTTGTGTCCCCCTCTGCTTGAAGAGCTTGGATTGCCAACAAACAGCCACTCTCTATTATTAGTTTTTGTATTCCCATGTTAGCACATAATTGTAGTCCTCTAAAAATAGCTAGTAACTCGATAGCTTCAGAATCAGTAACTGCATTTTCTACTTTGCTAGCTGCCCATACAATCTCTCCTGCTGCATCCCATAGAACCATTCCCACCACAACCCTATTCAGTGCACCAAACATTGCTCCATCAACATTGAGCTTCATAAATTCATTAGGAGGGGGTTTGCAACTTAATAACTCTGTAGCTTTTGCTTTAGGAACATGTTTAATTTCCTTATACCTCCCTAACAAAGAGACATCATTTTCAACCACTTGTCTTGGTTCAATTATTTCCTTATCATGTACCATTTTATTCCTTCTCCACCAAAAGCCCTAGGCTATAGAAGAAAACAAAGATAAGTCACCTACTTTACCATCTTTCAACACCTTCAAAGCAATCTCCATTACAGACATATTCATTTCCATCATATCCATAACAGGCACATATTGGACCCAACAATCTCTAATTAAATGACAGTAAAACAAGGCATGAGGGGTTTCTTCTAACCATTGTTTGCAAAAGCAATAAAACTCTTCCGTAGTCACTTGTCGTCTTTGTTGAGTAAGTAGTCCCTCTTTAGTACCTCTCCAAGCAAATACCTTGATTTTGTGTGGGAGTTGCATCTTCCAAAGCTCATTCCATAGAACATTGTGACTGAGAGCATCTAACATTCCCCATGGCTGCCATTTATTACTGCTTTGAAGAATCTATAACAGCTTACACTGAATTTACCATTCTGCTCCTCTTTCCATATCCATCTATCAGGTTGATCACCAGGACTTATAAAAACTTTCAGAATTTTAGAAGCAATTATTTGACTGAAGAGAGCTCTTATCTTTTCTACTTGCCACCATTTAGTAGTATGATCAATAAGACTTGCCATCTATCCTCTCTCCACTCTTCTCTAACATTCAAATCTTCCAACAGCAAAGAGTGATGCCCTGGGATCCACGAGTCCTTCCATATTTTTACAGTTTTGCCATCTCCAATCTTTCATCTCCAACCTTGATAGTTATACTAATACTAATAGTATTAGTATTAATATATCACTATAATATCCTATAGTGATATAGTATTAGTATAATTACTAATACTATCTGATTTATATAGTTCTTTATATATAGATTTAAAATGGATTACTAATACTAATAGTATTAGTATTAGAGCATAAAATGTAATTAATATACTAATATACATTAGTATACTAATGTATACTAATTAATTAAAGCGAAAATGTAATTAATATACTAATGTATATTAGTATTGCTAATGTATTATGTATTTATCAAAACGAATATGTTAAGAATTTATTAGGGTATAAAATGTTATTAATATATATAGTTTATGTTTAAAGCATATGATCAAATAAATTTCATGTTTAAAATTAAGATTTTATGTTATAAATTTTAATAACATTATCTTATATATAATTATAATTTATAGTATTATATATATTATATATAAAAATTATATATAATATTAAAAAAATTAATTTTAAATATATAATATAGCGAACCGGTCTAGTCCGGTCCTAAAAAGTATAGAACCGAAACAAAACTGGTATCGGCCAATTTTGGAACTAAAGGAACTGACTGGATTGGTTCCACCGGTTCGGACCAGTTTTCCGGTTAATTTTTACACCCCTAATATCAGTAATTGAAGATGAAAAAAAACATATAAGATGAACTACACTTCTTTTCAACTTCATATTCTGATAAAAGATTGTGGTGGCCTTAGGTGATTCATTAAAACTGAACGTACTAGTATTCAACACATGCACACCCTTATTTTCCCACATTCAAGGCCCAAGACCTGGTTCATTTAAGAACCGGTTGTTAAAGGATATATCCAATTAATTCGGCTTATATAAATTAAACAAGCTAGTTTGGTTGACCAAACTTTGCTTTTCTCCTTCTATTGATTGTCTTTCGAGAAAAGAAGAAACTATGGACATGCTTAGTTATGGAAAGTTTAGAGAATATTTGAGGATTTTGATAATTGTTTTAGATTGGATTTTCAAAAATGAAAGAAAATTTTAAATTATTTTTAAAAATAAGTTTTGTAATGAAGTTTATGAAACTCGATAGGAAAAGTTAAAAATTTGTTTTAGCATAGTTTTTTTAGAATTGTTTTTGTCAGAATTTGTAAAAGTTGCATTGACTTTTGTATTGGATATTGATCGGGTCAAAGGTTTGAAAACTCAATGGTTCTAACCTAACACAACACCTAGAGGGGGTGAATGGGTGTTTTTCAATTTTACTGCACTACGTAAAAATGTTGTCAAATAAGCAATCAATCACTGAAAGAATTATAGAAAAATAATCAACACAGAAATTTAGTTTAGAAATGGAAACGCAAATGAAGAATATGTTCAAAATCTAAAACCACTCTAGGAGTTAGTCACCACCTAAAATTCACTACAAAAATTTAGTTTATTACAACCAATTTAGTAACACTCATAAGCGAACATTTTTCTTGATGACGTGGCGTGACTCAAAACTCTCTCTCAACTTTTGAGGTTTTTTCTAGGTTTTTGGCATGGCTCATCCAGCCGCCCCGTCGTCTTCCACAGTGGGGTTACATTCTGGTGGGACTGTTAACGTAAAGGATGGTTTGGGGGGTCAGGCAGGACAGTTTGATGGGTCTGGCTTTGCGCGTGGTTATGCTGATGTCGTTGCTAATCGTCCTCAAGTGCTGCCAGAGGTTAATATCCCATTATGTGAACCTCTGTTTAGTGATGGCAAGATGTTTTTTGTGTTTTCACAACTGGAGATTATCAAATCTGCGGAACCGTTCCGTTATGCGGTGGTTCTGAAATTTATGCGTCGTCGTCCCTCTTTAGATCATATTCGTGGGTTTATCAAAAGTAGATGGGGGCTTAAAGTGCTGCCGGTTGTGGGGCAATTGTAGAATTTACGTAATGTGTTTATTAGACTCTTAAACGAGGAGGATTTTGTATCTGTTATGGCTCGTGGTAATGCAGATGTTATTGGGGTTCCTTATAAAATCTTCCACTAGACTCCAGATTTTGATGAAGAGGCTGAATCACCATTGGTTCCAGTTTGGATCTCACTCCCAGGCCTTCCTCCGAATTATTTTCATGTCTCTACACTAAAAATTATTGGTGGTGGGTTTGGTCGGTTTTTGAAACTGGATAATGCAACGGCTTGTGTGTCGCGTCCAGAGGCTACAAGGATATGCGTAGAGATGGATGTGTCCTTACCTTTAAAGCATAATTTTTGGCTCGGCCCGCCTGGAGTATCGTCTAGTCATTATCAAGAAGTGAAATATGAATCTGTTCCTACATACTGTGGATGGTGTCATAGACAAGGCCATGTGAAATCTCAATGTAATGCTAAAGACAAAACTGAGAAAAAAGGGAAAAAAAAAAAAAGATGCATTATGTCGATGCTAAAAATGGTAGTAAACTGAATGGAAAGCTGTGGGAGAAAAGAAAGTGGACGAAGGGCCGAAGTTGGCACAATGGGGCAACAACAGCACTAGGAATCAAGCTAGAAGAATAGAAATACTGAACCGGATTCATGGGAGACAAACAGAGTCAGAAAAACAGGGAGTGGACATTTTATATGTGTCTGCTAGTGGAGACGTTGTAAACCAAAGTCAATTTCTTTTAGATGATCCGATACTACAGTTAGTAGAGACTGGTGCAGAAAATCATATGACAGGTGTTGTTATGCTAGAACAACCGATACAGGAAGTACCAAGTCCTGGTAGTTGGTTTGAACAGTCCGAAAAGCTGGAAGGAGAGGAGTTGCGTACCGATGTGTTTGACGGCATGTCTGGTCTAAGAAGTGCGTTGAGGATTATTGATGAAGCTATGGAAATTGAACTTGATCGAGACACAGGAGGGGATGTTGATGCGGGTTCGAGGCTGCAGGGGCGGTTTTGGTCGGATAGGGAGAATGAAGATGAGTTGGAAGAATTAGCCACTAAATGTTATAAGTCTGATAGTGAAATTGAAGTTCCACTTAAACAGTTGAGGGGTGGAAAAAAAAAAAGAAACCTTTGGTTGTTCTTGAGCGGACAACAAGGTCTAATAAACATTATTGATTTTGATGATGATTTTAGTTTGGAATGTTAGGGGCATTCGTTCGTCGAAGGCTAGCTTACGGCGTATTGTGAATAAACACCGTCCTTCGATGGTAGCTTTGTTAGAACCATTTCTTTCGGTTAATAAGTGCTCCCGCTGGGCACGTTGGTTACGTCTGAATAATTTTTGTAACAATGTTGAGGTTGGAGGCAAGGTCTGGTTGTTCTGGGCAAAGGATATTGAATTTCAACTTTGTTCAGTCATGGAGCAAGCTTTATTGGGCTGGTTCTCTTTGGGGAACTATAGAGTTTTGGCTACTTTTGTGTATGCGAGTTGTTTTCAAAATCAACGGCTTAATTTATGTCAATATCTTGGTGATGTTAATGTGGCTGGTGAATCTTGGTTTATTGGTGGCGACTTTAATATTATCCGATCGGCATGGGAGAAAATTGGGGGTCTTTGTAGTTCTCCTCATGCCCGTATGGAATTTAATAGTTGTATTCAAGAGTGCAGTTTGTTAGATATTTTATCTGATGGTAACCAATTATCTTGGTGTAATAGAAGGTTAGGGGGCAGACGAATTTGGGCAAGGTTTGATAGAGTGCTGGTGAACTCTGAGTTTCATTCGCAGTTTCCTGGGAGTTAAATGGTGTACTTGTCTCGCACATCTTCAGATCATAGCCCAATGATCACAACGTTATTTCATGAAGGAAGGGTTGGACTAAAGCCGTTTCGGTTTCAACGAATGTGGTGCGAGCATGAGCAGTTCCTTTCAGTTGTTCAGGATTGCTGGAATCAGGAAGTTCTTGGATGTCCTATGGTGCAAGTCAGTGAGAAGCTCAAGAAATTAAAACTAGTGCTGCGAAGATGGAATTTAGAGGTTTTTGGTAGGGTGGAATCTGATCTTAACATGATTGAAGAAGAGCTGTTGGGATTGGAGTAGGCGGTTGTTAATGAGTATTCTCAGGAGACAAAAGTTGCATTATTGAACTGTAGGCAAAAACATCTACAGTACATGCTAAGAGAGGAGATTATGAGATGTCAAAAATTCTGCATTAAATGGATTCGGAAGGGGATGAAAATACAGCATTTTTCCATGCCTCACTGAGATGTAAAAAGAAATTCAAAGGGGTGGATCGAATGACTCTTACTGATGGCAGGATATTGGATTCGGGGGATGAGTTGCTTAATGAAGCAATGGAATTCTTCAAGGAACAACTGACGACGTCGTCTGTGAACGTAGAGGGTACTGGTATGAATCTGTTGACCTCAGTTATTTCGGATGCAAATAATTTGGAGTTGTGCAGAACTCCTTGTATTTTAGAAGTAAAAGAGGCTTTGTGGTCAATCTCGCAAGACAGTAGCCTGCGACCCGATGGGTTTTCAGCAAGTTTTTTCCATCATGCGTGGGATATTGTGAAAGAGGATCTTTTTCAGATGGCTGTGGAATTTTTTGAAGGGAAGCCATTGTCAAATTTCTTTGGGGCTACAAATATTGTGCTAATACCGAAAGTTGAAGAGCCTAGAAGTTTCTCACAATTTCGCCCAATAAGTCTTTGTTCGGTTGTATATAAGATTTTTTCTAAGATGATGGTGCATCGACTTTTGCCGATTATGGAGAAATTGATTTTTGAAGAACAGTCGGCATTTTTAAAGGGGCATAGCATTTTTTATAACATATCTATTGCGCAGGAATTAGTTCATAACATTAATAAGAAGACGAGAGGCGGGGATATTATGCTAAAAATTGATATGGCTAAGGCCTATGATTGAGTGAATTGGAAATTCTTATTGAAGGTTATGCGTAGGTTGGGCTTCTCGGAGAAATGGCGGGGACTGATATTTAATTGTATTTCATTTCCTATGTGTTCAATTATGCTTAATGGTGTTATGAAAGGATTTTTCAAGCCATCTCGAGGCATTCGCCAAGGTGATTCTTTATCGCCTTATCTCTTTATCTTATCTCAGGAGCTTCTTTCTCGCAGGTTAAAAGAGGATTTCCAGAAGGCAAAGGTCAGGCCATTTAATGTAAATGGAGGTGTGATTTTCCATTTATTTTATGCTGATGATGTTCTTATTTTTGCTAATGGGGAAAAGAAATATGTGACTCATTTAATGAAGACGATTCATGAGTATGAAGGTATGTCGGGGCAGTTGCTGAGCCCGGAAAAATCCTATATTTTTTTCTCCTCTATGTTTCCATCAGCAAAGAAATTAGAGGTGCTCTGTTTGACTGGTTTTGTGGAGGGTAAGTGGCTGTGCATATATTTAGGAGTGCCATTACATGTGGGAAAAATAACACTTCGGCTTTTTGAGCCGTTGATTTTGAAGGTGCAAAAAAAAATTGGCGAGATGGAAGAGTCAAGTGTTATCCTTTGGAGGTAAGATTACCCTTATTAAGCATGTGTTATCTAGCATGCCAATACATATGCTAGCAGTTCTGAATTTACCAAAGGGAGTGTTGAAAATTTTCAATTCTCTTTTCTCTAATTTTCTCTGTAACTCGAAAGAGGAGAGGAAGAAGAGGAAGTGGGTGTCATGGAAAAATATATGTTTACCAATGGAGGAGGGCGGATTGGGCATTAGAGATATTGCCGAAGTGCAAACATCGCTATTCATGAAATTTGCTTGGAAATTATTAGAGGGTAGATCCTTTTGGGCAAAATTTTTTATGGCAAAATATGCAAGAGGTGAACATCCTGCTGCCTTATCTCTCTCGATGGGTACTAGATTCTGGAGGAAAATTCTTTCAACTATGCCAATTGTGATTAAAAATTCAAGAGTCTTGATTCGGAATGGGAAGGCAAGCTTCTGGTATGATAATTGGCTGGGGGATGGTGCCATTAGTGAGTCACATGAGGTGATGGGAGATACTCGATTGACAGTTGCAGATCTCAGAAGGCAAGATGGTTGGGATAGGGAAAATTAACATCTATTTTGCCGGTGCAAATGGTAGATAAAATAGTGGCTTGGCAGGGGAGGATACGTAATGAAAATGACATTCTGGTCTGGCAACCATCTTTGGATAGTTTGTTCTCGACAAATTCAACTTGGTAACTCATTCGGTCACATGGTAATATTTGCCTTTGGCGGAAATGGTTATGGCATAAGGATATTCCAAAAAAAATGTCCTTTGTCTATTGGCGTGCAAAAAAAGGGGCTCTACCAGTGGATGCTGCTATTACTAAACTGGGGATTCCCTTGGTTTCTAAGTGTAACTGTTGTGGGTCTCCTCAACAAGAAACTAGTGATCATGTATTATGTGGTGGAGAGTTGGCTACTGCAGTATGGAATTATTTTGCAAGTATTCTGGGCGTAATGTTACCACAGACCCGGACTTGGCAAGGGATTCTAAATGTATGGTGGAATTGTGCGTCAATGTCTTCACCAACAGGGGTGTGCCATGGAATACTTCCTGTTCTAATCACTTGGGCACTTTGGAGAACTAGGTGTGCAGCTAGGATGGATGAGAAGAATACGAACTGGAGAGAGGTAGTTCGGTGGGTTAATTCAATTTTGTTATCCATCTTCTTTAAAGTTCAAAAATTTACTAGTTTGCATCCTCAAGATTTGAAAGTTGTTAAGATGTTAAATCTACCTTTTGTTCCGGTTGAGAAGAAATTACCAAAGGGTGTGGCATGGAAAAAATCGAGAAGGGGTGAAATAAAACTTAATAGTGATGGTAGCTCTCTAGGAAATCCTGGGAGGGCTCCGGGGGGGGCATTTTTAGGGATGATAAGGGGCGAATTGTGGCTGGTTTTGCATCAAGTTATGGTGTGGCGTCGAATACAGTTGATGAGGTTCGTGCACTTTTGGATGGACTACAAATGGCGCAACAATTGGGGCTCAGAGAATTTTTGGTGGAGTCGAATTTGGCGATCATAGTTAGTTGGATACAGTCTGGGAGTTGTTCGCTTTGGTACTTGAGGGAGTTTTGGGAAGAAATTAAAAGGTTGTTTATTGTTCTACAATGTAGTATTTGCCATACCCATACGGCGTCATGTCAAGCCCAAAGGGGCAAACCCTAAAATTCCTTTTTCTCTCTTCTTCCCTCCTATCCTGCGCTGCACCTATGACCTTTCCCGCATAGCTCTCTCTCCCTTTACAACTGTGGCCTTCCCTTTGCCCATGACCTTACATCGCCGCCACCATCCGCCATAGCCGTCGAGCCCAAGATTGGGCAGGTGAGCCCTAGGTCGTTGCCCATGATGTGGCGGAAGGAGCCAGAGTGTGCGGATGGTCTATAGGGGAGACCATGGTGCATGCGTAATTAAAATAATTGTATGGACTTTATGTGGATCACGACCCCAAGCCAAGATGGGGCATTACCCTGGTAGAACTCCTCTGGTCACTTGGGAGCGTGTAAAACTGAGTGACTTCCCTTGGATTGTCGCCAAGCTACCAAGGGCTCGGTTGAGACAGTAACTCTCATGTGCTGACTCTGTGGCCTTTGTGCTGGTGGAGGCTGGAGGGTGACTGGTCATGTAAGCGCCGAGCGTGGAGTTGGGCATCGCTCGTTACGAAGTCACATGCACGGTCATTACACGTGGTGTGACAAAGGGAGCCAAAGTATGCCGATGCTACATAGGGGAGACCATGGTGCATACCTTAATTAAATAAATGGTGGCTTTCCAAACAAAAAGGTGATTTTGAGTGTATGGATTTCTCTGTAAATTTTGAGAAGGAAATTAGTTTTGTGCAATTTTGATAATGCTGAAAAATCTCAATTCTTCCCCTTCACTATAAAATATCCATATTTTTGTGTGTATGGCTATACTTGCTGAGATTGCGAAATCAGGCTTAAACTTTGATGCAAAGGGTGGATATGAACTTGGAGGATTAGCAATGCCTGAGGAGCGAAGACTTCGGGACCTTCCCCCTTATGTAGCATTGATCCTGTGTTTTCCTTTTATTTAGTGGGATGACTGTATTAAATTTATGTTGGTGTTTGGGAGTTTTGGTGACTTATGGCTTATTTTGTTGGAGAATGTAATTTTAATTTCTGGTACTATTAGTATTTCAGACTGTCATTTTTTATTTTATTTTTATCTTTCGCTGCGTTTTTAACTACACACCTATACTTTGCATTCTTGCACACTCATGCTTCCACTTTGCGCATGGGGTGTGTGACCCGAGCAACCAGCAACCCGGGGTCGCGACTCCCGCCAAATCACAAGTGGGGGTCCAGGGCGCCACATTATAAGTCTAACTTGATATCATTCAACATTGTCTTTAAAGTCAAGGTTTTGTCTCCAAGATCCATTTCATTTAACTTTTTACACTTTTCAGACTATTTGACGAAATTACGAACTTTAAGTTGATTCATGGATTTCAATCGCTCTTTAACGCTTCGATCTTTTCTAGAAGCACTTATTTCTACAACTTGTGAAAACATAAGTGGATATTTATTTGTCAAATTTTGAATTTTGGAAATACACCATATAATTTAACCAAATAGCTAATCAAGAAAGTCACATGAGGTTACCTGTTATGATGTCTCCATGGCCAATTCTTCAGCAATGTTTCTCTTATGAGGTGGATGATAATTTGCTTATTGTTCTATGTTATCATTGAGATGATCAAAAAAGGAATTACATGTCTTTTGGAAGATACAAGCAAGCACTTCATCGACAATCACATCTCTAGTTTCTATGCTCACACTGATTTTGCTAACCTTAAGGAATTTGACATTTCAATTTCCTCAATACTGAAATCACGATTAGAAACAATGCAACCTATACCATTCGAATCTCCTGAGTAATTAATAATGATAATGTACCGAATAACTATTATATGACTAAACTTTCTTTCATTTTGGTTATAAAAGCTTACTTTAACTTGACTATCCATATATGTATATGCCTTAAGTGAGTCCACAACTCAAATAATAAGTCATTAACACTACCTTATTAAGAACACAATATAAGTTCTACACTATTATTTTAAGAGTTTTACTACATTTTTTCAAGACGTTGAGAAAATACGCCAAGTGACTTGACTCATAATACTTTTCATGCCACTCACTACTTCAATCAAATTCGATGATTTTCACCTGTCTACCTAGCTCCATTTCCTCCCCATGAGAAGTACCTCAAGAATTGTAAAAGGCTTGAGACTTCTCATGTAGTAGCTAGATACTTCCATACCATGAAAATCATTTATGAAGATAATGAGATACTTCTATCTATCAAACATTATAGGGAAAAAGGGCTATATGTGTCTATATGCATTATCTCAAGAAGCTACCTATTCCATGTGGCATCTTTTCTTGATATGTTTGATTTTCCTTCCTTTTATACAAATTAACACAACTTGAGATTAGAAAATCTAAATGCAAAAAATCTTTTATTAACTAATATTTACAACTTTTCTTTAGAGATCTTCTCTATTTTTTTGCAGCAAATAAAGTTTTTCTTTAATCATGTTTCAAACCTCTAAGCCAAAAATTGTAAAATATTTTCATAATCATATTTCATATGGTTCCAATACATGCCTATAAGTGTAGAATATTTTTAACAAAATCATTATGAAGGAATAATGAATAAAAATCTTATTGGAAGAAAAAACGGAACCAACATAAATGACATTTTGAAACAAGTTAAAACATGAACATCCGTACTTGAGTTTAACCATAAAAATAAGTATTAACATTCATAGAGTTTCATTTGAAATTTATACAGGCAAGAGAAACAAATTGAAATCTGAACATTTGCGCTCGAGTTTTACGTAAAAAATTAAGTACAAACATTTCTAAAATTTGATTTGAAACTTAAAAAAAGTTTATCATTCCCTTCAAATTAAGTCCTATGTTTATGACACCTAAACATTCATGTGTCCTTGTTTCTTTTAAAAATGAATCGACCCAATTCTTACACTTTGGTGACCCTCAGTTCTTTCATTTCCCAAAAGATATACTTGTTTTCAAATACAAATTAGCAAAATAAATTTGTATCAATCTAACAACCATTATCAATTCGTTCATATTTCATTACTTTGATGAAACAATAATGCCTTTTGAGTAATTAATTATATCTTCTTAAACATTGTACTTTTCTGAACCTTGAGGCTATTTTCAATAATAATTGATGTTAGACTAAAAAGGAATAAATTAAGGTCTAAAAATTTTAGTGTAAATTTGACATGCTCATTTTTTTTCTAAGCTAGAGTTATTCTGTACAAGAAACCTTGTAATGATATTCATATACTTACTGCAAGAAAAGTATTTTGATCACATTAATGCTTTGAGTTTGACATTTATACACAAAATAAAATTTAAACCATTATGGAAGAACTAATAGTTTCATCGAGATCCCTCCTTTGCGAGTGAACACCAACACAAAATGTTCATTCCAGTTTAAATTTAGAATTTAAATCGTTATGAATGAGCTAATAGTGTCATCTAGATCCCTCCTTTGAGAGTAAACCCCAACAGAAAAAATAATTTCTCAAGTTTTAAATATAGAATTTAAACCTTTATGGAGAATTTAAATAATTATGGATGAACTAATAGTATCATCGAGATCCCTCCTTTGGAAGTGAACCCCAACACAGAAAATGTTCTCACTAATCTTAAATTTTGTGCATGAACTAGCTGTATCACCAGCATGCATTCTCCTTTGGGAGTAAGTTCTGACATACAAAATGTTCCCTCCAGTTTTAGAGTTTGTGGATGAACTAGCTATATCATCAGAATTCACATTTGGGAGTAAACTCCGACATATAAAGTGTTCTCTCTAACATTAAATTATGTGGATGAACTAGCTGTATCACTAGAATTCTGCGTGGTCTTTCTGATCTTTCTAGTGGAGGGAATCACATGTCTTGGTGTAATGGGCATGAGGGGAGCTCTAGGAGCTGGACAAAATTGGATAGAGTGGTCATTAACAATGCTTTCTCATCTCAGTTTTTGTTTGTGCAGCTAGAATATTTGAGGAGGAAATCTTCTAATCATTGCCCGATGGTAGTACATTTTGATCGGCCCCATACATGTTATGGTCCATCTCATTTCCGGTTTCAGAACATGTGGTGCTCACATGAGAGATTTTTGGCTTGCGTGGAGGAGGCTTGGAATAGGCCGAATTCGGCTTGTGGGCTTTTGAAACTAGCTATTCATCTTAAGTGCACCAAAATGGTGTTAAGAGCTTGGAACAAAAATTCTTTTGGTCGAGTGGAGGTTATCGTCAAGGACTTGGAGACTCGGTTGGAGAACCTGGAACATCAACTCCAGCTTGGGTACTCTCAGGAAGTATAAGCTGAATTTTTTGTGACCAAACTTGAGTTGCAGCTTTGGGAGAATAGAGAGGCAACACGTCTTCACCAGATAGCTAAGACGAAGTGGCTACTGGATGGAGACAAAAATACTCAATTTTATCATTCTATGATTAATCAGCGGTGCAAACAAGGTCTTTTTTCTCGTATGGTGCTTTCAGATGGGAGGGTTTTAGAAAATACCGAGACGGTACATCAAGGTGCCACTACTTATTCTCATGAGTTTCTTACAAGGGATACGGGGGTGGATAATGCAGATATTTCTTTTGAAATTGCTCCTATCATCTCGGGTGGTGAAAATGAGATGCTTTGTACAGTGCCGTATGAGGAGGAGGTAAAAGAAGCAGTTTTCTCCATTCCTAAGCAAAGTAGTCCAGGCCCTGATGGGTTTGGTTCAGCTTTCCATATTGCTTGTTGGGATATTGTTAAACAAGATGTGCTTGAGGCGGCGCAAGAATTTTTTAGTGGGGTGCCGCTACCCTGGTTTTTTTCCGCTTCCTTGATTGTTCTTATTTCTAAAGTGCAGGATCCATTGAGTTTTGATAAATTATGTCCGATAAGTTTATGCTCGGTGGCTTACAAGATGTTTTCGAAAATTCTTGTTAAAACAATGACTCAGATTATTCACAAGTTGGTTTTCCTAGAACAAGGTGCTTTTGTGCCAGGTACAAGCATCTTTGAAAATATTACGCTTGCACAGGAGATGGTTCATTCTCTGAATAAGAAAATTACAGGTGGGAACGTGATAATAAAAATTGATATGACGAAGGCATATGATCGCGTTGATTGGGGTTTTTTATTGGCCGTTCTTAAAGCTTTTGGTTTCTCTTCTAATTCTTGTTGGTTAGTAGGGGAGTGTATGAAATCCCCTTGGTTTTTAGTGATGATGAATGGGACCTTTAAAGATTTTTTCCAACCAACTCGTGGTTTACGGCATGGAGACCCTCTATCTCCATATTTATTTATTGTGATGGAAGAAATCGTGACAAGGTTGCTAAAAAAGAATTTTGAAGAAGGTAGGATTGGAAGCTTTCATCACCCGATAGGGGCTCCTTTGATTTTCCATTTATTGTATGTGGATAATCTCCTAATTTTTGTTAATGGTGGGAAGCGATCTATTAGGAGACTTGTTGAGATTCTTGAAATTTATGAAAGATGGTCGGGACAAATGATTAGCAAAGAAAAATTTGCTCAGTATCCATCGAAGTCCATTTCTTCAGCTCGGGTACGTGCACTTTTGAGGCTTACGGGCTTTCTGGAAGGAAATTTTCCTGCCACTTATTTGGGTGCACCTCTTGTGTCGAGGAGGCTTACGACTAGAATTATTGAACCTTTGGTGGAAAAGGTTAGGAAAAAAGTTGCAAGGTGGAAATTTAAATTACTTTCTGAAGGGAGAAGGTTGACTCTGCTGAGACATGTTCTATCAAGCATGCCTATTCATATTCTTTCCCTGATAAATGTTTCGTTGGCAACCATTGGTCATATTAATGCTATTTTGTCAAATTTTGTTTTGGGGTAGTGTTAATGGCATACAGAAGATGAAATGGTGAGCTTGGCAAAATTGTGTATGCCTACAGAGGAGAGTGGTCTGGGTTTTAAAGATTTCAAGGAGGTTCAACATGCACTTCACTTGAAATTTGCTTTTAAATTGATGACCACTAATTCTTTATGGACTAATTTTTTCAGGGCAAAATATCTTAAGGATAGTCAAGTTTCTTTAGTCACTACAAATTACCGAGGGTCTCACTTATGGAGATCAATTCTTTCAGTTGTGCCTGAGGTTTTTGATAATGTTAAAGTGTTGGTCAGAGAAGGGAATGCATCCTTTTGGTATGATAGGTGGCTAGCTTCGAGGCCACTCTCTGTTCGGGTGGAGGATATTGCCAATGCCAAGCTTCATATTAATGAATGTTGGCTGGAGAACAGTTGGGACGTGGGACGTTTGACCGAGCACGTTGGGGAGGAGGCCACTTTGGAAATTATACATAGCTCTTATTTTGGTAAAATAAGGCCTAATTTATTTGTATGTCAGTCATCTAATGAGGGCAGGTTCTCGAAGTCCATCACATGGGATGTGATTCGAAAAAGAGGAGATCAGATGCAATGGAAGGAGTGGATCTGACACCTGTTCGTTGTCGAAAAGAGTTTCCATTTGGATGTGGAAAGCTTATTTATGTTGTCTAGCGTTGATGAAAGGGTGTAGAGCAGAGGAGTTGCCCTTGCGTCTTCCTATGATTTTTGTATTTGGAAAGTTGGTGAGACACTTGACCATGTACTGTGTTCAGGAGAATTGGCTAATAAGGTATGGGAGAATGCTAGCTTGACATTGGGTGTTCCTTTCAACTGACTTGGAAAGCTAGAATTTCGGTGTGGTTCCGTTGTGCAAAAAAGATTTATGTTCAAGGCATACTCACTGGTTTATTACCATGCTTGATCACTTGGCAACTTTGGACAAGAAGGTGTAAAGCTAGGATGGAAGGGGTGCAAGATAGTGCTACCCAAGTTTGGTGGTCTGTGAAATATTGGCTTTGTGTTATCACTGGGGTGCATAAATTTTCTAGCTCTCTTTCTGTGTGGGACATGAAGCTTTTGATGGAGCTAAATATTGTCTTCCCCCCCCCCCCCCCCCCAACGACAGTGTCAGCAATTTATGGTAGCTTGGCAGAAGCCTCCTGCAAGTTGGTTTAAAGTGAATTACAATAGAAGTTGTCATGGTAACCCTGGAAACTTTAGGGAGGGGGAGTGATTCAAGATGAGATCAGTACTGTGAGGGGAGCTTTTTCAACCCATTTTGGTCATAGTACTAATAATGAGGCTGAGTTAAGGGCTATTACAAAGGGGATTATTTTGTGTAAGGCTAAATATTTTTAATGTAATCATTGAAAGTGATTCTAAGGTGGTCATGGATTGGCTTCGTGCCAGTGTTCTTTGTAGTATTTATGGGACTATTGGGAAGAACTACTTGTTGCTCTAGTAGGGTTCATTATTTGGTTGTACATCAATTTCGGGAAGGTAATCAAGAAGCGAATTTCCTAGCATGGCAAGGTGAGTTGGGACGGGATTTTATCTATGAGGGTCATCAAAATTTGCCGAAAATCTTGAGAGGTATTCTTGGTCTGGACAAATTGGGTTGTCCTAATTTAAGGTTTTAATTTGGTTTGGCTTACAACTAGGCATGTTTAGGTTCTCTTATTTCTTTATTTTCCTTTAGAGTTTGTATAGCTTGGTTTTTTTTATTGGTTTTTTTTTTTTTAATGCCTGGGATGATTTCTTTGAATATTTTGTAAATCTCAAGTGTCCTGATTGTTACCACAATATTCATCCGCCATAAGCAAGGCCAATCAATAAAATTTGGGGTATCGTTGTAACGACCCGATCCTATATTTTAGGGATAAATTACATATAATTTTATTAGGCTTAATAAATGAGTTAAAGCCCATAAAAGAATTTATCGGATAGATTATTTTTAATTGAACCTAGAGTTAAGGCTCCATTATTTTTTTTCTTACTCCAAGTTCGTGAGTGTTAGACTCCAAACACTTTTATCATTCTAGATTCCTCTTCGTAATAAAATCCCTAACTGATTTCCTCTATAAACTCCATGCACGTCTCTCCCTTTCCTTTCTCTAGGGTTTTACCATCACCTCTATACATACACATGTATTTCCCCCCTGCACATAGAAACTGCCCAACCCACGTCCAGTTTCCACAAAATGCACCGTGAGCCATCTCACGTCTGTCCAACAATACCACGTTTGCTCCCCAACCCCATGAAGACCACAACGCAGCGCCTGGTCAGTCCACATCCCATGCAGAAGCCATGAAACCATGAAACCACCAGCCGCAGCCATAGCTCTTTTCTCCACCATGAAACCACCAACTTCAACCATAGCTCTTCTCTCCACCAAGAAACCACCAGCCGCAACAAACCACCGAGAGACCACGTACGCCAGCCATCGTCGAGACCCAACAACCCCACCTTTCCCCTCGGTCACAGCTTAGGGCGAACAACACAACCACCTGCACGACGGAAACCCGTGCGTTAGCACTGCCCAGCCCCACGTAAAGTAGAAAACTTGGCCTCCTCCCCTCAAACCCGCACGCCCAAGCCGCTCCCTTTGACGTGAACTACAACAGAAACAAGACTCATGCACGCCGAAAACCATCCCTTTCTCCCTCACATCTCACGGCCTCTACACCACGGCGGCGCAGCTACACCAAGAACCACCAAGGCGAAAGCCAGCCCAACTCACCAACAAGCGAACAGGCTCTGTTTTCACCACCGAAAAGCAGGGGACTTTTCTCCCCACCGTGAGCCACAGCCCAGCCACCTCACGGCACCAACTCCCTCCACGTCGTCACCACACTGCATTGAGAGTGCCGCCTGGCACCTCACCCCACCACAAGCCGCCACCCTGACTCTGTAAGTTCACGCCGACCTCTTCATGCATAGCCTCACGACATTTTCTTGTTCTCCAGTAATCTCTCTCTCTCTCTCTCTCTCTCTCTCTCTCATCACCCTCTGTTGCATAGTGATCGCCTAACTCACCGTGAAGCACCACCACACCCCTCCCACTTTCAGTTGCTGCTCATCCCCACAATTTGATCACGGTAAGCCCCTGCCCTTGCCTCTCACGGAAGTCCAATCCCGAATGCATGCAAACCGTAGAATAAATTTTAGGTGAGTTAGTTAAAATTACAAAAATACCCATACCTATTTAAGATTAACAGTTGAGAATATAATGTTTGGAAGATTTTAGGTTTAGAAAATATAGGATATTTTAGTAGTTTAGATTTTAAATAAAATCACATGTTTAATTAAAAATTTATGCAAATTACGTGTTTATTTTTATAGGAGACCGATTACGCATTGAAAATAGTGAATTAGCACTGCAAGGTAAGTAGCATGATCATACCCTTATACATATGTATGGTAAATTGTTTGTCTTTTATAAAAATATCATGCATGTATACTCTCCATTGGAACCCCCTTTTTATGTACCCAAATTATGATAAAATTATAAAAATCCATAATTTTATGTGAAGAATTATCATTAAATTATTTATGAAAATTCATGATTTTATGAAATGAGTTATGCATCAAAATATTTATGAAAAATTATGTATCACGACATTTATGATTTTATGTGAGGAAATATGAATCACGACATTTATGAAAGAATACGATTTCGTTTAAAATCTGTGATATGATATGACAAGTATGCATGCGATTTCTTTTGAAATCTATGATATGACCTATGCAAGTATGATTATGATGAAATATGAATTATAAGATATATAACGGCCTATGTTATGATATGAAAATGGTACCTATGTTATGGGTATATTGCATTGCCAAGTCGTACATGTTGGTAGTGCACCCAGTATGTCTTCCTTATGTATGGATTCCACAACTCGCGGCTACGGGCGGAATCGAAATCTATTTAGATTTGCTAATACTAACTCACGGGGTCAACAGTGGGTAACGGCCTATGATAAGTGAAAGATAAGTTCATGTTCATGTTATTTACGTATGCATTTATAAGTATGCACGTTTTTCAAGAAACCTTATGTTTATTATGTTTACTGTATGATGTGTTGTTTATTGAGTATTCAACTCATTTTTGTATATTTTTATGTTTATAAAACACCATAGATGATGATTTTAATGCGGATGAGATTGCAGGACAAAACTTGACCCAGGGAGGCAAGGCAGAGGCCTAGATAGTTTATATCATGTTCAGTTTATGATTTAAGGTTTAAAGTAAATTATTTTGATAAACACATGAGATTTTAGTATTTTTTTTAAATAAGTGCTATTTTAAATTTTAAGTATTTAATAAAGTTTTTTTTATTTATGGAAATCTTTCGCATTTGGTGCGTCATTAAAAGAAAAGTTTTTAGTCAAGTTTAATAGCACACTGACTTCTCGAAAATTCTAAAATGTCTTTATTGGGGAGCGGAGTGTTACAAACGTCTTCTATTTTTTTTTTTAAATTGTTACCCCCACATAACTAATTATATTACAGATCCAATCATTTTAAATTATTAGCCATGATATTAAGGAGTTAATTTGTTGTCATCCAAAATCAAGTAAGATTTTGTATCTTTGGGCAACCAAACCCTTCCTTGATTTTGGTACAAATTACTCACTCATTTAAAATTAACATTTATATATGTACATATATAGCCAACCATACAATAAAGTTCACAAAAAATATAATTTTGAATTTTATAACCAATAGCCATAATTCAAGTCCAAATAACTGATACATTTATATGGCTAACCATACAGTAAAATTTGTAGGAAACAATAACTAAGATGTTTATAATAAATAGCCACATTATTTCAAGTGCAAATAATTCATATATTTATATGGCATACCATAGAATAAGATTCATTGGATATAATAATTAAGAATTTTATAACTAATAGCTATAATTCAACTTTAAATAATTCATACATTTATTAAACAAGAAGGCACATGTTTTGAGAGAAAAGAGAGAAATAATTATGCTTTCGATTTTTTTTTGTTCACCTGTTCGGGCTAGGCCAAGCTTCAGCCCACTACGGGTACACATTCTGTTCTGTAAACAAGGACCTATGAGTAGGATTAGGACCCAAGCCCAAGTCTTAAGCCCATCACTTAAACCCAACTTGATGATAAGTTGCCCTACCCGTTTCTGTGACCCATAACCCGGAGATATCTTCTTGTCAACTCGTCCAGGTTGCGCCCCACCAAATGATTTTTCAACCTCTTTTCCAGCCATGGTCGTCCTCGGCTAGTAGATGACAAGAAGGCAACCCCGACCTCCCCCGTCTCTCTCTCTCTCTTTCTCTCTCCCTCTTTGTACTTTACCAAACGATGCCGCGATCGTTAGGCCTTATATCTCTATGCGCTGCTGCCACAGAGACACCGACGAGGAGGTTTTCGGCCTCCTCCTAGCACCAAACACCGATCCCTTTTACTTTATTTTATTTTTGTTTTTGTATCAAAGAATCATACAAGAAGACATTGTCGGGTAGCATCCATTCGGGGTTTCATAGCCCATAGCCTTACGCCGCCTCACATGCTGAGTTACTGGCGAGGGTAAACCGAGAGATGCATATGGAGGCCATGAAGTAAAATCAAAACGCAGTTATTATATATCTACGATATATTTTATCGAGATTATAGAATAACTAAAACCTATCTCTCTTATGCCACATGTTTAAAATTTTAACATAAAATATTAATATTTAGATATTTGACTTTCTATGATTCATCATAATAAATAATATCAGTTAGAAAATATTACATTTCTCCATTCCAGTTGATGAAGAATCTAACTTGATTATGAGAGAAAGATCACCCTAACAATATTACCTCTGAGTGTCTTCTGATGGCTAGAGGCATAATTTTGTTGTAAGTGAGAACTATTAACCCTCTAAGTGCTTACATAGACTTATGACCATTATAAAATCTAGAGGTATTTGTGTCCTACTGTAACTCATTTATTAAGTAATATAATTTGAACTAGTATGTATGAGTTTTAATAAAACACCAATAACTGATCCTCAAACAATTATATACATGAGATAAATTTGAGGATGCAAAATCAGTCGGAAGAAGTTGCAGTGACTAGTGGGGCTTCTAAATTGTTACAGATATGGTAGCTGTCCAATCTATTTTGGAGAAGTTGCCGACAGAATTTGGTTATTGAGCTTTCTTTCAAGAGTAAGAATCCACAAATGCAATTAATTGAGTTTTTCAGTGTCATCGAGAGAGAACCTTACTTCATAAAAAGCACGATGCTAGCTATCTGATTGGGTACAAACAGCATGACTCCCTTCGAGGGTAATTTCATTCGACCTAATGCCTTCGAGATCAGTAATTTCATTCCAACGTACGTTAAGTATTGGCATTTGAACCTAAATCAACCATTCGAACGTCGTTCAAAAATGGATTATATAAGTTGTCGCACATCATATTATTTTCGTTTTCATCACAATTTCTTTCCATATGCTTCCTAATTCACGCTTTAATAATTCTTGTATTACTACAAATATAATAATAATAATAAAATACTTCATTTGAAAAAAACTAATCAAAATAAATAGGAGAATGATAGCCTTCCAACTAGTTAATTACAACCAGTTTACCATTAATTAGATAATAAAATATATTTTATAAAATTATAAGATGGTTTTCGTATCACTTTTTTACTTTTTATTTTTGGTAATTTGCCATTATCAACGAGTTGGAAGGTTATCATTATTCAAATAAATTACTATATAAAAATTATTTTGATGATTATATATACAAGTGGAAGTTTTTTTAGGTCTCATTTTCTATTATTGTTTTTCAAACTACTCAATTTTCAAGACAGATGATACATATTTGTCTAACATTATCCTTCCTTACTTTTGGTTGGTTGGCCAAAATGTGCATTTTCTCTTCCGTTTATTGTCTTTCAAGAAGGGTCCCACTATAATCTTCAAAGTAAAGTGTCTAAACTAATTCGGTTGACCAAAAGGTTTTTTCTTTCTTTCTATCCCACCATAAATTCCCAAATAACTTAAGTATCTCCAAATAATTTTGATTCCCTTTGCCTAATAACTCAGTCCAGGGGAGGGGCCTCATCAAGAAGAAAGGAGGAGAAGATAATTAAGGAGGGAAAGCTGAAACAAAAAAGTGGGGAGAGGAAAATGGTGTCAGGAGAAAATAGGTGATGCGACATAAAAGAGGTAGTATGTGACATAAAAAATGGAGGAATCGATAAAAGAGAGGAACCAGAAGGCTTCACGGAAGGTCCCCACAATAATTTCCAATAAGTAAAGCCTTTACAAATAACTTGCCTTATTCTAAACATAAACTACGGATATGGACCGGAGTAGTGACCCGGCTTGAATCAGATTGCTAGATGTGAAATTTAATGCAATACTTGCAAACTACTGCCAATATAGTACTTTTTTTTCTTTCATATTTTAATGTCCAAATATGTTTTAATTAGCTTTTAACTCTATTGATTTAAATAAAAGAATTGCACTTCATCACCTAATTTTACCGAGCCTTCATAGTTTTTACATTATTGGTAGTGTCGCTGCCGCATAATTGACCACCCAATTGATACGAAATGATCAAATTGGTAGGGAAGAAGTTACAATGGGACTTCTAAATTGTCAGCAATCCAATCTATTTAGAGATCGTATTACTAAGTCAGATGCATATATATATATATATATATATGTTTGTTGGCCAGAATGTCCATTTCGTACTATTTGTTTTTTGATCAAAGGGGTATGAGATTTTGAATCCAAGTTTTTCATTTGAAAAATTAGCCTATATGCTATTAGACCATCAGGATCTTGGCGTCCATTTCCTACCATTGAGTGTCCTTCAAGAAGGGTCCCATAATAATTTTCAAGTAAAGTGATATTTTCAAATAATTTGAATTATGCTAAACGTAAACTTGGTCAATATTTTAGTTCCCTGTGCATCATGTAGCTTTAATACTATTAGTACCCTTATTACAAAAAGGAAAACAGAAAATATAAGAAAAAAAATAAAAGTTCGGCCATTTGTGATAGCATCTTATAAGAGAGAGACACGCAAAGATACAACATTATAAAATATAAATAAATAAATAATTTTGTGTACTATTTCTTCATCAAGACGGAAATTAGTTTTTTTATTAGCTAGCCATGTGGGTCGACCTAGGAATATTTCAAGACGGAAATTATCAACTACTACTTTTATTATGTTGATAGGAAAATCTATCCAGACGTACATACATAAAACTAGTATAAAAATAAATAGACTAAAATAATCAGCTTTGGGATATCAGTATCTCTTATCAGTGTTCCAAATAGAAAGTAAAACAATGACAAGCACTACTCCAAATCAAACATGACCTTATAGATCGTTCCCACCATTGGCTGTCTTCTTGTGAGAGTGATGAAGATTGTTGCAAGTGGGAAGGAACTAAGGGTGCAAATTGTAAAACATCATCCGCAATTTTATGATACATGTTTATTTTAGGTCTCGTTTTCTTTTAATTTTTTAAAACTACTCAATTTTATGATACATGTTTATAAAACATTACCCAGCTTCCTTACTTTTGGTTGGCCAAAATGTGCATTTTTCCTTCCATTGATTGTCTTTCAAAAAGGGTCCCCCACATTAATTTTCAAGTAAAGTTTTTCCACTAATTCGGTGGACTACAAGGGGTTTTTTGTTCTCTCTTTCTATTGATTGTCATTCGAGAAGGTGTCCCACAATGATTTCCTAATAAGTCAAGTCTTTACAAATAGCTTGCCTTCTTGTAAATGTAAACAACGGAAAATACTAGTTTGGTTCCCTATTCGTGTAGATTTAGGAGAGGTTTCGATATTAAGTTGAGATGAGATGAGTTGATATGAAAATTGAAAGTTAAATCAAATATTGCTAAAATGGTAGTGATAGGGTTACTACACTCTTACTACCCATTTACTACTTATAGTGTATTTGAAGTTTTTTTTTTTTATCATTTTCTTTTAAGTATTTTTTTAATATCGTTAATCATTAAGAAAAAGTTAAAAAATATATATAATTTTACTAATAGTCACTTCCTTAACCATTAAGTAAAATAAAAAATTAAAAACAATCAAATACAAAAAGATTAGTAGTAAATGGGTAGTAGGAGGGTAGTAACCATATCATTATCCTTATTGGAATATTATTTTTTAATATTATTATTGTTTTGAGATTTGAAAAAGTTAAATTTTTTATTATATTGTGTAGGAACTTAAAAAAATTATAATGATTATATGAGATAAGTTGAGATGAGTTAAGAAAATTTTTGTATCCAAACAAGGCTGGAAAAGACTACGGATATGTAGTACTGACCCATGAATCAGATTGATAGATTTGAAATTCAATGAAATACTTGCAAACTACCGCCAATATAGTACTGTTTTTTTCTTTCATATTTAACATCATGTTTTAATCTCTAAATATGTTTTAATTAGCTTTTAAATCTATTGATTTAAATAAAAGAATTGCACTTCATCACCGTCTTGATCTTCACCTTTTACTGAGTTTTCATAAAATAAAAGAATCTTATTTTATTTTATGCACAATGTTAATAACTACTTTCTAAAGTATAAGAAAAATGCTTAATTAATTAATTGTTGTGTTAAAAAATAGTCTCGTTTGTTTTCGAAGATGAGATGAGATGAATTGAGATTAAAATTAAAAAATTAAATAAAGTATTGTTAGAATATATTTTTCAATATTATTTTTATTTTGAGATTTGAAAAAGTTGAATTGTTTTATTTTATATTAGAATTTGGGAAATTTGTAATAATTAGATGAGATAAGATGAGATGAATTTGAAAAAGTTGAATTGTTTATTTTATTTTGTATTGAAATTTAGAAAAGTGTAATGATAAGATTGAGATGAGATGAGATGAGATATTTTCTGAAAACAAACGAGACCTTTTTAAATCTAAACGGCACGCTAGCCACTTTTTATATTCTATAATTAATAAATGGTAGATGATCATGATCTTGATTGATGAACTTGAGAAACGGAATAGAGGCCTCAATACGTAAATTGATCAATCCATGTTATAATTAGTTCGACTTTAAATTTGAACGTAAGAAATAGTTACGATTTGACACTTTGATTACAAAACACTTTGTGCATTTTGTCAACATTCTACATAGAGAAATAATAATTGCAGTTGTGAGTATACAAGTATTGCGTAATTATTTTGAAAAAAATAAATAAATATGAACCCACATGAAAAAAAAAAAATTAATAGTAAACCCCACTCTTTTTTAAAGCGATTGCATAGTATTTGCACACTCCACGACTGCATGTAATATTACTCTTCTATGAATAATATATTGACATGCTAAAAAAAATTAAAATAATTAGAATGGAAAAAAAACCATATTTAATAATGAATATTGTCTCAAATATTTGTGAAGTATATGATAATATCCATAATATATATATATATATATATGAATTTATATATAAAATGGTCCCTTCGTCCGGATTCTTTAATTTTCATGTCAAATACATACCATATTTAAGCATTTTCAAAGCTTACAAATGTCCAGTAGCAAAAATTGAAGAGATTAATAAAAGAAAATAATATAAAAATTAAGTTACAAAAATAATGATAAAATGACTACAACTTAAAAGTACAAATTCAAAGAAATTAAAAATTAAACTTAAAGAATGAAAAAAGTTATTATTAATAACCTAAATTCTTTACAAATAACTAATTAAAATATAACCTACAATTAATGTAGTTCTTTTTTTTTCCCCACGAAAAAAGTGTTTGAAGTCAAAATGTTCAAAATTTATAAGACGTACGTGAATGATACGGTAGGATAAACGGATTATGATGTGAGTGAACAGGTTCACAAAATTATTTGACGTGAAAATTGGACTATCATTCTAAACCTTTTTCAAACGCTGCATTAAATTCTCTGATCCTAAAACTACCGGTTTACAAAATTCATACAAATTAATTATCTTCTATTATTTTGGCACTTTTATATATATTTATTTATTTATTTTTAAAAGTCTACAGAAAAAGTTCTACCACATGCAAGCGACGACGGATGACATGAAAGGTATATATGATTGTCGGGCATGAAAACGTGTAGATCAAGTTTTAACTTTGTTTTTCCAAATAATAATTGACCTTATTTACATGCCCCCCACGGTTTCAAACTACTTTATTTATATTCCTGGAAATATCTATCTAGACCTACATTCATAAAACTAGTATAAATATAAATCAATTAGTTCTCTTTGGGATATCAAAACCAAGAGTACTTGCATTTAAGATACAATATCTCTTGTCAGTGTTCCAAATACAGAGTAAAACAATGAGAGCTTCTTATCTCCAATTTCTGCTTCTACTAGTACTTGGACTCTTATCATGTAAAGCGACAAAACTTGGATTTAGTTTCGATTTGCATGATTCTAAAGTCAGATGCATAGAGGAAGAACGACAAGCACTCCTCCAATTCAAACAACACCTTGTTGATCCTTTCCATTGGCTGTCTTCTTGGGACAGTGGTGAAGATTGTTGCAAGTGGGAAGGAATTCAATGCAGCAACCGAACAGGTCATGTTGTTACGCTTGATCTCCAGGCAGATTGGTCATATGATGAACCTACAACTAAATATCTAGAAGGTGAGATAAGCTCTTCATTACTTGGATTGCAATATTTGACTTACCTGGACTTGAGTTTCAATAACTTTTCCGAGAAACCTTTCCCAAACTTTGTTGGCTCACTCAGTAAATTACAACATCTCAATCTTTCATATACCCAAATAGTCGGAACCATTCCACAACAGTTAGAAAATCTCTCGGGATTGATTTCTCTTGATCTCAGTTGGAATTATGATCTGACGGAGGCACATAATCTTGATTGGTTAATTCATCTTCCATCCCTAACACACTTGGACCTAAACTCTGTTAACCTCAGCCAGGTAGTCAATTGGCCCAATAAGGTTATGATGCTCCCTTCTTTGATACACTTGAGCCTGAGTGCTTGTAGTCTGATCTCCACAACGACTCCTCAGTTGCTTTCCATCAATGCTAATTTCTCATCACAACTTCTATTTCTAGATCTTTCCCAGAATTATCTCACCTGCTCAGTATTTCATTGGTTGTTCAACGCCACTACAAGCCTTATTGATATGGACCTTAGTGTTAATAGGTTACAATGCTCCATTCCCGATGCCTTTGGGACCATAAGTTATCTTCGAACACTAAATCTTACTGTAAATCAACTTGTTGGTGACATTCCAAAATCTTTTTGGAATTTATGTGCCTTAGAGTCATTGACTCTTTCGAATAACAATCTTAGTGGAAGTCTTTACGAATTTATGAGTAATGTGTCAAGTTGCTTGGTGGACTCCTTGCAGAAGTTTCAAATAAGCAACAATAGATTCATGGGTCCATTGCCCGAGAGCCTTGGAAACCTATCCAATCTTCAGACGTTGGATGTTGCTCAGAATTCCCTTGCAGGGTGATCACTGAAACCCATTTTTCAAATCTCATCAAACTGAAAGAGTTATATTTAGAGTTAAATTCTTTGATTTTGAGATTCAGCTACGAATGGGTTCCACCATTCCAATTGGATATTATTATTTGAGATCTTGCAGATTGGGGTCAGCTTTCCCAAAGTGGCTTCAAAGTCAAAAGAATTATATAGTCCTTGATATTTCTGATGCTGGAATTTCTGACATTATCCCTGCTTGGTTTTGGGACTTCCCTCCCATGTTATCCAATTTATATATGTCTAACAATCAGTTGCATGGGAACTTGCCAGACTTGTCTTCATCGAGACTTGGTGAGTTTGCTATTATAGATTTAAGTGCCAACCGTTTTGACGGTTCAATACCACCTTTTCCATCAAATGTGTCATCACTAGACCTATCAAATAATAGGTTTTCTGGGCCAGTTTCCTTCCTATGTAAACTCAATACTCCAATGTTATTGGATTCTTTAAACCTCTCAAACAATACATTGTCTGGAGAGCTTCCAGATTGTTGGATGTATATTCGTGACTTGGTTGTTCTTAATTTGGCCAAAAACAATTTCTATGGAAAAATACCAGACTCAATGGGCTCCCTAGTCTCGATTCAATTTCTGCATTTAAGCAACAATGGATTTGTCGGAAGATGCCGATGTCCCTTCAGAATTGTAGCGATTTGATAACCATTGACTTGGGAGCAAATAACTTGTCCGAAATGGTACCTCCATGGATTGGTAATAGTCTGCCAAATTTGGTTATTCTTAACCTACGTTCCAATCAGCTTTATGGAAGGTTGCCTTTAAACTTATGTCGTCTATCACATTTTCAAATCTTGGATCTTTCTTTGAACAAGATCGAGGGAACTATTCCAGAATGTATCTACAATTTGACCGCAATGTCTCGGACAATGGATACAAATTCAAGTGCCATATACGCTGAAAATATTTCAAGAGGATCTTATACAGACTATGCATCCTTGGTATGGAAAGGAAGAGAGTTTGTGTTCAAAAATTCCTTAAGACTTGTGAAGATGATTGATCTTTCAAATAACAAATTACATGGAGAGATTCCAGAAGGAATTACTAATCTTATAGAACTAGTTGCCTTGAATTTATCGAGAAACAACTTATCTGGATTAATCACTCCGAAGATCGGTTTATTGAGAAAGTTGCAGTCTCTTGATTCATCTAGAAACCAACTTTATGGTGAAATCCCAATGAGCATTTCCAACTTAAATTTTCTTAGTCAATTGGACTTGTCCGCCAACAACTTATCAGACAAAATCCCAATAGGAAGTCAAATACAGAGTCTCGATGCTTCTGCATTTTTGGGAAATCCTAAACTATGTGGCTCTCCACTTCCAAACAAGTGTCTAGAAGATCTTCATCCAAATTACATTAACACTCAGGGCCACAAGAAGGAAAAGGATGATGATAATGGATTTATAACTGAAGGATTTTATGTTGTTGCAACTCTCGGATTCATTGTTGGATTTTGGGGGGTGTGTTGCATTCCAAACATACGGTATATATATAATGAAATGTCTCACTTCCAATTCTGGCAGCAGCTTTACGTATGCTCACTTTGCAAAGTTAAATTTTAAGGTAAAATTCCTCTCCCTGTATTTTATATTTATATTCATAAATTAGTGATATCCTTAATTAGCCTTACATAGTATGAATATATATATATATATACACACACACGCACGCTATGTTCGCATATAGTATGAAAATATATTTATTAGCATAACTTTATACTTAAATTCTTCAACTTTCATCTCTTGAATTATATTTTAAAAATCTCATCAGCCTTAGATTATACAGGAAATATTAGTTTTTACATATTCTCATGTTGAATTTAGCTTTACGGTGAGGTTTGGATAGTGAGTTGAGATGAAAGTTGAATAAAATATTGTTAGAATATTATTTTTTTAATATTATTATTGTTTTAAAATTTGAAAAAGTTGAATTGTTTATTATATTTTGTGAAAATTTAAAAAAAATTATAATTATTAAATGAGATGAGATGAGATCAACTCTGAATCCAAATGAAGCTTAGTAAACCGCTTCATGAGGTACATAATAGATTTAATGGTTCATCTCTTATACATGATTATTTTAGTCCCCTTTTTTTATTTATCCCTTTTATTCAAAATGGATAGGTTTTCTAACAAGCGTGGATGCTGACGATGAACTAATTTTAATTTGTACTTTAATTTTTTAATTTCCTTTTTAATATTAATGTTGTTTTACTATTCCAAACTAATATTTTTTTCATTTACCAGTGATCCAGCTAGCAGGAGACATCTACATCAGTTCAATAAGCTAGTCATGATACTATAGTACATTAGGCTTGGTTTGGAGAGTGAAAGTGTTTGAGAATATTTGTGAATAGTAGTAAAAAGTAAGTGAAAAGTAATAATAGAATATTGAATAGTAGTAAAAAGTAGATAAAAAGTAATAAATAGTAGTAAAAGTAGGTGAAAAGTAATAATAAAATAAAAAATAGTAGTGAGAGTGTTTGAGAGTACCTCAGAGTACTTCAACACCCAAACTAGGCCTTAACTTTGTGTTTATTTTTAGTGGATTAGTTGTACTTTTTTTATTGTGAATTTTTCAGTGGATGTAATTTTAAATTTAAACTCCAAGATAGCCACTTTTTATAATCTATTAATTAAGGGTACTCTTGAAGAACTTGAGAAATTAACGGAAGATTGGCCTCATTAAAAAAAAAAAAAAAAAAGAAATAAAAAAAAGGAATGACCTTGTGGCAATTATATTGAGGTAATACCCATACGTAAAATGGTCCTTTTATCCCGATTCTTTAACTTTTAACAGAAATTATTTATTTGTCACGCTGTTACCGGTTACAGATAAATAGGTGTTGTAATATACCGTAAGCGCGCATTTCAAAACTTAGAAAATGTCCAGTAGCAAAAATTGAAGAGATTAATAAGAGAAAATAATATAGGATGTTATAAAAATTATGATAAAATGACTAAAACTTAAAAATAGATAGTACTTAAAAAGTAGTAATTAAAAGAAATTAAAAATTAAACTTAAAGAATGAAAAAAAAAATATTAATTACCTAGTTTTTTTTACAAATAATTAATTAAAATGTGACATGAAATTAATGTACGTAGTTATTTTTTTTCAAGAAAATGTGATAGCTGCTAGGGTTGCCAACTTGGCAGATAGAATCAATTTCTCTAATGAGTACTGCTACATCCACAAAGTAATAACACAAAAGTAATTCCACAAATTGACGTGGTTTCATCTAATTCGTTATATCTTATTTATAATAAAAATAACTTTATAATCTGACGAACCACATCAAGCCACATAAGTTTATAAAAATTCTTTTGTGGTTAGAGTATTTCTCTTTGGGTAGCCAATTTTTATCGCCTTGCTAATTAAGGTTGTCATCATCTCTCAGCATGCAATCCAGTCCCAAGAAGACAATTGTGGCTCCCTCGACCCCCACTTGGGTTCTGATAGGAGTCGCGATGCAAGGATGTTGGCCACTTGGGTCAAACACCCCTTGCATAACGTGATAACAATGAGTGCTCGCATACTTGATAAATGTGTACAATTAATTCGCAGCAGTAAAAAATAAAAGGGGCAATATGAACTTCTAAAAGTACCAAAAATTCAAATTACAACTCCAGAAATATAATACATAACTTTATTACAGTCATCCAACAAATATAAAAGAAAAGAAACATCACAGCAACAACATAAGGGTGAAGTCCCCAGGTCTTCACTCCTCAGGCAGAGCCTATCCTCCAAGCTCATAATCGTCCTCTGCAACAAAGTCTACGATTTTGTGGAATGGAATCGCAGATGGGGACACCACAGTGAGATTTCGCAATCTCAACAAGTAAAACCAATAGAATGACACCCAAAAATACAAATACGGAAAAATATACACATTTCACAATAAAAGGAAAAATCAAGATCTTTTAGCTTTACCAAATTTGTACCAGACCAATTTCCTTCTCAATGATCCTAGAAAACCACACACTTAGAAATCCACATATCTATTTGTAAAGCATCCATTTAATAATAACATGAACCATGGTCTCCCCTAGGGACCATCCGCATACTCAGGCTTCCTTCGCCACACCACGGATAATGATTGTGCGTGTGACTTCGTAATGAGCGATGCCCAACCTCCTCCTCTCAGTCAACCTTCCCTCTAGTCTGTTCATGTCTTCTCTGTCAATAGATCGACGGCTCTCCATATATCACTCCAGCTGTGCGGGTGGGCACTTGAGGACTGGACACTACTCAAGGGGTCCTCAGATCGACAAGTCTCATCCCCTGCAGCACCATCCCTCCTGCAGTTCATGTACAGAGGAGCCTCCTAGTGGGCTCGGTTAGCGGCTTTCTGCTTCGGGCCAGGCTTGATAAGGCCTCTTAGGCTTTGAGGGGAGAATCCCCTTACACCTTGAACTATCACCATTTTTTTTTTTAGAAGAGGACGGTATCCCAATTTTATTGATAGCCTTCACTTCTGCCTGAGGAAAACCGTGGTTACAATCAGACGCCTAGGGGTTATAGATAAGCATAAAGACCAAAACCCAGGTATCAAAAATCAAAAGAGCCAACCATAAACTAAGAAATCCAAAAGACAATTGCCAACGAAATCAACCCTAAGAAACCAACTTGTAAGAAATCACACATGTAAGAAAAAAACCAAGAGACAATGAGCAAAACTCACGTACCTCACTTTGATAACCTCACATAAGGAATCCCAATTTTGTCCATGCAAAAAAGGCCTCTTAATTGACTAGATACAATATTCCTATCATCAATCCATTCTGTATTTAAACCCCCAGCACCCTGCTTAACAAGAAAATCAGCCACAACATTACCTTCGCGATAGATATGAGTAATTTTATAATCCATACAAAGAAGGCAAGCTTGGATCTCATCCCAAAAATCCTCAAGATACCAAATATTACAAATACCCCTAGTAACCCAGTTGACTAGTAGTTGAGAGTCTATCTTAATATGAACTCGATAAAAGCCAGGCCGACAGCACCTCCTAACTCGATAATAATTTCGGATAAATTATTATAACCCTGGCTTAAGAACATAGAGTAAGCCACAAGCAGCTTACCACTAGTATCTCGAAATAACACCCCAGGCACCAGCCGGGCCTGGATTACCCAAACTACTACCATCAGTATTAACCTTCACCCAATCCTGTTGAGGCTGAATCCACTTCACCAGAGTAACCTTTTTATCTTTAGGAGTTAAAATCTGAATATCCAACCTCTTTAAAATACCAACATCCTGCTTAGAGAGCCTCAACGATTTCATAGACACTTGCATAACACGACTGATCCAGAATTTAATAACATGTCAAACCGATTCAACCATACCAACCTTACCCTCATACCTAGCTTTGCAGCGTCTTTCCCATAGCTTCCAAGAAACAATAGACGGGAGTAGACCAAAGACAGTCCGAGTGTGAGAGGGATGCCCAGCACAACGAAACCAGAAATTAACTTGCTCCTGTCAGGTGCAGAAAAGACCCATATGCACACCTAAATGAATCGCTGCCAAACGCCATATTCGTCTAGCAAAATAACCGTACAAAGAATGTGATTAAGATCCTCAAGATGACCCACAACGCAACAACCACGTTTAAAGACCATAAGAATGCCAACCATTTTAATCTTCTCATCCACACTTAGACAGCTATTGGTAGCTTTCCACATCATAATGGAGATTTTCTTAGGAAGGTTAGCATGCCAAATCCATTGAGCCCAAGGTAAAGGGGGCGTTGGAACCCTGATACATTTCCAATCACTTTTGGTATTAAAATTACGATAATTTTCACTATCACCACTTTTATAATCGGAATATCAAACTATCAAAGTTGTCATCTTGCCTCCCAATTTGAAAAATAAGTTGCAAACTATACCCAGTACTTGTTAAGATCCGATAGTTCAATAGACCAAAAAATTAAAAAAAAAAAAAAAAAAAAAAAAAAAAAAAAAAGGGACGTGGCATAATCGATCTTAACCATGGAATCTTAAAAGGTGGATTAAATTGCAAGGAAAGTGGTAATATGAAGATGTAAAAATAATAATTTGATAGATTAAGCTTCGAATTTGGATAGTAAGTTGATATGAGATGAGTTGAAATGTTTATGAATATTGTAATAAAAATAATAAAAATATTATAAAATTAAAATATTGTAATAATATAATTTTCATTTTAAGATTTGAAAGAGTTGAGATATTTTTTGTATTTTGTTTGGAAGTTGTAATAATTAGGTAATGATTATATGAAAAAGTTAAAGATTTAAAATTGAAAATTGTTTATGTTTGTAGTGTTTTGATATTACCTTCCTTGGTACTACAATAATTTCATTTCAAGTTTAATATAGTCTTTACTATTTGATAGTTGGATGGTTATATTGTTTAATCAAATATAGTTTGATGGTCATATTGCAAACTGCATACCACTATGGTTACAAGCTTGTTTGCTTAACAAATTTTCAAATAAATAAATGAATAACTTCAATCCAAAAATCTCGCATTAAAAAAAAACATTATTTAATTTTGTTTTCCAAGTGATATGGAACCATTATAAAGGGCAAGAATTTCAAATTTCTATTACAATTTTTTGTCCTAACATGGAATCATTATAAAGACTAAGAATAAGGACTCCCTTGGCATTTATGAAACTGCATCTGGACAGGTACTGAATAAGGAAAAATCATCTATCCTTTTCAGTAAAAATACCTCGCTGGAGAACCAAAGAACAATCTTGAGCATTGCTGGGTCAAATCCTCAGGTTCTCTGGAAAAATATTTAGGACTCCCGTCCATGGTTGGTAGAGCTAAAACGGCAGCGTTTCACAGCCTTATTGATAGGACTTGGGCAAAGATCACAAATTGGAAGACTTCATGCCTCTCAGCAGCAGGTAAAGAGATCCTACTCAAGACAGTTTTACAAGCTATTCCCACTTAGACCATGGGGATCTTTCTACTTCCCCAATCCATCACAAAAAGACTAGATCAATTGATGAGGAAATTTTGGTGGGGATTCAATCAGAGTCACTGCAAAACTCAATGGGTTAAATGGGATCACCTGAACAAAAGGAAAGACCAAGGTGGTTTGGGGTTCATAAAGTTTAGCAGCTTCAACCTTGCCCTTTTAGCAAAGCAAGGGTGGAACATTCTCAGTAAACCAGATTCCCTCTCTGCTCAAATTCTCAAACATAAGTATTTCCCTTCATCAATTTTTATAGATGCAATGGTGGGCAATCGACCATCCCTGGTGTGGAGAAGTTTGTTGGCAGGACTGAGTTTGCTTAAAAAGGGCCTCTTATGGAAAATTGGGAATGAAAAGAAAGTGAAGATTTGGGAGGATAAATGGTTACCTAAGCCTTATTCACTGAATCCAACTAACAGAAGCACAAATGACTCTGGTGTGGAATGGGTGGCTGACTTTATGGTTCCTGGTCAAAAGAGGTGGGATGAGACTGTGCTCAACAACCTATTTCCCCAACAAGAGGTGGAAGTCATCAAAACCATCCCCATCAATCTAGGTAATAGAGAAGATAGATTAACTTGGGAATGGACAACCAATGGTATTTTCTCTGTCAAAAGCGCCTATCATCTGCACAGGGAATTTCTGGCAAGCCAAGAAGCAGGATCTTCAAATCTCCAAACACAAAGCAGCACCTGGAAGTCCTTGTGGAAATTGCAGGTGCCCAATGCAGTGAGAATGTTCCTATGGAGGGCATGCAGTGAGGCTATCCCTACCTTCTCAAACTTGCAACAGAGAAAATTAAAAGAGGACAACCTATGCCCAATCTGTCAGCTTGAATGGGAGTCTACTGGTCATGTGTTATGGGGATGTGGTGCTGCCCAAGATGTATGGGGTCAAGCTAGTACTAAGATTATGAAGATGTCCATGCAGCATGATTTGTTTCGAGACGTATGGGACCAGTTAACTGCAAGACTACCAGAAGACGAACTCGAGTTGGCAGGAGCAATAGCAAGGCTCTTATGGCACAGAAGAAATGAAGTAGTGCATGGAAAGGAGCTTAGACACCCTAACTCTATCATCCTAAAGGCCAAGGAGGATTTAAGGCTATTTCGACTCTCTAAGACCCATGTAAGAGACCCTACTACTGCAACTTGTCATGAAGGTGTGCAGACATGGAAAAAACCTCTAGAAGGGATGTACAAACTGAATTGGGATGCTGCATTAAATACTTCATCGGGAGTAATTGGTATAGGAGCCATTCTCAGAGATTGCCATGGTATGGTACTGGGAACAATTAGAGCAAGAAGACTACTAAGTTTGTCTCCTTTTGCAGCTGAAGCCTATGCCATGTTGATGGCTATCCTGTTCTGCATGGAATCAAGAGTAAATAATCTAATACTTGAAGGGGACTCATTGCAGGTGGTACAACAGATGAAAAACTCAATTTTGGATTGGAGCCAAGGAGGTCTAATCATTGAAGATGCCAAATCTTTCCTGCAGTCTTTTCCTAGATGGAGTATTGGACACATAAGGAGGGAGGCTAATATGGCTGCTCACTTGCTAGCCAAGGATGCTCTTAATCATGTAGAAGACTCATACTCTCTAGAGTCTTTTCCTAACTGTATTACGCATATTGTTTGTAAGGAAGCTATGTAAACTGCTTTGTTGATGGAATATAAATGATATTCGAATTCAAAGAAAAAAAGAATAAGAATTTATTTTTCCCAAACTGTGTGGAATACCATATACCACATATACTCACCATTAAAAAGCAACTTGAATATATTAACCACTTAAATGACTGCCACTTAAAATAAACTATATAGCATGCATGATTGAGAATGATAAATTATCAAATTAAATGCAACATTTCTTTAATTGTGTACCATTATAGGATCAAAGATTGTGGTGGCCTCAAGATGATTCATTAAACGAGACCAAAATTCAGCATGGGCGCAATCCTTTTTTCTTACGTTCTAGGCCCAAGGGCCACGCCCTAGGCTCATTATATCATGGACAATGATAGCCATTTAACTAGTTTACAACCCGTTTACAATTAAAGTAATAAATTATATTTTATAAAAATTTTCATATCACTTTTTTATTTTTTATTATTTATTTTTTGTAATTTTTCATTATCAACAAGTTGTCTAACATTATTTGTCTAACATTATCCTTCCTTACTTTTGGACCTTTGGTTGGCCAAAATGTGCATTTTTCCTTGATGTATTGATTGTCTTTCAGGAAGGGTCCCACAATAATTTTCAAAACAAAGTGTCTCAACTAATTCGGTTGACCAAAATGTTTTTTTTTTTCCTATCTTTCTATCGATTGCATTCGAGAAGGTATCCTACCATAAATTTCCTAATAGCTCAAGTATTTCCAAATAATTTTGGTTCCCTTTGCCTAGAGATAGATAGGTTTGAAATTGAATGCAATACTTGCAAGTTGCAACTACCAATATATATTGGAAAAGTCTTAAGCGAGGCATGAATCGGGCCTGTACGCGGACGACATCCGACGTGGAGAGAAACGCACCGTTTTATTTACTCTAAAACGGTGCGTTTCAAGACATGTTCTGGTTCTTCCTGCTCGACGTCTCTCCACGAACTCGAATCCTAACGTTTATCTACCCTTGCTCGACTTCATCTTCTTCTTCTTGTTCGGTTTCTCTCCTCCCAGGCACTCTCTCTGTGCGAATCGGTTTGTGCGAATCGGTTTGTGAGAACTGGTCTGTGCGAATATGTGCGAATCAATCTGTGGTTTCTCTCCTCCCAGGTATGCAATGTTATTCTACTTTTGTGATTTTCAGAAATTTTCAGCAACCCACTTCGCTTCACACTACAGGCATCTATGATTTTCACTACAAGCATCTGTGATTTTTCACTACAGGCCTCCCGTACGTTCGCAATGAAAAATGAAACACATATTCGACGCATAAACCCACATTTTTCACTACAGGCATTTGTGATTTTCACTACAAGCATCTGTGATTTTTCACTACAGACCTCTCGTATATTGACTAAGCCTCTTACCAGGTTCCTCCACGAAATGTGGGTAGGTGGGTTGCTGCAAGTGATGAACGACGGAGCCACGAAGCCGAGGAAGAAAACAAAAAAATGATATCTGAGAGAGAGGAGGAAATCTGATTGAAGCGAGGAAGAGATCTGTAGCGTCGAGGAAGCCACTGAAATTGCCAGCCTCAAGTAGCCTTCGTTTCCTAGATTGAAGACTGGCTTGAATGAATGCAAAAGAAATTTCCACTTTTAGATCTTCCTTTAAAGCGTTCTCCTTTCTTTTCTTTTCTTTTATATAAATGCTGGGACGTGGCTTTAGCCACGTTAGTGTCGTGCGCAGGCAGGCACAGACTGTGCCTGTCTGTAGCAGTACTCATATATATTAGAAGAGGTCCAAAGTAAGCTTATTAGGCCCAGTTTAAGAAGAGAGGCCTCCTCAAGAATAAAGAAAGAAAAGATAAGGAAGAAAAGAGGTAATGGAAAATAGGGGAGAGAAAAATGGTGTCTAAGAAAAAATAATTGATGTGATATGAAGGAGGCAGGATGTTGTGACATAACTAAAGGATGAAGATTTAACAAAGAGTAATATTATTTACAGTAGAGTGTGTAAGTATTATACGATCGTTTTGAAAAAGAATAAAATTTATTATTAAAAAATAATTATTTTATTTAAATTTTATATTTATTCACTTATTTTAAAATGAATTATAAACGACTAACAATCATTTCTCTTTCACAAATGTTCCACAATAATTTTTTAGGTAAAGTTATTCAACTAATTCGGTGGAAGGTAAGAATTTTTTTTTTTCTTTCTTCGTATTGATTATCATTAATTGTACTTCTACAGTGATTTTCGAATAAGTTAAGTCTGTACAAATAACTTGCCTTCTTCTAAACGTAAACTACGGAAAAGACAACGGATATGGACCGGAGTAGTGACACTTATTGATAGACGTGAAATTCAATGCAATACTGAAGCAGTTGTGTTTATGTACATATTGTGTAATTATTTTTAAAAAATAAATAAATACGAAATTTATATTGAAAAAATTAATTTTTAATAATAAATCTTCCTTTTTATTAAATGACTTCTACGGTATTTGCACACTCCACGACTGTACGTAACATTATTCATGATTTAATTAGCTTTTAACTCTATTGATTTAAATAAAAGAATTGCACTTCATCACAGTCTTGACTCTTCTTCACCTAATTTTACCTAGTTTTCATATAGGATAGTGATATGTTTACTACTCTTTTATTATCTATTTACTACTTATAGTATATTTATATTTTTATTATTTTCTTTTAAGTACTTTTTTAACATCCTTAATCTTTAAAAAATATATAATTTTATTAATAGTTACTTCCTTAACCATTAAGTAAAATAAAAAATTAAAAAAGATTAAATAAAAAAGAATACTAAATAAGTAATAAAAGGGTAGTAACTCTATCATTTTCCTTTCATATACAGTTTACATTATTAGTAGTTAACCACCCAGTTGATGCGAAATGATCAATTGGTCGGGAAGAATGCAATCCAATCTTTTTTTTTTTTTTTCTTGATGGAATAATCCAATCTATTTTGAGATCGTTTTACTAATTAATTTGGTCATAGTGGTCTCGTTTGTTTTCTCAATTTCTTTCGATTCATCTTATCTAATCATTATAATTTTTCTAAATTTCTATAAAAAATAAAATAAACAATTCAAAATTTTCAAATCTCAAAATAAAAATAATATTAAAAAATATATTCTAATAATATTTTCCTTTAACTTTTAACTTTATTCTCAATTTATTTCATCCGTTAAAACAAGCGAATGCAAAATCTTATTTTATAGAATGTACAAAGCCAATAACTACTTTGATCTGAAAGTATGACAAAAAGTGCTTAATTAATTTACAATGCATTAATGCATATCATATCATAACTACTAGGTTGAGCAAAGTGATTAGGTTGGAAAGATGCATGCATGCTGGAAATTAGCTAGCTAGAGAGACGACAACCCTCATGAGATATTGTAATAGCCTCTACTATTTTCATATATAGAATCTTTCCTCAAATATGGTATATATATATATATATGTGCGTGTGTGTGTGTGTGTCTCCTCAATTATCTGTTAAAAATTTCGCCAACCTTGGAGAAGTACTTCTGTTGTTCAATTTTACTCCCATGTTTGAACAGCTACTATCTCCCTAACACTCTCAATCAGAGTTTATATAGGAAACATCTCTAAAACAGAATGAACTATTTTTAATTTGTATTTGTAGTTTTTAGTTTGCTTTTGAATAATATTCTTTTATATTTATTCCAAAGTACTAATTATTTACAAGTATTTTTCAATGGGCCATGTAATTTTAAATCTAAGCCGCAAGCTAGACACTTTTTATATCCTATAATTAATAAATGGTAGATCATGATCTTGATTGATGAACTTCTGTAACTTAAAAATCAAGACTGCAATTATATAGTTCAAAAGTTAAAATTCAAAGAAATTAAAAACTAAACTTAAAGAGTGAAAACAATTATTATTAAGAACCTAAATTCTTTACAAATAACTAATTAAAATATAACCTACAATTCATGTAGTTCTTTTTTTTCTAAGAAAAAAGTGTTTGAAGTCAAAATGTCCAAAATTTATAAGACGTACGTGAATGATACGGTAGGGTAAACGAATCATGATGTGAGTGAACAGGTTCTCAAAATTATTTGGCGTGGCAATTGGACTATCAGTCTAAATCCTTTTCAGACGTTGCATTAAATTCTCTGATCATAAAACTACTGGTTTACAAAATTCCTACAAATTAATTCTCTTATATTATTTTGGCACTTTTATATATTTTTATTTATTTAATTTTAAAAGTCCACATAAGAAGTTCTACCACATGCAAGCGATGACGGATGACATGAAAGGTATCTATCTTTCCGAGCAAAAACAAAATTTTCAAATAGAATTTATTGCATTGGTCCCCTGGATGATGTGATTGGGGAGCATGAAAACGTGTAGAAGGGTTTAGATATAGATCAGGTTTGAACTACTCTCTTCTGATCTACTTGCTTTTCCAAATAATAATTGAACTTACGTTACACGGATTGACTCGGGTCAATCCAATTAAATTGGAGTAAGTTTTTGCGTAGAAACCTGGTTTGGGTACGAGAGTACCTCTCTCAAACACTTTTACTATTCTTTTTTATTTTATTATTATTTTTTATTTACTTTTTCTATTATTTATTATTTTTCACCTATATTTTACTACTATTCAATATTCTATTATTACTTTTTCATTATTTTTTCACTGTTATTCACAAACACTCTCAAGCACTCTCACTACTATTCAATCTAATTTTAAGCTGAATCTAACATCTAAACACTCAACTCTCAAATTACTAAACTCATCCCAACTCAAAACCTTTTTACACGTGGGACTCATAACTTTTTTCAATTTAAAACATTTTTATACGTGAGACATACAACCTTTTTCAATTTCTCATAAAAAGTACTAAACTCATCTTAACATCCAAACATACTTTAAATTCAGTTTGAATGGGTCCTACATAATTCTCTTTATTATTCAACTTACTGCTATTCATAAAAAACTGCTCAACATCCAAACGCAACCTAAGATTCTCTTAAAATATGATTCCTTTTAAACGTTGATTCCTTGGTAGTACTGCAATAATTTCATTTCAAGTTTAATGTAATCTTTACTATTTGATAGTTGGATGGTTATATTGTTTAATCAAATATAGTTTGATGGTCATATTGCAAACTGCATACCACTATGGTCAAATAAATAAATGAATAACTTCAATCCAAAAATCTCCCATTTAAAAAAAAAAAACATTATTTAATTTTGTTTTCCAATTGATATGGAACCATTATAAAGGGCAAGAATTTCAAGTTTCTATTTCAATTTTTGGTCCTAATATGGAATCATTATAAAAAGTAAGAATAAGCATTTATTTTTCCCAAACAATGTGGAATACCTTATACCACATATACTTTTTTTTTTTTTTGATAATCCATATACCACATATACTCACCATTTAATATGGGACGTCACATTTAATATATTAACCACTTAAATGACAGTCACTTAAAATAAACTATATAGCATGCATGATTGAGAATGATAAAATATCAAATGAAAAGCAACATTTCTTACGTGGTGGCCTCAAGATGATTCATTAAACTAGACCAGTATTAAGCATGGGCGTAATCCTTTTTTCTTACGTTCTAGGCCCAAGGGCCAAGCCCTAGGCTCATTATATCATGGACAATAATAGGCTTCCAATTAGTTTACAATCAGTTTACAATTAAGGTAATAAATTCTATTTTATAAAATTTTTCATATCACTTTTTTATTTTTTATTTTTTGTAATTTGTCATTATCAACGAGTTGGAAGGTTATCATTATTCAAATAAATAACTATATAAAAATTCAAGACTTCCTTACTTTTGGTTGGCCAAAATGTGCATTTTTTCTTCTATTGATTGTCTTTTAAGAAGGGTCCCCACAATAATTTTCAAAGTAAAGTGTCTCAACTAATTCGGTTGACCAAAAGGTTTTTTTTCTTTCTATCTTTCTATCGATTGTCATTCGAGAAGGTATCCCAACATAAATTTCCTAATAACTCAAGTATTTCCTAATATCTCAAGTATTTCCAAATAATTTTGGTTCCCTTTGCGTGTAGATAGGTTTGAAATTGAATGTATTACTTGCAAGTTGCAACTACTGCCAATATATATTAGAAGAGGCCGAAAGTATGCTTATTAGGCCCAGTTTAAGAGGAGAGGCCTCGTCAACAGAAAGAAAGAGAAGATAAGGAGGAAAAAAAGGGAACGGAAAAGTGGAGAGGGAAAAATGGTATCAGAAAAAAATAGATGATGTCATTGATGTGATATAAACAGGGCGGACCTAAAAAGGGGCGGGGTGGCCATGGCCCCCAAAGTTAAAAAAAAAAAAAATTAATATATATTAATTTTTTATAATTTAATAAGATTATATTAATCTAATTTTGTGTTGACCTCTTTTAAAAAATTATCTTAGTTCCTTCTACAAAATTATCTTGATGTTATAGATTATTTTGATTAAGAAATAAAATAAAAATATTTTATTATAATTTTAACTTTACCCGGCGTCTTTTATAACAATTTTTGGTTCCACAATTAGATATAAAGGAGGTAAGATGTGCCATAAACTAAAGAATGAAGGATAGGATAAAAGGAAGGAACGAATGGTCCACAATAATTTTTTAAGTTATTAAACTAATTTGGTGGAAAATAAGGATTTTGTTTTTCCCTTTCTTTGTATTGATTATCATTGACTCTACTTCTACAGTGATTTTCCAATAAGTCAAGTCTGTAGAAATAACTTGCCTTCTTCTAAACGTAAACTACCGAAAAGACAACGGATATGGACCGGAGTAGTGACACTCGAATGAGATTGATAGATGTGAAATTTAATGCAATAATCCAAAGTAATGATAGTTGCAATTGTGAATGTGTAAGTATCGTATAATTATTTTTAAAAAATAAATAAATATGAGATTTACATAAAAAAAAATTTAATTTTTAATAGTGAATTTCATTTTTTTTTAAAACGACTGTACGGTACTTGCACACTTGACGTAGCGGAAGACGGATGAAAATAAAATAATGAGAAGAGCTGTGTCTTCTTGAACAAAACTGAAAACAATTTGTCGAAAGAATTCCGAAGCTTTTAACTCTATTGATTTAAATAAAATAATTGTACTTCATCACCGTCTTCTTCACCTAATTTTACCAAGTTTTCATATATAGTTTACATCATTAGTAGTTTACCACCCAATTGGTCGGGAAGAAGTTACAATGCAATCCAATCTATTTAGAGATCGCATTACTAAATAATTTGGTCAAGTGGTCTCGTTTGTTTTCACAACTTCTTTTAACTTATCTCATCTTATCTAATCATTACAATTTTTTTAAATTTTCATACAAAATAAAATAAACAATTTAACTTTTTTAAATCTCAAAATAAAAATAATATTAAAAAAAATACAATCTAATAATATTTTATTTAACTTTTAACTTTAATTTTAACTCATCTTATCTTATCTTATTTACGAAAACAAATGAAGCAAATCTTATTTTATAGTATGTACAATATTGTCAATAACTACTTTGATATGAAAGTATGAGAAAAAGTGCTTAATTAATTTACAATGCATTAATGCATATCATATCATAACTACTAGGTTGAGCAAAGTGATCCCACAAAAAAACAAAATAAAAAACAAAAAAATAAAAAGGTTAAGCAAAGTGATTAAGTTATGGAAATTAGATGCATGCATGTTGGAAATTAGCTAGAGAGACCACAACCCTCATGAGATATTGTAATATCCTCTACTATTTTCATATATAGAATCTTTCCTCAAATATGGTGTGTATATATATATTTATATATGTGTGTGTGTCATCATGTGTCTGTACCTTCTACTTGAATCCCTTCAATTATCTGTTAAAAATTTCGCCAACCTTGGAGAAGTCCTTCCGTTGTTCAATTTTACTACCATGTTTGAACAGCTACTATCTCCCTAACATTCTCAATCAAAACTTTTGGAGTTTATATGGGAAATATGTATCAGTGTTTACATATTCTCATATTGGATAGTACTACCATTTAATGGTTCATCTTTAAAACAGAATTATCTTTTTATTTGTCTCTTTTGTTTAAAATGAACTATTTTTAATTTGTATTTGTAGTTTTTAATTTACTTTTGAATAATATTCTTTTATATTTATTCCAAAGTACTAATTATTTACAAGTATTTTTCAAAGGGCCATGTAATTTTAAATCTAAGCTGCAAGCTAGCCAGTTTTTATATTCTATAATTAATAAATGGTAGATCATGATCTTGATTGATGAATTTGAAGAGATTAATAAATTGAAGAAAATAATATAGAAACTTACAAAAGTCATGATAAAATGACTACAACTTAAAAATCAAGACGGCAATTATATAGTTCAAAAGTTAAAATTCAAAGAAATTAAAAACTAAACTTAAAAGAGTGAAAACAATTATTATTAATAACCTAAATTCTTTACAAATAACTAATTAAAATATAACCTACAATTATTGTAGTTCTTAATTTTTTCCAAGAAAAAAGTGTTTGAAGTCAAAATTTCCAAAATTTATAAGAAGGTACGTGAATGATACGGTAGGGTAATTAAACGGGTGATGTGAGTGAACAGCATGAAAAAGACACCAATTATATGAATGTGTCCCGTAGTTTTTTCTCCAATATTAATTGACTTGGTGATCGAATTCGATTAAATTCAAAAATTTGGCGTGGAAATTGGACTATTAGTCTAAACCCTTTTTAGACACTACATTAAATTCTCTGATACTAAAACTACTGGTTCATAAAATTCCTACAAACTAATTCTCTTCTATTATTTTGGGACTTTTATATATTTTTATTTATTTATTTTTAAAAGTCTACGGAAGAAGTTCTACCAAATGCAAGCGATGATTGATGACATGAAAGGTAGGTATTTTCCAAGCAAAAATAAAATTTCCAAATAAATTTGATTGCATTATATATTGGTCCCTTGGATAAATGGATGATGTAATTGTAGAGCATGAAAACTTGTAGAAGGGTTTAGATATAGATCAAAACTACTGTCTTCTCTATTTTTTTTTTTTCTAAATAATTGACCTTACGTACGTTATATGAGTCAATTAAATTTGAGTCAGTTTTTGCATAGATTTGAACTCCCTTAAAATATAATCTCTTTTAGACGCTGTATTCTATTATTGCTTTTTAGCATTTTGAAAGATGCTTATATACATGTTGGATTTATTTCAACAAAATAAGTATTTATTATATAAATAATATGTTGGCATATTCTAATAACAACTTGTGAGGCAAAATTCCAGTTGGAGCTCAACTCCAAATTCTGAATGCTTTTGCCTTTAATTATGGGCTGTCCTGAAATATCTATTGTGGTTCTCCATTTTCAAACAAGTGTTTGGGTTATCTTCATAAAGTTCATAATTAATGCTATTGGAATCCAGAAGAGTCATAAGATTGAGGCAGTCTAGGCAAATAATGATGATGAGATTACATTGCTGCAACCCGGTCTCATTAGTACTCATTTTAAAAACGATACTATTCTAGACAAATATAATAAAAATATACATTGAGGTTCTTCTTACAATATAATCCTAAATGCAGCGGAAATTCTAATTTTTTCTTAAATTTAAAATCCCAAAAACACAAAACGTGTAGGGATATAAAAGTTTGAAATTGACACATCGGGGGAAAATTTCCCCTACTATTTATTTGAAATAAATGGGTACCTTTTACACGCAAACTGACTTGGTAAATCCAATTAAATTTGAGTAGACTTTTGTGTGGAATTAATGGACTCAAGCACTCTCAATAATTTCTTCATCTTATTCTTTAAAATATATCATCAAAATTCAATTTTTTTATTTTACAAATTGACTTTTACAATATATCATACATCAGTTTATCTATTTTTTCTTCATATCATTTAAATATTATACTTTTTAATCTTTTTTATTCATTTTAAATATTTTCTCTAACTATCAATAATTATTAATATCCTTATATCTTTTGATATTTGTAAAGAAACTTAAGCAACCCAGATGTTTGAGAAAACGTTTTAATGGAAAGCTGTATATTGAATACTCGTGATTCTTGAATATAGTGACCTCTTTACAGTGATGAATATTTATAGACAAATATCATAACAGAATATAATGCCTTGGCCACTCATCTAATGACACCTAATAGCCTAATCATCCTTTCTTATAACAAGAAGATTCGGATGGACTCAGTGGTGATGTTGCTGCCTTGATATCCCCCCGCGATTCAAGCGGCACCGTTGTGAGAGTGAGGCTTGATCGAAGAAGAGCAAACCGAGCAGCAGAGAGAGGTTTTGTGAGAATGTCCGCGATTTGATCTTTGCTTGAAACGAAGGAAATTCGAAGAGATTTGGCAGCAACTCTTTCTCGTACAAAGTGGTAATCCAGCTCAACATGTTTTGTCCTGGAATGCATGACTGGATTCATGGATAGGTATGTAGCACCTATGTTGTCGCACCAAATTGTGGGAGAATCAGGAAGTATAATGCCGAGTTCTCTCAGAAGTGACTGCAACCAAAGAACCTCACATGCAGTGTTAGCAATAGATTTATACTCGGCTTCCGTAGAAGACCGAGCAATTGTGGGTTGTTTCTTTGAACCCCATGAAACTAAATGGTTTCCAAAATAGATACAGAATCCTCCAGTGGATCTCCTATCATCAGGACAGCCGGCCCAGTCAGCATCAGTAAAAGCAGTCAATTTAGGTGAGGAAATAGAAGAAAAACACAAACCAAGATGAGAAGTGTGATTCAGATAACGCAAGATTCTTTTAACAGCAGTCCAGTGAGGAAGGCGTGGACAATGCATGTATTGACAGACACGATTCACAGCAAAGGAAATATCTGGACGAGTAAAAGCAAGATACAGAAGACTACCTACAACACTCCTATACCACTGAGGATCTTCAAAGGTACAGCCATCGAAGGCTGTAAGCTTCTCAGAACAGGACATAGGCGTAGAGACTGACTTAGAATTAGACATATTGGTCCTTGTTAATAAGTCAGTGATGTATTTTGACTGGGACAGAAAGAGACCAGTAGATGTTCGGTGAACTTGGATGCCAAGGAAATAATGTAAAAGCCCAAGGTCTTTAACAGGAAAATAAGCACTCAGAGCAGTGATAAACTCATAAATAAGCATGGAATTAGACCCAGTTACAATTATATCATCAACATAGACCAAGATATAAATGCAATCAGAGTTGGTACGCATGATAAACAAAGAAGAATCTGCACTAGAACACCGAAAACCCAGAGAGAATAATCTATCACTAAGTTTAGCAAACCAAGCTCTAGGAGCTTGTTTTAAACCATAGATGGATTTTCTCAACTTACAGACATGGAGAGGAAGATCAGGATTCACGAATCCGGGCGGTTGTTTCATATACACTGCTTCTTCAAGATCCCCGTGGAGAAAGGCATTCTGTATGTCGAGTTGGTGAAGAGCCCAGTTCAACGAAACTGCCAAAGAGAGGAGAAGCCGAATAGTTGTGGGTTTTACTACTGGACTAAACGTTTCAGAGTAGTCTAAACCATGTTGCTGAAGAAACCCTTGAGCCACAAGCCGTGCCTTGCGCCTCTCAATGGTTCCATCAGCACAACGTTTATTCTTTAAAACCCATTTTGAACCGAGGAGATTGTGAGAAGATGACGGTGGTACAAGATCCCAAGTGTGGTTGAGAAGGAGAGCATGTATTTCGGAGGCCATGGCAGAACGCCATTCGTGATGTTTGGAGGCCTCTGTATATGAGGAAGGTTCCTCAGGAACCGAAAGACATATGGATGTGGGAGATGAAGAGGAAATGGTGTTAGAGGCAGTCGGTTTGGAAGGGGGCCAAGGAATGGTCCCATCCGTGCGCTGTCGGGGACAGAGGACATTTGTCTGAGATCGAGTGATCATTGGGTGTGTGCGAAGAGGGGAGGAGGAAGATGAAGAATCACCTGGAGAAGAAGGTGTTTCTGGTTGTGTATTGAAGATGACGGTAGAGTTAGAGTCTTCGAGTGATGAGGGAGAAGATGAGGCATCTGTTTGTGCTGAATGAGAAGACCGAACCCTAGGTGATGGAGTTGAGTGGATGGGGCTTGCGGATGGACTTTGAGAAGAGGTGGATGTGTCTGAATGTGGGCCAGGTGAGGAAATGGGCTGATTTAGTGGAGAAAGATAAAAATTCGGTGGTGAGGGCTGAGCTATGGGCTGTTGAGTGAAGGGAAATTTAGTTTCATCAAAGATGACGTCCCGGGAGATAAAATTTCGACCTGAGGAAATATGAAAGCAGATGTACCCTTTGTGGACTGGGCTGTAGCCCATGAATACACATTCTTTTGATCTGTAGTCTAACTTGTGTTTATTAAAGGGCCTTAAATTAGGCCAACATGAGCAACCAAACACTCTTAGAAATGTGTAATCAGGAACATGGCCCATTAAGAGTTCATAAGGAGATTGGTTTTGAAGAACCGGAGTAGACATGCGATTAATTAAGTAAGTGGCAGTTTGGAAGGCTTCGGCCCAATAAGTGTGAGGAACCGAAGCATGAGAAAGTAAAGACAAACCCGTCTCAATAATGTGACGGTGACGGCGTTCCACACTCCCATTTTGTTGATGAGAATATGGACAAGTGAGTCGATGAGAAATGCCAAGAGATTGAAAAATGGGTTGAAGAGGTCTAAATTCACCACCTCCATCGGTTTGAACCGAAACAATATTTTTGGAAAAAATGTTGCGCACAAATTGAAGAAAAGAAAGAACAAGAGTGGTGACATTGGATTTTAATTGCATAGGAAATATCCAGATGAATTTAGAGTGATCATCTACTATTGAAAGATAATAACGAGATCCCTTTGTAGACAAGATTGAAGCTGGACCCCATACATAAAAAAAAAGCAATTGAAAAGGTAAAGTGGATCGTGTTGGAGAAGGGGGATGTGGTTGTGCATGAGCTTTGGCAGAGGAACAAGCTGGACAGTGCTGAATCACAGGAGACGAGCTTAGTGGTAGATTATTCTGTCGAAGGATGAGAGAGGTAGTGCGAGGAGAGGGATGACCCAACCGAGAGTGCCAGAGTTGTGCAGATGTTCTAAGACCCAGAAAGGCGTGTGTTGAATTTGCGGAAGACTTGGAAATGGGCTCTTCATCCGTTCGAAGCACATATAAGCCATCCTCAACGTGGCCTTGAAGAAGAAGCTCCCGAGTGCGTGAATCCTTCACAAAAAACACAGAAGCATGAAATTCAAAGAAGACACTATTATCATGACAGAATTGACGCACTGAAAGGAGATTGCGAGAGATAGCTGGAACATGTAAAAGATTTTTCAAGAGAAATTTGCCATGATTGTTGCTGAATTGTGTCGAGCCAACACTTTGTATGGGAAGCGAAGAGCCATCACCAATGCTTACGTGCTCAGGGCCCTGATAAGTAGTTGCATCCAGATTAAGATTCTGAAAATCAGAGGTAAAATGGTGAGAAGCTGCTGAGTCGGGAAACCATATAGTCGGCTGAGAGGCAGAGGAGGTGAGGGAGGTATTATTAGCAGTGAAAGAAGTTGGGGGTGGTGTTTGGTAAGCTTGATCAAAACGGTGATAACAAGTGGCCGCTGTGTGACCAGCTTTAAGGCACACTTGACACACGGCTTTGGGAGTGAAAGGTGAGTAAGGGGGTCTCGGACCAGGGAGTAAGCCCCTGCCATTGTATCGACCACGGCCACGACCTCTGGAAAAATTATTTCGACCTCGACCAAAGGACGGTGGGTTCATGGATTTAGTAGTATTGTTGGCAGAGAGTTGAGTACCAGATAACAGAGACTGGGTTTGATGAGCAAGTCTAGATTCATGATTTAGAAGGTAGCTGAAAATCTGATGAGGGGAGAGATTATCTGGCCGAGTGGTGAGAGAAGTTACTAGAGATTCATACTCGGTACCAAGACCAGTAAGAAGATAGATAGCAAGTTCAGAATCATCCAAGGGGTATCCTGCGGCACCTAAGGTGGAGGCTAGAGATCTGACTTTGTTGTAATAATCAGTGACTGATTCGGGTCCCTTTTTAACAGTGGCTAGTTGAAACTTAGTGTGGATGAGATGAGCAGAAGACTTGGCAGCAAACAGATTTTGCAAGGTCGTCCAAACCTCACATGAGGTAGAACAATCCAGCACCTGAGCCAACACCGAATCAGAAAGAGAGGAATTTATAGTGGATACAATTAATTTGTCTTGAAGCCGCCATTGTGCATGAGCAGGATTTGGCTTGTCATCAATGGAAGCAGGTGGTTGAGGGAAGGAGCCATCAACATACCGAAAAAGTTGATGTCCTTCCAAGAAGGGAACAAGTTGGGCTTTCCATAAAAGAAAGTTTTCAATAGTAAGTTTAATATTGATGAAATGAGATGCTGAATTAAGAGAGTTGATGAGAGTATCTGTGGAAGAAGCCATGAATGCTAAAGAAAAAAAAAATGGTTAGGACGCTGGTCCTTCGAGGCTCTGTGATACCATAAAGAAACTTAAGCAACCCAGATGTTTGAGAAAACGTTTTAATGGAAAGCTGTATATTGAATACTCGTGATTCTTGAATATAGTGACCTCTTTACAGTGATGAATATTTATAGACAAATATCATAACAGAATATAATGCCTTGGCTACTCATCTAATGACACCTAATAGCCTAATCATCCTTTCTTATAACAAGAAGATTCGGATGGACTCAGTGGTGATGCTGCTGCCTTGATAATTTGCAATATCTCTCCATATACAATGTCATATGTTCTATTTTAAATTAATTCGAATTTAGAAGCTAAATTAAAAGATAAATTGATTCAAAAATAAAAAGAAGAGATTATATAATGAAGATATTCTTGTTTTGTTTTGTTTTGTAATCAAACTCAATTGAATTATTATAGTTACGTACACGACAAATGAGAACCTTTGGGTCTCTTTCAAACGCAAGGGTGGACACTAGGAGAAATATTTCCAACATGCTAATGTACTCAGGAGGAGGAGGAGTGACAAATTAATTAAATATGTTTACATTGATGAATAGAATCCTCTACATCTAGCAATGTCTTGTAGCAAAATGTAAAAATTTCTTTAAAATAGAAGATCCAATAGAGGGTGTTTTGAGAGTATTTCTTTATATTTTTAGAGAAGAATGTATTATACAACCTCCGTTGAGAGTGCTCTCACAAGATCGAAAATCCGATCCCTTAACTTTTTGCCCCTTTATGCTACTCAGAGCACAAGTAGTGGCTAAACGTTAAAATTTGATTAAGAAATTCACTTTTATAAATTTAGCTAATTACTTTTCAACAATATCAAATAACAAGCTCAATAAATTTTTCACTATTCTATTAAAATATTAATTTTAAACTTTTCATTTATTTTAATTCTAATAATAATTTAAATATTTATTCATTATTGAAAAATACGCATTAATATTCGTTATTCTAATTCATATTATTACACTTTTTAGTTGAAAGTTTGTATATTGGCGTATTGGTAGGAAGGTTAGGGCCCAAAGTTGACATGTATTATTTCACTATGGCCAAGTGAGGCGAGAAGCAGACATCGGTTTTTTATTTCATTTTTTCGTTCATGAAGGGTCCCACGATAATTCTCAAGTAAAATTTTTCAATTAATTCGGCTTATTTTAAATGCAATCTAACTCGATTGATCAAGTAAGATTTAATATATTTTCAAATATCAGTAAATAATAATAAAATAATTTTTAAAGAGCTAGTAAAATAGTTTGAATTTAGATCTTTTATTAAATTTTAGAAAATGAGAAAAAAAATTTAAATAAAATATTATAAAGTTTATTTAAATATAATTTTATGAATTTTTATTTTAGTAAAATAGTTGTATTGTTTTTTATATTTTATTTAGAAGTTTGAAAAACATATAATAATTAGATTTTGATCAAAAAGTTAAAATTTATAATTAAAATATTTTATTTTAATAACATTTAAAAATATCTCTTAATATTTGAGAATACCTCGTTGTACTAACAATGCCTTATTCTACAATTGAAAAAAAAAAAAATTACGGATTCGAAGTTGTGGCTACCAACACGGATATGGAGTAGTACTGCTGCAATTAGAGAGGGGCTACCAGCCGGATGGGTGAGAAATTCTGTTTTACACTTGCGAATGAGAAACTGACACATACGAGTTGTAGCAAACTAAACAATAGGCTGGCATGAATGGAATCATTTTTTTTTTCTTTTCTGAAAGGGATACGTTCCAACCCTCACTCTTTTCCTCTCTCTCTCCCCCTTCCTCCCCCCCCCTCCCTCTAAAAAATCTATCATTCACAATGCAATATTGCACCTCAAAATTAATAATTGAAGTTTTACAACAAAAAGTTTATAATTTTATGAAAAATCTATCATTCAAAACTTTTTTAAATTAATAATAGAAAATTTACAACCTACTGGATTAATCTGAATAACCCTTTGTATTTGTTTCCGATTTCTTCATTTTTCAGTGAAAGGATGTGCGTCCCTCTCCTCATATATCTCTTTTTGCTGGTGGCTAGTTACCTTTTCACTCCTTGTTTCCAAATCACTTTCCACAGAATCTCTGATGGAGATGAGACGAAGAGAGAAAGGATAAAGGGAATGAGAGAAAGAGGAGAAATGGAAGATGAGAAAGAGGAGAGGAGAGCTGGGTTGTGGAGAGGAGAGGAGAGTTGAGAACAGACAAAGGGATGAGGAGATGGAAAAATGGAAGAGATGGGACAAAGGGAGAAAGAAAAAATTCACTCAACTCACACTCATCATAATTCACATAAATCCATATGTGTTGAATTCCTATTGGCCGGTGTAAAAGGGCAAAATACACCCGACCTGTTTGAAGCATTTCTCCTGCCGTTAATATAGTAATTATGCTTTTCTCCTTTATATTGAAAATCATATTTTAATCTCCAAATATTTAATTAACTTTTACCTCGATTGATTAAAATAAAAGAAACCAAAAAACATAGTAGACATGCATGCCGATTAACAATTTTTGAAGACAACTGTGACGAAGCAATGGAGCTCAAAAATTTGAAAAAATCTATTCATAAACTTACACACCACACACCATAACTTTTTTTATTTTTTTTATTTGTTTCTCTTATTAAATGTGTATTATATGGATGATGAATAAAAAAATATAAATGTTTTAAGAAAACTAAAATAAAAAAAAATTGAAAAAAAATTGAAAAAAAAATGAAAAACAATTTGGTGTGTGTGGTGTGTAGGCCTATGAGTAGCAATGCTCCAAAAATTTAAGAACCCCTCGTCAATTAAATTCCATGACAAATTACTAATTAAAACTGTATGCCTAATCGTTTATTACAAGGTTATTTGGAAATTCGAGATAATAAATACATTATTATTTTATGACTTTTACACAGCTTTTAATAAAATATTATTATTTCTCGAATTAAAAATTAAACAAAATATATATAAATTTAAAAGATATATAATATATATTCTTTAAAAATCAAAGCACGCATGAAAACGTACTGTAGTAGTAGTGTTTGGATATAAAAGTCTGAAACTCATGGCATTAGTGTGAAAGTTTCCCCTAGCTACCATTTATTCTAAATAATTGACCTTAAGTTACTCACAAATTGACTTGATCAGTCCAATTAAATTGAGTGAACTTTGCGTACTGTAATTGAACTCTGATCGAAAATCAACAACTCCTCTTAAAGAATTGTATGTTACATATTGCTGCATGTGAATGAGACAGGCATTTGAGCAAAACAAACTAAAATATTAAACCGTCATTGACATTTTTTTTTATTTTTTTTGAAAAACAGACTCATTTCATTAATGAACTGAAATTACAACTGTAACTTATCAATACATAGAATAATCCAGACTATAAGTCAAACTACACCTAAGCTCTGGAGCTTCTCCATACACAAATTTCTTTGTGGCGGACATTATCCTAACTTCTCAATAAACTCTCTCCTAACAAAGAAAGCGTTCTGTAAAATAGAACTTGAAGTCTCTCTTTGTCCTCCCAGGGAGGAAAATTATGGGGCACTGTTATGGACATTAAATTCAATGGCCTATTTCTATATTATTAAAACCTAAATTAAACAAAAAACTACAAAAATAAAAATAAAAAACCCATTACCAACTAAACAACTACTAACTAACAACTAAACTACAAAACCACAGGCACTAGAGTGACCCCGAACATCACACCAGATGTTCGAATTACTATATCATTCCAATGTTATGTTTAAAGCGTTTGAACAAAATATACATGCCAACGCATCCTTAAAACCAACCAAACCTAGCTATTTTGCTTCACGTCCGAACTACTAATAACTGTTCTAATATAAAATTTGATCGTCAACTTTAAGACATTCGAACAAACACTATTTGCGAACATATCATTCTAATATCTGAATGTATATCTCTTCAAGTACGAACTATTGGTAACAGACGTTCAAATATAAAATTCTAACGTTAGATTTCAAACATTCAAACGAAAAATACTTACTAACATATTTATTAACTGTCTGCACTAATATAATTGAATGTTCGGAAAATTATTTTTCAAATGTTAGTCGGTCGGGGTGACGTTCGAACGTACTGTTTTTCGTTCGATTGTACTCTTAGTGACGGTAATTGACTGTCACAAATAGTCATCATGTTCGCACAAACGAACGAACGGTAGACTATCAACCTTGATATGAGTAAGGCTATGATAGGGTTGTATGGAATTTTCTTAAGCTAGTCATAGAAAACTTGGGCTTTGGGTAGAGATTAGGGATGTAATCGGTCCAGTTTGATATGATTTTGGACATATTTTAAAATCGAACCAGTATATACTGATTTTGAGATTTGAAGAACTGATACCGCACTAATTACACCCTTAAACTGGTACTTTCGATTTTGATCAGATTTTATCGGTATATTGTATAATATATATAATATTGTATATATATTGTAGTATATAATAATATAGTTGTAAGGGAATTTTCCCCACTCCTCGACCCAATGCCAGGCTCGAGGGCCCCCAAGTCCGCGTAGGGGATGGAACATCTACCAGGGAGGGACACCGAATATTCAACAAGACAGATCAACTTGACAGTTTGCGGCCGCTTTCAGAACCTAGAGACTTGCACAAATTGCAGCGGGAAATGCGAAGGGCCCTCGATCCATCCGCATCAGATCATCTACGACTCATATAGACCAGATACGAAGTCAGGAAACCATGCCGTATTAATGGCACCTCTGCTGTGCTACACACCACACTTATGAAGCCATCGCAGAGCTACGCCGCATTAAAGAATGTCTATGTACGAAAAACGCTCTTTGATCCCTAGACTCCTTTACTTATTTACATGCTTCCAAAAATATTTACTAATTTTGGCATCAGAGGTTACCTGGCCCTAAAGCTGCCCTCTCCAAGTTGCACTACTCTCCATCTTTTGCAGGCCCATTTTTGAAGACCTGAGTTGTCGGACCTTAGTCCAAAGGTGTGCGAAACACGACATTAACAGTGGCGTTGTCTGTGGAATCACTACAGATCTTGCGTGTACTTCGAACGCCTAAGATAACTCGTTCTAGGCGACTCAAAAACTTGCCGAAGCTACCAGAGGCATGGAAGTAAACCAGACGGTGAGCCAAGTACAGTGGAGTGAAAAGGTTGTAATGGAAGGAAGCCATACACTCGTTGGCAAAGCGATGCATCCAACAGAGGATGCCAGTGCCTTGCTGCCAGCTCCACATCGCACAGAGGTCATAAGTGAAGTGCGAGATGAGCAAGAACTCCAGAAAGCAGAACCAATTGGACTATTGGAGCTTGTTACTCTTCACCCAGATTGCGCAAAAGCCAAGATGACAATTAGTAGCGAAATGATGTCTGACACCTGAAGCGCCATTCAACAACTTCTTGCTGAGCACGAGGACGTGTTTGCGCAGAGCCATGGGGATATGCCAGGAATAGCGCCTGAAATTATACAACACAACTTGAGTGTAGACCCAAACGCTAAAGGAGTGAGGCAGAAGCGCCGAAGCGTCAGTGCAAAGAAGAATGCCGCCATAGCCGAGGGGGTGGACGTATTGCTGAGTGCGGATTCATTCAAGAAGCTCACTGCCTAGATTGGTTGTCTAATGTAGTGCTCATAAAGAAGCCAAGCGGCAAATGGAGAATGTGCGTTGATTTCACTGACCTCAACAAAGCTTGCCTGAAGGACAGCTTCCCGCTTCCTTACGTCGACCTCGTTGTCAACTCAACAGCGGGTTATCGCATGTTTAGCTTCATAGATGCCTACTCTAGGTATAATCAAATCTGTATGAACCCTGTGGATGAAGAGAAAACTTCGTTCATCACTGACCGAGGCTTGTATTGTTATATGGGGATTCCCTTCAGGCTTAAGAATGCGAGGGCCACCTACTAGTGGCTGGTCAACCGTATGTTCAAAGGCTAGATAGGAAGAAATATGGAGGTTTACGTGGACGACCTGTTGGTCAAAAGTAGAACCTTAGAACAACACTTGGACCACTTAAGCGAGGCTTTTACAATACTACGACAGTACCAAATGAAGCTGAATCCGGCAAAATATGCCTTTGGTGCCAGGTCGGGGAAGTTCTTAGGATTCATGGTGTCTGAGCGCAGTATTGAGGCCAACCCCGAGAAGGTGGAGTCCATCCTCAACATGGCCCCACTTCGGAGCATAAATGAGTTACAAAGGCTAGCTGGGCAAATAGCCGCCCTTAACAGGTTTGTATCGAGATCAACCGAAAAATGCCTGCCGTTTTTCAAAGTCTTGTAGAAAGCGAAGGCATGGAATGGTGAATGCGACCAGGAGTTCAAAGCCCTCAAGAAATACCTCACAATTCCGCTGCTCTTTAGCCAACCCCGGTGCGGAGAAACATTGACCCTGTACTTAATGGTCCCCCCTCATGCAACTTCCTTAGTGTTAGTATGCGAGGAGGAAGGGGTCCAAAGGCCGATTTACTACACCACATAGAACAGCTGGCCTTTGCGCTAGTAGTAACTACGTGCAAGCTATATCTGTATTTTCAAGCTCTCCCAGTACGAGTCCTTATGGAAACCCCTTTAAAGAAGGTGTTGCAACGACCTGGCGCCTCAGACTGACTTATGAATTGGGCAGTGGAGTTGAGCGAGTTTGACATTGACTACGCGCCACGAAACACCATAAAGGGGCAAATATTAGTAGATTTTGTCGCTAAATTCACCGGCTTCCAGGTTTGTGACATTGACTTCTGTGACAAAAAGCAAAGTTATGATAATGTTCTCATTTTTGAAATAGGATGGACATTGTTACATTAATGGAGGAAGACAGGCAAAATTTACTGAGCATTAGCTGGGTGAAACACAAGAGGCGCTGTGCGGCAAACCCTCGCGACCGAGCTACCGAGCTTTTCCTGGGCGGGCCCTCAAAAACAAAAAGAGAAGAAAAAAGCAAGAAGAAAATAAGAATGGTGGAAAGAATGCAGGAAAAGCGTAGCTGGATATAATCAACATAAGGAAATTTTATTAATTACTGGGAGCTACAAGGAACAAGTTACATCATAAAGCCATAGAGCTACAAGGAACAAATTACAATGTGAGACCCTATATCTTCATAAAACAAGTTCCAGTGCCCGACCGTAGACCTAGACCGTAAAGCGGCCAGGGATAATCCAAGAGGACTAGAAGATTGCACTCTTCTCGAAGCCATCTGAAACAGGATGAGCTGAAAATCTCCAACAACGACGAAGATACCGCCGAGAATCGGAACATATTGGAGTTGGTTTCTACGTTGAGAACCGCTTACTGGACGAAGGTTAGTGATCACTGCAACCAAGCTCGATCAAATCATATTGGCGTGCGAGCAGCAAGCATAGATCTCCACCACTACGACGTGTCAATAACGCTTGAGGTTACCTCGAAACATCAACAGGGATGTAATGAGGCAACTAATTGAGTCGTATGGTGATGACCATCACCCATGAGAAGCCTGAAACCACCCGCTGGTTGTGGAGAGGAAGAGGAAACTGTTGGAAGAAGTGAAGACGCTGAGTGGGAATGGCTTCGAAGGCAAACCCTATAAGCAAAAGGACGAGAACGAGTGAGTGATAATAAGCAAAGGGCAAGAACGAGAACAAGGGGTCTGGGACCCCAACAATGGAGGATTGGCAAGAAGATCTGCCCAGGAAATACGCCTTCAATAGGCGGGATCGTTCTCCTCAGGGCCATCACCAAGGCCGCTCGGATCAGACTCTTCCCAAGGATGTCACGCCGCTGCAAAGACTCCTCATGTTGGAAAAAATCCCCCACATTCATAACCCTGAGGTCGCACTGGGGGTTCTGAAGAATATGAGACTTCATCTGCTCTAAGCCTTCTTTGTAGCCGAAGTCCCACACATCGTCATGGAAACCACGAACATAAGACAGCTCCTACCGCAAACCACAGATGGTAGCTTCACAACCTTTAAGAACTAGCCTGGTTACTTCCCAAGTGGCCTCCACATCTTTCCTTCATTGCCTCTCCTCCTCTAGGGTTTTCCTTCTGGCTGTCGCTGACTCGTTAGCTTTTTGAACTTGAGTTATGAGCCATTTGATCAACCGGTTGTCTATGTCCCACTACTGATGCAACTCCCAGATATTGGCCTTTAGCCGCTCAAGCTTTTACTGACATTCTTCAATGGACTGTTGCAGCGATGCCTCACCTCACAAACAAGCAAGGCCTCAATGAGGAGCTCGCTGACTTCCCCCTGGGATTTTATCAAGTCGACAAGGGCTTCCTCAACTGCCTCTCACTCCATGGCTGCACAATCTAAGGACACCTGAGCCAACGAAGGAAGATTTCTGTTCTCATTTCTCAACTCTGCTTGGTTGTCCACGATGAAGGCCGCCAAATGCTCCAATCCTTATAACATAAAGTAAAGTCAAAACTGAAGAAAAGGAACAAAGACAAGTCTGAGGAATTTACAAGTAAAATTTTATCCCTGCGAGTAGCCTCTGGAGTCTACCCTCCATCTCGAGAAGTCGGTTGGCGTGACTGGGCAAAGCAGTTGTCTGAAGATCCGCCGAAACTTCTTCAATGACTTCCTCGCCCTCCCCCTCGTCGGGCACATCGGGCACCATGGCTTCTTCGGCTGGAAAATCAGTCTCCGTCGCCTCGACACCACCAAAGGGAGTGACCTCGATCATGGGAGCAACCTCGACAACGATGCCTTGGATAGGCAATGCAACGTGACGAGGATTAGCTATCGTCACCATCTTTTCGGGAGCCCTTGGGGCTGCTGGGATAAAAAGTGCCATGACAGACAGTCCCCCAGGAGGGATGGGGACGTTATAGAAATCGAAACGGGTGAGTGAAATCCTTTGGGGTTTCTTCCCCCTTCCATTTACAGGCGGGCTAGGGGAGCGGCTATGAGGAGGCGACGTGACAGGGTTTATGGGATACCCGCGTCAGAGCACAAGTTGGCCGGAGGGGCCAGGTACCAGTGAAGGCTATCCTCTGTCAACAGAGCCTCCGAAGAAATGTCATCCTGGTGCGCCTCCAGGGTTGGGTTAGGGCGGCTGTTTGTGTCCTCGTCCACGGTACCCCATATAGCATGCACATGAAATAGGCATTTTTGAGGGTTTCCTCGACCAGGAACTCCCATCCTTCGCCTGACAGGAAGAATAATTTGCGGGTGTATTCCTTCATGGCAGTATGCCGCGCCTCCACCCAGGTCAGTTCCCGAACCGGCTGGAAACTATAGAGGTGCTAGCCCTTTCGCATAACGTTGTGAGTAATGAAGAACTCACGGGCTGTAAGATCCAGGAAATCTGACCTGGCCTCCTCCAACGCGTGGCGCCAGATGACACAGTATGAAACAAGAATGCTCTATGCAAGGGTAGGAGGCTGAGTAGGCACCAACTCAAAGAAGCACAAAACTTCTTGCACCGGTCAGCAAAACGGCAACCTAAGGCCATAAGAGAACATGGTGGGGTACACCGCCACTCTTGTTCCATAACCCTCCGAATCCACCGCTGCATCGGTGGCGGAAGGCACCATAAGCTCCACCTTCAAGGAGATCTTGTAGGTCACCCTCAACTCCTCCAGTTTGGTGGAAGTCACCACCGATCGCCATGAAAACTCTGCGAAATCGTCCAGGTGGAACTGCCATAGACGGAAGTGGCCTGGGCACCGCTAAAGGACCCTACTCATCCAACAAGGCATGAAGATTTCTTCGGAGCCATGAATGATAGAAGGAAAAACAAAGGAACTTCAGGAGAAAAACGAAGAAAAATGAGGGAATGAAGAACTCAAATAGCAGAGAAAGGAGCATGGAATGCAAAGTAAAAGGCAGAATGAGTGTAATGGATTTCCCAATGTAGAGGAGGGTCCTTATATAGGCGGGGTCAACATTTGAACTCCCGAGGCACCATAACTCCACATAGCACCACGTGTCCCCCCAAAGTACTAGAATCCCTCGATTATCGCAATTGTTACAGAGTATATTTGTTGATACGATTTGTGGAATTAATGGCTGGGTAACATGAGGTCATGACACAGAAATCGAAGGGGTGGCATTCAATGCGGAAACATAACTGATGCCATATTATCGTGTGGGTGTAATGCAGACAGTTGCTCGGCACACAATGGAGAGGATCGGGAGATCTAGCAAAACGAAGGGTAAATGAATGAAGAAAGAATTTCCCTCAAACTCGTCTGAGAGGAATTGACTGAGTAACTGTAAGGAGATTTTTCCCACTTCTCAAACAAGGAGGGACGCCAAATAGTCGACAAGATAAATCAACCTAATAGTCTGCAGCCACTTTCAGAACCCAGAGACTTCCACAGAGCGTAGCAGGAAATTCGGAAGGCCCTCGATCCATCAACATCAAATCATCTATGGCTCATATAAACCAGATGCGAAGTCAGGAAACCACATTGCATTAATGGTACCGCTATTGAGCTACGTACACGCCACATTTATGGAGCCATCGCAGAGCTACGTCGCATTAAATAAGGTCTGACAACAGAAACAAAAGGGAAGGCATGGACTTTGTGGAGACAAAGAAGATTTGCACCCGCAACCCACGGTATAAATAGCTAGCTCTAGGTACGAAAAATGCTTTCTGATCCCTAAACTCTTTTACTTATTTACAAGCCTTCAAGAATATTTACGAACTTTGGGATCAGAGGTTACTCGGCCCAAAGGCCGCCCTCTCCAAGTTTCACTACTCTCCATATTTTGCAGGCCAATTTCTGAAGACCTAAGTTGTCAGAGCTTGGCTCAAAAGTGTGCGAAACACCACGTTAACAATAATGATAACACATTTTAGTATATTATAATATATATTATAATTGTATTATAGATTATAGTGATATATTATAATATATAATATATTAATATATTATAGTATATTATAATATATAGTGATATAGTATTAATATAACTACTAACACAATAAACTATAGTGATAATATATATAGTTATTTATATAGAATTTTAAAATTAAAAATTATATTAATTAGTAATTTATCATATAATACAAAATTATTTTATATATAAGTATATATAAAAATGATATATAATATAAAAAATATTTTATAAATATAAAAAATTAAAATATATATATGAACCGGTCCGATCTACTTTGGTCTGGTGTTAGAAAAAGGAAAATCGGAACCGGACCAATTTCGACCGGATTTGAAACAAATGGAACCGATACTAGACTAGACCGAACCACGTATAGGACAAAGCCCACCGGTCCGATTTACTAGTTCACGAGTTTTTTTTTCCACCCCTAGCAGAGATGGGCAAGTTTGATTATAAAATGTGTCACTTATGTTAATTACTCAGTTTAAGTGAATGGTGAACCACAACAAAATTTATAGCCTTTAAGGGGTGGGTCTTTGACAAGGAGATCCCTTATCTCCATACTTATTTATTCTTTGTACTGAGGTGTTCAGTGGTCTCATCTCACATGCTTGTATGCATGGCTCTCTCACTAGTGTGCCAATTGCAAGAGGATTGGTTCGAGTATTACATCTATTCTTTGCTAATGATTGTTTACTCTTTAGTAAAGCTTCTTCATCAGAATGAAGTAGATTACAAGATCTTCTTCTGTGTTATAAGATAATTTCTAGACAAAAACTGAATAGGGATAAAAACATCTTTATATTTTAGCAAAAACACAGCATGGGTAGTGAGGCAAACTATCAAGGAGATATCTGGGCTAAGATCAACTGGATGTTTTGAGAAGTACCTTGGATTACCATCGATGGATGGTAGAAACAAAATGATTGCTTTCAAATGAATTGTTGATAGAATTTGGGGAAAGCTTAACAACTAAAATCAAAGTTTTTGTCACAAGCTGGAAAAGAAATCTTACTCAAAGCAATCATTCAAGCTCTTCCAACTTTTGTATGGGCCTATTTCGATTACCCAAGACTCTTTGCAGTTAGATTAATCAAATGATGCAGAAAGTTTTTTGGGGTCATAAGATCATTTGGTTGAGTTGGAAAATAATTTGTACTTCAAAAAGATCTGGAAGTTTGGGGTTTTGGGATTTGGAAGCTTTCAACACAACTATGTTAGCAAAGCAATTATGGAGAATATTAAAATAACCTTCGTCCTTATTTATTGAGATTCTTAAAGCTAGGTATTTTCCTAATTTATCCATTTTTTAGGCTGTGTTATCCAAAAATGCTTCCTATTCTTGGAAAGTATTTTTCCAACTAGGAACTTATGAATGCAGGTATGTGGTGGAGGGTTGGGAATGGTAATAGTATTCGAATATGGAAAGATAAACGGCTGCCAAAACCTATTACTTATAAGGTTCAATCCCCAATTTATGTGCTTGGTGAATATGATTTGGTTTCAGTACTTATTATTTTTGGTACAACTGTTTGGAATAAATCTTTGGTGCAGTATTTGTTTAGTGAAGATGAACCTGATATGATTCTTAATATGTGTATTAGTCCTCTATCAAGGGAAGATAGATTGGTATGGAGGTGTACAAATGATGAAAGATTTTCTATTAAAAGTGCATATTATCTTCAACTTGACTTAAATTCAAGCATTTCATGCTCATCTTCTGAAGCTACTACTTTTGATAAAATTTGGCAGAAAGTTAAGACCTCTAATACACCACCAGTGGTGAAATCTTTTATTTGGGAGGTTTGTTGTGACATACTACCTACTAGAAGGAATCTTAAACTCAAGCATGTGCTGCAGGAGGATCTATGTCCTATTTGTGCGACTTAAGTGAAAACTGTGACACATGTTCTTTGGGATTGTCCTTCTGCTAAGGATGTGCGGGCTCTTTGTTGTAAAAAGCTTCAAAAGTGTAGTATTTATGATCTTAGTTTTATGCACCAAGCTGTCAAAATGGCAGAGTACTTAGACAATGCAGATTTTGAATTATTCTTTGTTATTGCTAGATTCTTATGACTGAGACGTAATAAACTATTGTATAATGGTTTGTTCCAGCATCCCTCTCAACTATTTCAGATGGCTAATGTTTCTTTGGAAGAGTTTTAGCTAATTGTTCAATCTTCATTTCTAAGCAGAATGCAAGAGCAAGTTCCTATCCAGGTTTGGCAGCCTTCATTTTCAGGTTTTATAAAAGCAAATTGGGATATTGGTATATATGGATTATCAAAGTAAGATGATGGGTATTGGAATTATTCTAAGGGATGAAAAGGGGAGTGTTATTGCTACAAAGCAGATCTGTAAGTTTGGAAATCCAACACCTCAAGTTGCAGAGACTTTTGGAGCTCTTAACATGTTGCTTTTTGCATGAAGTTGGGATTTGACAAAGTGATTTTGTAGGGAGATGCAAAAAATTTTGTGAACTTTATTAAAGCTACTTCTGGTTTATATTCCTCTTGTAGTAATCTTATACAAGATGTTCTTGCTTTGCTGTCTGTCTTCTTGGATTAAGACTTTTGTTATGTTCTAAGAGATGTTAACCAGGTGGCTCATCTCTTAGCCAAAACTTAACCGGATTCTTTAATTTTCAACAAAAATTATTTAGTGACAGCTTGTCATGCTTGTTTATACTAGTAGCTAGTTAGTGATAAACACATGTCAAATACATACCATATATAAGCATTTTCAAACCTACAAATGTCCAGTAGCAAAAATTGAAGAGATAAATAAAAGAAAATATTATAGAAATTAAGTTACAAAAATAATGATAAAATGACTACAACTTAAAACTCAAGACAATTATATAGTTAAAAAGTACAAATTCAAAGAAATTAAAAATTAAACTTAAAGAATGAAAAAAATTATTATTAATAACCTAAATTATTTACAAATAACTAATTAAATTAATATTACCTACAATTAATGTAGTTCTTTTTTTTTTCCCAAGAAAAAAGTGTTTGAAGCCAAAATGTCCAAAATTTATAAGACGTAGGTGAATGATACGGTAGGGTAAACGGATCGTGATGTGAGTGAACATGTTTACAAAAATATTTGTCGTGGAAATTGGACTATCAATCTAAACCCTTTTTAGAAGCTACATTAAATTCTCTGATCCTAAAACTACTGGTTCACAAAATTCCTGCAAATTAATTATCTTCTATTATTTTGGCACTTTTAGATATTTTTATATTTTTATTTTTAAAAGTCTACAAAAGAAGTTCTACCATATGCAAGCGACGACGAATGACATGAAAGGTATCTATTTTTTCGAGAAAAAACAAAATTTTCAAATAGAATTGATTGCATATATTGGTCCCCTGGATGAATAGATGATGTGATTGGAGAGCATGAAAACCTGTAGAAGGGTTTAGATATAGATCAGGTTTGAACTACTGTTTTGATTTGGATTCTACCATTTTTTTTTAATTTTTTTTTTTTTTTGTATTTTGAATGATGCTTATACACATGTTGGGTTTATTTTGTTGAAATAAATCCAACAATATTTATTATATAAATAATATGTTGGCATATTCTTATCAAAGAAAGAACAAGGACAGGTGCTTTCTTGTCTAATAACAAGGCAACTTTCTAATTGGAGCTCAACTTCAAATTCTCAATGCTTTCGCCTTTATGGGCAGTCCTTAAATATCATGTGGTTATCCATTTCCAAACAATTGTTTGGGTGATCTTCATAAAGTTCATAATGCCATTGGACCGTTTATTACAATTTATGGTTAATTGGGAAATCTAAAATAATAAATACGTAATTACTTTATGTCTTTTACCCAGTTTTTTATAAAATATTATTATTTCTCGAATTCAAAATTAAATAAAATTTATATAAATTTAAAAGATAATGTTATTTAAAAATTAAATTAAAATTATAAAATAATTATGTCATATTTCAATATTGTCAATCCAATGACTAAAACGGATGAAAACGTGTACTACCATTTTTTCCAACTAATTATTGACCGTTATATGTTACACGCAATGACGACTCCTTATAAAGAGTTGTTACATATTGCTGCATATATGTGCATGAGACTGAGAACTAGTTATACTCCTTTAATCTTGTTAAGCCATATTAATTAATTTAATAATCTTGGGCAGTTGTCGGGAATTATCTCGTCATTTTAATAGTGATTTAATTGTTAGCCATATCATGTAAGTAGGTCCTAGGAGTTCATGCCCCACACGGTTTCAAACTAGTTTATTTATGTTCCTGGACTTGCATTAAGTAGATATCAGAACTAGTATAAATATAAATCGATTAGTTCTCTTTGGGATATCAAAACCAAGAGTACTTGCATTAAGATACAATATCAAAACAGTGAAACAACATGGATTGCAGTAAAACAGTTCCAAATAGAGAGTAAAACAGTGAGAGCTTCTTATCTCCAATTTCTGCTTCTACTACTTGCACTCTTATCTTGTAATGCAACAAAACTTGGATTTAGTTTTGATTTGCGTGATTCTAAAGTCAGATGCATAGCGGAAGAACGACAAGCACTCCTCCAATTCAAACAACACCTTGTTGATCCTTTCCATTGGCTGTCTTCTTGGGACAGTGGTGAAGATTGTTGCAAGTGGGAGGGAATTAAATGCAGCAACAAAACAGGTCATGTTGTTACGCTTGATCTCCGATCAGATTGGTGGTATGATATTGAACCTGCAACTAAATATCTAGAAGGTGAGATAAGCTCTTCATTACTTGGATTGCAGTATTTGACTTATCTGGACTTAAGTTTCAATAACTTTTCCGGCAAAGCCTTCCCCAATTTTATTGCCTCACTCAGTAAATTACAACATCTCAATCTTTCACATACCTATATAGCCGGAACCCTTCCACAACAGTTAGGAAATCTCTCGGGATTGATTTCTCTTGATCTCGGATGGAATTATGGACTGACGGAGGCACATAATCTTGATTGGTTAATTCATCTTTCATCCTTAACATACTTGGACATGACTCAGGTCGACCTCAGCCAGGTAGTCAATTGGCCCAATAAGGTTATGATGCTCCCTTCTTTGATACACTTGAGTCTCTCCCGTTGCAGTCTGATCTCCACAACAACCCCTCAATTGCTTTCCATCAATGCTAATTCCTCATCACAACTTCTATTTCTAGATCTTTCTTTCAATTATGATCTGATGGAGACACATAATCTTGATTGGTTAATTTATCTTCCATCCTTAACACACTTGGACCTAAGCGGTGTTAACCTCAGCCAGGTAGTCAATTGGCCCAATAAGGTTATGATGCTCCCTTCATTGATACACTTGAGTCTAAGGTATTGTAGTCTCTCCACAATGACTCCTCAGTTGTTTTCCATCAATGCTAATTCCTCATCACAACTTCTATTTCTAGATCTTTCTTACAATTATCTCACCAGCTCAGTATTTCATTGGTTGTTCAACGCCACCATAAGTTCTCTTCGAACACTAAATCTTGCTCGAAATCAACTTGTTGGTGGCATTCCAAAATCTTTTTGGAATTTATGTGCCTTAGAGTCATTGATTCTTTCGCATAACAATCTCAGTGGAAGTCTTTATAAATTTATGAGTAATACATCTGGTTGCTGGGTGGACTCCTTGCAGAATTTTAATATATGGAGCAATAGTTTCACTGGTCCATTGCCCGAGTGTATTGGAAACCTATCCAATCTTCAGAGGTTGGATGTTTCTGAGAATTCCCTTGCAGGGGTGATCACTGAAGCCCATTTTTCAAATCTCTTCAAATTGAAAGTGTTATATTTAGAAACCAACTCCTTGATCATGAGATTCAGCTACAATTGGGTTCCCCCATTCCAACTGGATGTTATTTCTTTGAGATCTTGCAGATTGGGATCAGCTTTCCCAAAGTGGCTTCAAAGTCAAAAGAATTATGATATGCTCGATATTTCTAATGCTGGAATTTTTGACATTATCCCTGCTTGGTTTTGGGACTTCCCTCCCATGTTATCCTATTTAAATATGTCTAACAACCAGTTGCATGGAAACTTGCCAGACTTGTCATCATCCAGACTTGGTGAGTTTGCTATTATAGATTTAAGCGCCAACTGTTTTGACGGTTCAATACCACTTTTTCCATCGAATGTGACATCACTAGACCTATCGAATAATAGGTTTTCTGGGCCAATTTCCTTCATATGTAAACTCAATACTCCAACATTATTGGAATCTTTAAACCTATCAAACAATACACTGTCTAGAGAGCTTCCAAATTGCTGGACGTATATTCGTGACTTGGTTGTTCTTAATTTGGCCAACAACAATTTCTATGGGAAAATACCAGACTCAATGGGCTCCCTAGTCTCGATTGAAGTTTTGTATTTAAGCAACAATAGATTTGTTGGAAATATGCCGATGTCCCTTCAGAATTGTAGTGAGTTGATAAGCATTGACTTGGGAGGAAATAACTTGTCCGGAATGGTACCTCCATGGATTGGTAATAGTCTGCCAAATTTGGTTATTCTTAACCTACGATCTAATCAGCTTTATGGAAGGTTGCCTTAAAGCCTATGTCATCTATCATATATTCAAATTTTGGATCTTTCTTTGAACAAGATCGAGGGAACTATTCCAGAATGTATCTACAATTTGACCGCAATGTCTCATACAATGGATACAATTTCAAGTGCCATATACACGTATAATACAAGGAGATCTTATATAGTCTATGCATCCTTGATATGGAAAGGAAGAGAGTCTGTGTTAAAAAGTTTCTTGGGACTTGTGAAGATGATTGATATTTCAAATAACAAATTACATGGAGAGATTCCAGAAGGAATTACTAATCTTACAGAACTAGTTGCCTTGAATTTATCGAGAAACAACTTATCTGGATTAATCACTCCGAAGATCGGTTTGTTGAGAAATTTGCTGTCTCTTGATTTATCCAGAAACCAACTTTATGGTGAAATCCCAATGAGCATTTCCAACATAAGTTTTCTTAGTCAATTGAACTTGTCTGCCAACAACTTATCAGTCAAAATCCCAATAGGAACTCAAATACAAAGCTTCGATGCTTCTTCATTTTTGGGAAATCCTAAACTATGTGGCTCTCCACTTCCAAACAAGTGTCTAGAAGATCTTCATCCAAATTACATTAACAATCAGGGCCACAAGAAGGAAAATGATGATGATGATGGATTTATAACTAAAGGATTTTATGTTGCTGCAAGTCTCGGATTCATTGTTGGATTTTGGGGGGTGTGTTGCATTTCAGTGCTAAATATACGGTATATAATGAAGCATCTCACTTCTAATGCTCGAATGATATTAGCATAGGCTACAAGTGGCAGCAGCGCTTTGTATGCTCACTTTGTAAAGTTGAACTTTAAGGTAAAACTCTTCGCCCTCTATTTTATATTCATATTCATAAATTAGCTAGTGATGTACTTCACCACATATAGTTTGAATATATATATATATTACGTACTATACATATATGCTATGTTATTATATTATAGTATGAATATTTAATTGTTATCATGACGTTATAGCATGACTTAATTATCTCATCAACCTTAGATTATATAGGAAATATTAGCTTTTACATATTCTTATGTTGAATTTGGCTTTAGTAAGTCGTTTCATGAGGTACAAAGTATATTTCATGGTTCATCGTCTCTTATGCAAAATTATTTTAGTCCCTTATTTTTATTTGTCTCTTTTGTTCAAAATGGGTAGGTTTTGATCTAACAAGCTGTGTGGACGCTTATCATGATGAGCTGATTTTAATTTGTAGTTTAATTTTTTAATATGCTTTTGAATAATGTTATTTACTATTCAAAACTAATTCTTGTTCATCTACTAGTGATCCAGCTAGCAGGAGACAACTACATCATTTGAATAAGTTAGTCATGATACTATATATAGTACATCAAGATCATTTTGTTTTTTTTTTTTAGTGGATTAGTTGTACTTTTTTTGTTCAGTATATTGTATCGATCAAAAGACAATTATTGTATCTTAGACTAATTATTTTCTAAGTATTTTCAATGGATAGCCACTTTTTATTTTCTAAGTATTTGCCACTTTTTATATCTATAAGTGTGGGCTAGGATGTAGGAAGGAAGTGACGTGTGTATGGACTAGGATTGGGATGCATGACTTGGTCCGTTCAAGTTATGCATTGGGATGTGGTTGATAGGAAGAGTAAGATGAAGGTACTAGTGTCTTAACCTTAAGGTGAATCAAAGAGGTTCATCTTGAAGGATAAGAACGTGAAGTAGGAAGCATGTGAAAAAGTATTAGTGTGTCTTAACTTTAAGGTGAACCATGGAGGCTCACTTTAAAAGATAAGCACTCGAAGTAGTTTGGAAAAGGTGACCTTAAGAAGGTCCAAGAAAGCAGAAAAGTGATAAAAGAAAACATAGAAGACATGGATAGAAGGAGAGTGTATCTAAGTGAGGAAAGTCAAAGTGAAGTGTAGTCTATGTTTTCTAGTTTAGTTTCTTATGCACTAGATAGAGAATGACATCAAAGTTATGTGTGTGCATGTAGTTTGTCATCTGACACTCACATGAATGGACTGCATGAGATGAGTATGGTATGGAGTCCAGGTAAGTATTATGTTCAGATTTTTTTAGAGTTTTCTAAAAGATATGAAAATGGAAAAGAAATGTTTCTCTTTATGATACTTTACGAAATGAAATGAAATGATGTTTTATGAAAAGTATGCTAAGTGTTTAAAGGTATATGCATGTATGGCCTTCCTTGGCAACCCCTATTTGTGAACCCAAAGTGATACTTTTATGCATGTGAATGGATGTTATACGTAGTATCTATTGTCTTTATTTTCCATGAAACGAAATGTCAAGGTTTATGCCATATGCTTTTAAATGATGTTTTAAAAATGATACCATGAACTGAGTTTTGAATGATGCCTTGAAAGATGATATTTAAGCTTATGCTTTCAAACGATGTTTTTGAAATGAATGGACTGATAAATGAAGGGAAATGAAATTGAAAGGACTGAAATGAAAGAAATGTTTTAATGTATGAAAATATGCAACGGCTATGACTGAATGAATGATGGTACCAAAGGACTGGACAAATTGCAATGTTGGGTAAGTAGTATTGGCAATGCACCCAGTGCTACCCCCTGACAGAAACGGATTCCCAACCTGTGGCCACGGGCAGAATCCAGGTCCAAAGGAAGACCGCTAACCCTAACACATGTGGCGTAACAGTGTGTACTGACTAAAGGAAAGTGATAAGAAAATATATGTATGCTCTAATTCTTTAAGAAATGAAGGCACGAGGTGTGGGAAACGTTTTTTGAAAGGAAAATATTTTTAAAGAAAAGTCCCACCTTGTAATGTTTTAAATGAAATGAATGTTCACGTAAAGTATGTATAATGAATGATGAATGCATGACTGAAAACCTATATTAGTATATTTTAACTGTATGAAGTAATGCTTACTGATATTCGACTCATTTTAGTTTTTTATGTATGTCATTCCCCCTCTCAGGGACAACATGAGGACGAAGCATCAAGATAGACATGGCTCAAGGAAAATGTGATGGAAGCCTAGGCATTTTGTGTAACGTATGAAAGAGTATTTTTGTAAAAGGCATTTTATTTAACTTCATGATTTCCGCTGCAAAAACCTCTCTTATATTTAGAGAGTTTTAGTTTTAATCTTAGAACCTTTCATATCCTGGGAAGGAAAGGAAAAAGTTTTAAAAGGATCAGTAATTCCTATCTCATTTTCTTAAAAACTATTTTCTAAAAGTCCCACCACAAGGACGAGTGTTACACTTTTTCAAAAACCAATCAGCTTTAACTCATAGCTTCATTGACTTGCTTCACATTGGAATATGTTATTTTCAATATATCAGTTCTAATAAGTCGGAAAATTCTTTTAAAATTAAAGATTCAAATGACATACAACATGCTTATATAATACCTCTACCATCAAATGACTAATTGAAATTATCAAATGTTATAGCTCAACATTGCAATCAAGAAATCATGAAAAGCAAATAAGCCATACTCAAACACGATCAATAAGTTCCTCTTTCTCCTTTTCATCGACAATACTTTAGCTAGCATGCCTCATTTTTGCATTTTGCTTCATGATCCATGTCACTCTCATTGTGTAGACTATTCTGTTGTTGGATGATAAACTATCTATCTTCCCATCTTTGATCTCAAGTGGTATCTTACCATACTTTCGCATCCTCTCAAATTCCATAACTTTGGCCACACCCCTACCTTGTTTACTAGTGTTTGGTAATATACCAGCCCCACAAACATTAAGATTTTTAAATAAACTATGTATAAACCATGATAGCTGTCAATATAAAATGGCCATTTTATATTGTCTATGAAATACCACAAGGAGTTGATGTCTACATCATACTTACAATTGCATGTTGTATTCACCTCTGCAGAAGTACATGGAGGCAAAAACGATGGATGTAACTCATTTGGGGGTTGAGTGGAATCATTAGAGTCCACGGCAGCTTCATCTCTCAAAGTCCAACCTGCTGGTTCTATTTGTGGGTTTCATCCAATAGGAGGAAACACTCCCCCGCCCTGATCTAAAAGCTCCTCGGCCTCTCCCTCTTTTTGACTGAATCATTTCTACTGCACTTGAAGCCAACAATGTCAAGCAAGTAAATGAAGTTGTAAACTAACAAACTGTCAACACAAAGTTATATTGGAGTTGTGCAATAGGCCCATAAAACATTTCGCAGCTTGGAAATAATGTCCAACAGAAATGGAGTGCTAAGTAAAAGTAGCTGGACCAATTATTGAGCAGCTTCTTGTAATGTCCAGCAGAAATGGAGGAGCAAGACCCACCCAGAAATGGTTTTGATGTCTTCTAGCTAGTAATAGAGGGCTAGAAATTTCATGCATTGGTAATGAAGTCTGTATCCCGCTTAAAACATCACCCTTCTCCCGCGCAGTAGAGTCTCTTAGCTGCTTGTGTATATACGTAGTAGATTGTGCCTCCAATTCATGACAACTATCAGCAGCAGTTTGCTAGCCATCATTTCCTTTGTTATATTAATTTTTTATTAACATTATGTACTTTGCTCCTTGATGTTGAGCAGCTGTGCTTATAATCGATTGTGGGGAAGACACGGCATTTGATGTTGAGCAGCTGTACAACAGAAATCACGTTTGAGACTTCCGCTGATAATGTTCGACCCTTACAAGTTTAATTCATGTCATCGCACGTGTATTTTAAAAAGTATATTAGACCATGTGTATATTAAAATGTGCATATCTTGTCAATAGGCCAGTTATTCAAAGTATAAGTCATAAATTGCTTATATATCAAATGAATTCGATAATTTGCATTATGATATATATATATATATAAGTGTTTTTAATTAAATAATGATTATTAATTTTTCTAAACAGTAATTAGAATTTTATATGTTGCCTTCTATAGCTTTTGTTGTAGTTCATTTCATCACCTAATTGCCTCGGCTAGGAAGGAAAGGAAAAATATGTCAACATATATTCTTTCTAATATGAATCCCTGGATGCCAATTGCAATTTTTCAACAACAGAGCAAATTATGTATGCCCTGATCAAAGGACGAAGAATAAAATTATATAATTGTTTTCTTATTGGCTAGCAATGATTGTATATCGTTGTGGGGCTTTTAATTTCATAATTTGTAGAATTTATAAATTATATCATTCTATAATATCTATATAATGTACTTTTGGGGTCTATTTTTCTCTCCCACTAAACTTTGGAATTCAATAAAAAATTTGAATATTCTCATTTTCTACAGGATTGCACACTTGCGCAATGGTACTCTAAGATATAATAATATCATTTCTCATATATATATATATATATATATGCCTTATTCTATCTACAAGAGGTGAATAAAAGTTTCTCCATCCCACTTAAACCATGTTCTGTATGGGGGAAAAATTGCTACGACTATATGGAAAGTCAGCTCTTTTAATTTGTGTATTCCATCTGTGGCTAATCAATCATGGAGAGAAACGATTATGGCCCGGTTTCGGCGTGCTTCCAGATCATCTCAGGTTGGCAATTTGCTTGGTTTAATTCCAATTATCATCACTTGGAATTTGTGGTATTGGAGATGTTCGGCAAGAATGGAAGGAGAAAAGGATTCCATTGATTCATTGTGGCATTTTGTTAACAATTCTTCTACGGGCAGGGACGTTCGCGTAGGATCTGCACAGGGACGAATTAATTATGCCACGTAAGTAAAACGAAAAAAAAAAAAAAAGAGGAGAAATTACAATTGCCCGCGAACTGAACTCAGAAGGCTGAAACTCATAAACACAAACAGAGGTGTTCATCCTTTTGCCCGTAGAAGAATTGCAATCCATTTCTTTCATTCACGTTTGTCTAAAAAGCACTGATTTTTGCAACCCATTTCCGAAATCCATTCAAGTTTGTTGTTCCTCCACGACCTGTTCCTCGGCTGGGCTGGCCTAGGCTGTGATGCACTCCTCCACCACCCACCCCACCTTCATCAGATTTTTCGAATCTACCTCCACCAGTCGTTTGCGTCGGCGTCATCTCTGGCAGCTTTGAACACTTCACCTCCTCCACCAGTTGTCGGCATCATTTGTGGTAAGCGGGTTCATTTCTCCCAAATTTTGTTTTCATGAGGTTGTTATTGCTTCTCTGGGAAGTATCCCTTTGAGCCTAGAGGGTTAAAGGAATGTGAAAAGGGTTGGTGATTCTGTCGATGATGGGATTATCTGTAGTTTAGAATCCAGTGATGGTAGTTGGGTTCAAACAAACTATGCATAGCCCATGTACATCATGGGAATACAATGAAACAGAGCTTTCTCTCTCTGTTTTTGCCTATGCATAGCCCATATACGTATATATATCTGTTTTTATGAAGAAAAATTTCTAGAAATGTTTGGGAAGAAATTGTGAATCTGCAAAATCCAGCATATGGTAATTGATAAATGTTATTTCTTTATTAGGAAAAGTTTTATCTATCAAAAAATGTATATAAATATATATATATATCTGTTTTTGTCTATCTCCCAACAAGGGTGGGTGCAAGCGTAAATGTTATAATTGGAGCTTAACATCTTACAAATGACAAAAGCTTTTTTATGGTTCTATAAATCAACCTGTGTCCAATGACATATTCTCACAGTACACAACAAAATAGTTTCATAATACACAACATTCCAAATAGTTTCATAATACATAACATTCCAAATAGTTCCGTGATACACAACATTCCTAATAGTCCCTAACATACAATGTACAAAGTTCCCATTAAGTGGGGCTTCATTTTGATTGTCTGAAGTGGGCATGCCACCAGAGAGTTCCTTTTTGGCCAACAATGGTGAAGTTGTACACATAACTTTGGCCAGTTTGAAGACTAGATGCTCGAGTAGCTTGATTAAAGTCTCTGTCCGCCGAATTGGCAGCAACTTGTGCAGCAGCAATTGCTTCTTGGCAGATTCTGCAGCAGCTTTAGCAGCTGACACAGCGTCCTCAAATTTGTTTGGAGCCCTCAGCAGTTCACCCACCAGCTGAGTAATAACAAAAGCTGCTACAAGTAAAAATCCAGGTGGCTTACAAAAAGACCAAGTCCGGGATAGTGTCACAAATATAAGAGCCTGACTAAAAGTACTGACTTGCAGGTACACTACTGAGGCAAGCTTTCTAAAGTCATCTGCATCCTTCTGCTAAAAGCTTGAAACCCCAAATGTACGCTGTGTATTGCATAATAAGAATCAATTTGAGCAAAAGAAAAAGATAGAAAGTCTTACAGGAAAGAAGAACAAATTTGGTGTTCATTTGACTAAAAGGTAGTGTCTTACAGGAAAGAAGTATGTCTTGTATACTGGCTCAAAAGAATATGACTGTTCTGCAGCAGGCAAATTTCTGACCACCTTGGAGCAGCAAATATTAAGCTAGCAATCCCTTCTTTAAGATCTGTTGGGCATTGCCTAGACTAATTGAACCCAAATCAGAATTACATATATTCAAGCCTAACAAAGTAATAAATATTTATCAATTCTTTCACCTTTGCTTTGCAATTATAGTAAGTCTGGCCATAACTAATTCGCAGAAGAGTTCAATGAACTCATTTGCAGCAAGAACATTCCCATCAACGACTAAGATCAGAAGCACGAGGTGGCACATGCATTTGCTACACAAAATGGTATACAGATGCAGTTGTCGAAGTTAAATAAATCAAAACCACATTTACTATAACATGTGAAAGGGCTGCAAAGCTGAGAGACTTTTGTCAGGAAAATTAAAAGAAATGTAGGCAGGCATGCTAGCAACTTTTAGATCAACTCATGTCTACATGCATGCTGCTCTCATCTGGTTTAAACATTTCTTCATGGAAATAAAGAAAATATTTAATATTTCTTTTAATTCCATATGAAAGTTAGGTGGCAATTAATTACATACCAATTCTGAGCTTTAAATTCATGATGCTCTACAAAATTCATTTCCCACTGTATATATATACACATGAATAGCCTTTCATAATGTTATTGTTTTAAATTTGCTTCTTCAATTCAATTAGTGTGTAGGTTAATTTGGGGCCCTTCAATAACAAGATTTTTTCTTTTTTTGGACTTGAGTAATTGGAAATGAGCTTTAATAAATATGAAAGGTGTATCCCAAGTACACAGAAAACAATAACATAAAAATTTAAAAATAGAACATAAGAATAGCAAATCGACAAATAGCTAATTTGTTGGATCGGTAAAAGTAAGTGTAAGGGGCAACCAAGTATAAATGATGTTTACAAGAGAAAGCAACCAGACAAATACTAAAGATAACAAAAACTGAGAATTACCAACTGTCCAAAAAGGGAAAAAGCCCTAAGAAAACCAGCAAACTTTACCAGCAAACCAGCTTGTAAGTCAAAATATTCCAATCATTTTCAAGAACTCATTTGGGTTGGGCCTACAGGTTGGTGATGGCATTGATCATTAAACATGATTTAGGCATGCAACCACCACTATCATACCCTCAACACATAAGTCACTCCCTCCATTGTTTACAAGCTAAGCCAGTGCAGCATAAATATAAGAGATACGGTTTTTGAAAAATCAATCCGTGGAATTAGCGTTACAGGATGTAAACGGTGAAAGATCCATCACAACACAGCTCCAAATTAGATCCCCAATTGATAAAACGTTGGAATTTAAGCTAAAATCATGAATTAACTTTGACTCATTCGGTCAAGAACAAACGGAATCAACCTTTGAGAAAGAGAGAGAGAGAGAGAGAGAGAGAGAGTACCTTCGTCGGATCGAGATGGCAGTCGGGCTCTCAGGTCGCGACACAGATGAGGGAGGGAGATGGCTCTCGGACTCTAAACCCATCTTGGGTCTTGGTTGCACTTCGGAGATTCTTTGACAGTGAGAATGAAGAACTTGATGGAGGAGAGTTTGAACGGAGGAGGGAGATGGAGGAAGGAAGCCGTCTGACAGTGAGAATGAAGAACTTGATGGAGGAGAGTGAGATGGATTGGATTTGAAGTTTGAACAGAGGAGGGAGATGGAGGAAGGAAGCCGAATGGATCCTTCGTGCAAAACGCAACGTTTTATTTTCCACGTAGATGTCCTGCACGATCCCTGCGCGAACTCTCCTATGGATATCATTTTCCTTCTGTTAAATAATGGATTAATTGGGTTGGTATTAAGTTGAAGGCTGGTTCTCAGTTGCATCTACCGATTAATACAAGAAGTAAAGAAAAAACCATTGTTGTTTCCTGGCAAAGACCACATCCTAGGTGGTACAAATTAAATGTGGATGGTAGCAGCCTACACAATCCAGGTGAGTTGGGTGTTGGCGGGGCCCTGCGGGATGCATATGGAAACATGAAATTTGCATTTGCTGCTAACAAGGGTAGGGGCATTAATAATCAAGCGGAGATGATGGCTCTTTTGATAGGAATTCATAAATGCAAGAATATGGAATTTGATAATATTATTATTGAGATGGACTCGATGTTGGTAGTCAACTGGTTTAAGAAAGGAAAATGTACTTTATGGTATTTGGAGGATTTTTAGGAGGAAATCAGCCGACTGTTATCAAGGATGAATTTTTGGATTCAACATATTTTTAGGGAAGGAAATATGGCAGCAGATTTTCTTGCTCGGATGATTTAGACCACAAGGCATACCTTCCGTGCTTAAGGGTATTATGCACACTGATTGAAGTGGTTTAGCTCTGTTACATAAGGTTCATTGATGGTTTTCGTTTGAGTTGTGTATGTTTCGGTCTCAACTCTGGGTGCTTGCTTTCACTGTTACACGGTTCCTCGATTTTTTTCTACACATATTTTCATTTATTTTACAATAAGACATTGGTGTGGCCTATAAGTCCTTTCGGTTGTTTATTTGAAATTGTAACCATGGTATTCCTTAGCCACAAATGATGGTTTACTAATAAAGATCTAGAGGTACCATCCTTCTCCAAAAAAAAAAGGGGATAAAATTATATTTAAAACACCGATTAAGATTAGTTTATTATAAACTTATAGTATAATAGGACATTTTATGTAGTCTTTGTAAAGAAAGGCATGTTTTTGCACTTAGATAAATAAAGTTCCTAGAAATATAGGGAAATTACGAAGTTTGTTTATATGCTACTTTTTTGTACATATGTCTATCTCATCTAATTAACCAAAGAGTGTTTAAAATGAATGATTTAAAAGGGGGAAAACTTGTTGGGACCCCATAAAAAACCGCCCTAGAATAAGGTCATAGGCATGCATGGACAACAAAGATCGGGCCACTTCTAGGATCAAGGCTAGCCAAGGCCAACCAAGGACCAAGACATATCACGGGCCACATTGGCCATTTAAGACCATATCATTTATTTATCTTTATTTATTTTATTTAATTATATTTCAAGGGACCTATTGAGGGTTTCCACTTTGTAATCTCTATAAATAGGACCCTTAGGCATTTCATTTTACATCTTTTGACAATTTGGTAAATCCCTAAGTGGGTAGATTATTGTTCTTGAGATCACCTTTTAGTGCTTAGCACTTGGGCTACTTGGGTGCAATTCGTGAATCCCTAGTAGAGGATTATCACCTTGCAATTCTTGAAAAGGTGGTGATTCAATCTATCTTATTTCATCATTGTGAAATTCGTGAATCAATGGTGATTTATCTATCTATCTTATGAGTATTGTTTTTGTTCCATTCCATTGTCTATCTATGTTTCATCATCTTGCAATTCGTGAATAGGTGTTGATTCAATTATCCATCTTGTGTCTATGTTCTTCATTCTATATTCAAAAACCTAAAAATACATTGTTCTTATCTTTTCTTGTTTGTTCTTATATTTTCCATCTTGTTCATTTTTACTTTCTTGCAAATCAAAGACATCCTAAACCTCAATCTTAGTATTATTTGATTTCTCAAAATATCCATATAAACCATAAAGAGTCTTCATATTTCTTTGTTGAGTCCATTCATCATTTGTTCATACAATTTTCCATGTGATCACAAGTATTTCCATTGTTCATATATTGACTTGCATCCCTCTATCTCACAAACACAATCCATCCACTCATTTGATCTTTCCCACACACATAGTTCGGCCAACACATTGTTTGCCCTACTTTTCATATTCATCAATTCTATAAGACCTAGCCTCCATCATTTACACAAACCCTAGCCGAAATCCACTAAACCTCCATCTTCCCATATTAGTCACTTACCAAAACTAGCCTCCATCCATCCAACAAAGCCCTAGCCGAAACCCTTGTCTTCCATAAACCCTAGCCACCCCTCAAGAGTCCCACTTGACAACTTCCTTAACTTAGGGAAAGTTGACTCATTCCAATCAATCCCACAAATCCTACTAATCCCAAAACCATCTCCTAAACTTGAGGAATCCTAACCCTAGCCACCCTTCATCCAACTTAACCCTAGACTCCCACAAGGTAATTCCTACCACTTAGGAATCCTTATCCCATCTTCCAATTAATCCAAATTCGAAATCCATCCCTTGCCTTAGTCAAACACCAACTTCCCAACAACTCCCATGCATCTTACCATTTAGAATCAACCCTAGCCACCTTACCCATCATCCCAAGCCTATCCTACATATCCTTATCCCATGATTTAAGGGATTGCCAACCCATTGTCAATCCCTTAAATCTCTCAATCCCTACAATATCTCAAGCCAACCAAGACTTACCTCAATAGCCAAGACCGAATCTCAATCCTCTCACATCTTCTAAATCCAATCCCTACAATCACTCAACTCCCCTAGAATCACTCCATTCCTAGAATCTCTCAAGTCAACCAAAAACTTCCCACCTTTTGCCATATTCAAATCATACCTTCCTTATCTTACCAAAACCAAATCTCATCTTCCATATCCAATCCCTCAAATCACTCATTCCCTAGAATCATTCAAATCAATCAAAGACTATCATCCAATCTTGCCATATTCAAATCCCATCTTCCATCTCCAAATTCCTAAACTCAAGAAACAACCCTAGACCCATTCAAACACAACTCATTTTCATCCTTAACCTAATTCCCATCTTTCCCAAAGAGACTCCATCAATCAAGGAATTCTAGCCTCATTCAACCACATCTTTCCAACCCTAGCATCTCATTCTACACTCCAACCCTAAGCCAACTCTTCCCAATCTCGAAATTCCCCTTAGCCACCATCTAAACCATAGCTCATTTTCATCATATCAACCCTAAACATCATCCAAGAGGACCCAACATCAAGGGCACCCACAAGCCGTTCCACATTGCATCAAACATGCATATTCGCCACTTAGATCACCCGAACGCATCATCATAATCATTTCCATCACTAAACACCATACATTCATCAACCTAGGAACCCATCATTGCCATTATACGTGCAAGGCCAAACAAGTTGGCAAGGACACTCGGTCACCATCATCACCTAAGGCAAGCTCGTGGACCTTAGTGTTTAGGGACAAGACTGGGGTTCCTAACAAAACTTCACTCGAATCACGCAGTTCAGATCACTAGCTAGCATCGTGAGATGATCACCAGACTAAAATGTCTTTCCAAAAACATAAAAACCATGTGGATCTGTGATGTGGGAGATTGGTCTCGATTATTAAGGCCTTCGCAGAGGCAATAAATTCCGATGTGGAAGAAAAATATTCGGACAAAAATATCCACCATAAACCTAAAAAAGAGTAAAAAAATCATAACATGAGCTAATGAGAGAAATCCTCCAAAAATACTGAAACACATACTCCATATTTGCCTAGGCCTTTTGAACCATTATAAAAAATGTATTCATGTTAGGGAGTTAAGAATCATTATACATAATCAAATATAATGTTAATAATCATTATACATAATCATTGTTCCGGACGAGTTTTATTTATAATATAACGCTTGATTTTTTTCAAATATTGCTCAAAATGATACATCCATCTATATTGAACTGGCCCTACAAGAAAAGCCTCGCGGAGTAAATGGATGGCGAGGTGTACCATTATATCAAAGAAGCCAGGTCCGAAAATCATCTCAAACTTGTAGAGGATGATTGTAATGTCATATTGTAGTTGCTTCAATACTTCCAAAGTCAACGTTTGTTCACACAAAGTTTTGAAGAAGGAACTTAACTCAGTCAATGCAAGTCGTATATTAGGTTGGAAAAACCCACCAATTGCAACTTGAAGTAATCTTTGCATGAAGACGTGACAGTCATGAATTTTCATTTCTGATATCTTTCCATCACCAACTGAAACACATCCAGAATTGTTTGAGGCAAAACCATCTGGGAATTTAATAGCTGCGAGCTATTCACAAAAACGTCTCAACTGATCTAAATCCAGCGTGTAGGAGCCAAGCACCATGGAGTACCCACTAGTAGTAGTTTGTAGATGTAATTCCTTTCTTAACCCAAGATGTTCCAAGTCCTTACGTACATTAACTATATCTGTATTTTCTCCTTCAATATCAATCAACATTCCTAAGACATTGTCGCAAATATTTTTTTTCAATGTGCATGACATTGAGATTGTGTCGTAAAGGCAACGTTGACTAATAAGGTAATTTGAAGAATATATTTTTTTTAGTCCAATTCAGTTCATTTGGTAAGCGTTTTCTCTTTCAAGCACCTTTGCTAAATGCCACATTACCAACTTACAATAGTTGCTGGAGGACAAAAGAACCATTGAGCTCTGGAGGAGGCAACTGATGGTCCTTATTTTCATTGAATGCAGCCTTTTTCTTTCTCCAAGGGTGGGCGGATGGCAAGAACCGAAGATGACCCATGTAACAATGTTTTCTACCATGTTTCAACCAAATGAAATTTGTATGCTCATTGCATAACGGGCAAGCCATCTTTCCCTTTGTGCTCCACCCAGAAAGATTGGTATATGCAGGAAAGTCATTAATAGTCCACAGTAGTGCAGCATGTAAGCAAAAGTGTTCAAACTTTGATGCATCTTAGCTATCTACACCATCCTCCCATACCTCTTTGAGGTCATTCACTAAAGGTTGCAAATACACATCGATGTCCTTTCCTATGCTTTGGGGCCAAGAATGAGAAAGGATAGCATTAAGTATGGTTCTTTCACGCATAACCAAGAGGGCAAGTTATATGGCACGAGTCTGACTGGCCATATGCTATAAGGTTTGCTCATATTATTGAATGGGTCAAACCCATCATTAGCTAGCCCCAGTCTGACATTGCGAGCATTTTGGGTGAACCAAGTGTGGCCTTTACCAAATTGTCTTTGTAGCTTCAGCTTTAGAGGAAAGTATCGCAATACCTTCTGGGGAATCTTCCATTTTTTCCCTCTACTTGACACCCACCTTGGCTCCTTACATTTAGAACAAGCTTCTTTGTCCGCATCATGTTTCCAAAATAGCGTGCAGTCATTTGGGCAGGTGTCTATCTTCACATAACTAAATCCCAATCCACGCTCTTATTGTTGGGCCTCGTGGTATGAGTTAGGTATTTGGATGTCTGGAAAAGCAGCTTTTAACAATTGTAAAACCATGTTAAATGACTTGATAGTCTACCCACCAACAATTTTGATATGAAGCAACTTGATTATAAATGAAAGCTTAGAAAACTTCTCGCAAGTTTGATAAAGAGGACGTCTTGCATCCTCAAACAATTGGTCAAATGTTTTCGATTTCCAATTACTCATGGTGGGCTCTCAAGTAGTACCGTGTTCACCGAACGCATGGTCAATGAATAATGCAGCCCGGATGTCCACTATCATCTCATCCATATCATCAATAAAATTATGAGATTCATTATATGTATCGTCATCATCGTCTGACGAATTCACACTCCAACTTTCACCCTCCCCATGAAATATCCAATGTGTATAACTTGGATCAATACCTATTGTGAATAGATGATCTTCGACTTCATTGATTGGTAGAAATAGGTTATTACGACATCTCCTACATGGACACCTGATGGTAGTTCTTCCAGGTGCATGGGCTTTTGCCATGGTCTTATGGAATACAATCTAACAAAATGAAATACAATCTAGTTCTACACAAGGACAGCAGCCAAAGCATACATGAAATACACTGCAGCACTCAAGAGATGCATAAAGCTGATAAAGCATGCTGCAGTACATGGAAAGAAAAAAGATAACAACAGCAGCAATGGAAAGAAAAAGATAATAGCAACAGCAAAAAGGAGACAAGAGATGGTGCACTAAAAAGAAGAACCTCAGCTAAGGAAATGCATGGTTGCACACAAAGAAGTATGATGGACACGATGCATAAAGCTGTCTCTACCATGATGGCCATAAAAGTTCTGAATTGATACTTGTAATTGTGTAGATAATCAAAAGTTATTTTTTCAGTAGCTTTTTTGCTTTTTGTAATATATATATATGACCTTTGTATAATCAAAAGCATCAATGAGAATTAGTATCTTCTCATTTTCACTTTCTATTCTTAACAGTTTCTAACATGGTATCAGAGCAGGAGTAATTTCCTGCAATACCTTCTCAATTTTTAATCATCTTTCATTGAACCTATGGCCTTCTCATCTTCGTATTCTTCTTCTCCTACAGAAGATCCAAATAGTCATTTTTTCTTGCATCACACTGACAATGCAAACACTGTCATTGTTTCACCACCCTTGACTGGCTCCAACTATATTTCTTGGAGCAAATATTTCCTTTTCTCCATTTCAATCAAGAATAAGTCAGGATTCTTGGATGGCACCATCTCCACTCCTGACCTTGCAGATGCTTCTTATGTATCTTGGTTACGATGCAACAACATCCTGCTTGCTTGGATTTTAAATTCAGTTTCCAAGGACATAACCTCTAATGTGTTCTTCATGGCTTTCGCTAAACATGTATGGGACAAACTCAAAGAGCGTTTTGCATAGCCTGATGAAGCTAGGATATATCACCTTCAACACAAATTCAGTGGCATAGTTCATGGGCATCTTTCTGTAAGTGACTACTTCACCCAACTTAATGCCATTTGGGAAGAGCTACATAGCTATAGACCACTTCTTTGTTGCTCTTGTGGTTTATCTACATGTGATGCTTTAAAGAATGTTGGTGAAGTTCAGCCAAGGGACTATGTTTTCAAATTTTTAATGGGTTTAAATGATAGCTATGATGCTGTTAGAGGGCAAATTATCTTGTTGAGCTCCTTGCCTTCTCTAGATAAGACCTTCTCACTTATTTTACAAGAAGAGAGGCAAAGGCAAGCAAGAAACATAGACGTTCCTACCTCAGAACCATCTGCCTTGCTTGCTTATCAAAATTTCTCGAAGAAAAAGGAGAAAACAGATTTGGTTTGTGGACATTGTGGGAAGATGGGACACACAAAGGAGAAATACTACAAACTAATAGGGTTTCCACCCACTTTCAAATTTACCAAATCTAAGTTTGGAAATGGTTTTGGAAAACCTGCTGCTCACTCTGCAAACTAGGTTGCTCTTGATGATTCCATTGTGGATCAAACTGTTGTTGTAGGCCATGCATCTCCTGCACCAAGTACCTCTAAGCTAAACCTTTCTCAAGCACAAGCATAGCACCTCGTGGCTCTTGTCAATGCTCAATTCCCTTAGCTGACCTCAAGGCACAATAAACCACTCCTGCCACCACCTGTGCATCCCTCACCAATTATCTCAGAACCTACCCCTTCAAGAACATCCCACTCCAATCTAGCAGGTAATCATCACTATTCTTCCAGTCCTAGCATCTCTCATAACCCATCTCTTTTCAATGTCACAAGTCATGATAAACTCACTGCTCTTTCACAAGATCAGCATGATACCTTTCATAACACACCATGGATCATGGACATAGGAGCCACTGATCACATGGTGTGCTCCACCTCATTTTTTAAATCTTCCTGCTGCATTCAAGCTTTTGTACAACTTCCAAATGGTACAAAAGCTCAAGTCACACACATAGGCACTGTTAAACTTTCAGACTCTCTCCTTCTTACTGATGTCCTGTGTGTTCCCTCATTTGCTTTCAATCTCATCTCAGTCAGTATACTTACTCAAAGGCCAGACACTTGTCTATTTTTCTTAAATAATCTTTGTTTCATTCAGGTCCTCTCTTCATAGATGACTATTGGACTTGCTAAAGTCCATGCTAGTCTCTGTTACCTGCTGTCTTCACCTCCAGACAACACCAATATTCCATCTTGAAGCCCACTAGTCTAACCAGAGTCAACCAAGCTGCTGTACATCAAGATTTTAACTTATGGCACTGCAAATTAGGACATTTATCCTTTCACAGAATGAATTTAATTCATTCTAATGTACCTAATGTAAAGCCCAAAGATAAATCTCATTGTACAGTTGTCATTTGGCTAAACAGAAACAACTTTCATTCCCTTCAAGTGTTTCAAGTAGTTCATTCCTTTTGATTTAATCCATTGTGATATATGGGGTCCATATTCTCATGCTTCCCTTCAGAGATTTCATTATTTTTTAACCATTGTGGATGATTATTCTAGAGTTACTTGGGTTTTCCTAATGAGACTAAAATCAGACACAAGATCTCTCCTACAATCTTTCTTCCATCTCATACAAACCCAATTCAACAAAAACATTAAGCAAATTAGAACTGATAATAGATTTGAATTTGCTATGACTAATTTTTACAAAAAATATGGCATCATTCATCAAACATCATGTGTGTATACCCCTGAACAAAATGGTGTTGTTGAGAGAACACACCAACATCTCTTGAATGTTGCTCGAGCCCTTCTCTTTCAAGCATCATTGCCAATCCAATTTTGGGGAGATGCTATCTTAACAGCAGCCTATATCATTAACAGAATCCTCACACCTCTCCTCTCCAATAAATCCCCATATGAGATGCTTTTATCATCACCACCTTCATATTCTCACCTTAGGGTCTTTGGCTGTCTATCTTATGCTAGCACTCTCAAACACAACAAAACCAAATTTGAACATAGAGCTAAACCTTGCATTTTCTTAGGATATCCTGCTAATGTCAAAGGTTATAAGCTGTATGACATTGAATCTCACTGTAACGCCTCGGTCCCGCAGAGGTCGAGAGTTACTCCTTGTAACTTAAAATTCACATTTCATCCATATATATACAGACTCCAAAATATAAAGTCATCAGAATACTACAAAATCTCTTAATAAAATCCGCCAATTCTCAGAAATCTTCTATGAGTAATCCACTATACTTAAATAATCATCTTACCCATGTTCCATAATCTTGATCCTTAACTGAACTATTCAAAATCATCTGAAAAACATTTGGAGATAAGGGGTGAATTATCAACAACTCAGTAAGCAAAGAACATATACTAGTGTGCAAACATGAGCATTTACAGAGTTCAGAATGTAGAACAAAATACTTTTACTTTCAGAATGCAGAATCAAAACATGTTATCAAAAATATCAGAGTGAAAGTTTCAGAAAATTATTCTTATTCAAAGTCTTTTGGCATAGCATAACTGACCACCATCATACCAGAACATCATATCGCATCGGATGCCATGTTTAACCTCCGTGGTAGGGTTGTGCAAACCCCGGTAGCTATCCGAGCAGAAATAGAATGTGAATCTTCCTCTTATTTATTCTCGGAGCCCCGAATGTGCACACAAGAAAGACCACCAAAAAGATCACTTTGTTTCCAAAGTGGGTGCACCAGAAACAGAATAGTTGGTACCAACCCAAACAGAAACCACTATTAGCACCGGTGGTAGGTCAAATAGATCACCATCCACAAACCAAACCCAGATTCAGAATGTCATGCCAAAAGTTTTCAGAAATCACATCATATCATATCAGAGTACAGAATATCTTCAGAACAGAACATAATCAGATAAAAAAATATAATTTATGCACAAAATTTCTTACTCGCTCTCTTTTGTACAGTTCAGAAACAAAATGTCAGAAATAAGCTTATGTCTGCACCAGTCATGCCAGAAAATACTTTATTCTTATACAGAATTTCATGAGTAATGCAGAAAGAAATAACTAAAGTCGTTTCGGATTTCTCTTCATAACAAAACATGTATATTTTCCAGAGAAACCTCAGTTTATTTTATTTTATGCAAAATCTAGCATAGGAACCTCGTTTACCTGAACTTTTTAACTTTTCAGAATTTACCCACAACAGTGCGAAGGAAAAATCAATCGTCACCTATAGAAAAGACATGTAACTTGAATAAATCTCTAATTGAACAGTTACCTTGTAATAACACCTGAAATACTTAATTTAATTCCTCGTAAAATTTTCTTAACCCTAAAATATCAACATTTTCTAAAATCACCAATATCTACATAAAAATCACTAGAATGGTTTCTAGAACATGTAGCCCGGCCCAAACTAATTTTAATACCCAAGTTCGATTTAGCCTATTCTCAACCCACAAAGGGAAACAACCCATAAGTGATCGGTTTTAAATCATAAAGTCCGAAATAGACATTTAAGGGTAGAAACATAAATACCCAAAAAATAGTTAAAGGATGTACGAAAGCTTTCCAATGGCTTTAAGGACATTTGTGTAAACCATGCTTTTTTTTTTCGGGAAAGGCAAAAACAAAACAAAGCAAAATAAATAAAAGATCTTCTTGACTTTACAAACCATCAGGAAAGCGACAGAAGCTTCAGACTTGACAAAAGCTGCCTAAGGACAAGACCGTAAATTACAAGCACAACAAACTACAGGCATCTCATCGCAGAACACATGTATCTAAAATCATAGAGTTGTGCGGCTGCGCTTACAGTGAGGAAAAAAAAAACAAGAAGATGTGCGGCAACTTACCCAACGAGCACAGAAAAAAATGCGTACACCGTGCGGGATGAGGGTCACCGTGAACCTTCTGTGGTGGTGCAGAAACAGAGGTGGTACCAAACGGCTGAGCAGGTTGGGGCCGTGACTGACAAGGTGGTGGGTTTGCATTGCTTACGGTGGGGGAAAAAATGAGGGGTGGGTGCTCTGTTTCGGGAAACAAAAACAGGGGATGTTTGTGGACGTGCCATGATGGCTCGCGGTGGTTGCTTCCTGGACGTGCACTTGGGCTGCGACGTGGTTGTACTCGGGTTGGGCAGGGTGGTTGTGATGCGATGGAGGCTTCGGTTATCTTCCTAGACAAGGACTAGAGGCCGCTGGTGTGTCGAGAAGGGGTGGTAAACTAGTCTAGGGTTGCAGGTGATTGAAGAAAGAAAGAGGCTTTGCGTGAACTGCAAGTAAGTGGAAAACGCGTGAATAAAAAGGGATGCCGTTAACCCTAGCGGGATAGACGTGCATGCAAAGGAAACGGACGTGCATGCTGTGGGTTCTGGTACAAGATCTTACGAACCTGGGCTTTTTTGTTTAAAAAAAAAAAATTGGGCTCAAAACTGGAAGTGTAAAAACAAAAATAATAAATGGGATTTTCACACAAAAAAATTCAAATTTTTTTTTTTAAACAACTTGGCACAGGATCCGGGTGTTACACTGACTCTACCTTCATCTCTTGAAATGTCATTTTTCATGAATCCATTTCCCCCTTCTTGGTTCTCCTTCAGACAATGACTTGTCCTCCTTCCCAAATAACCTGGTCCTTCAACCTGTACCACCAAATGACATCTTTTCCTTTCCCCAAACTTCTCAAACTCTCACTCAATCACACATTGGTGAAGAACCTTCTTCACCAACTAATGAAGAACCTTCTTCACTAGCTGACCCCTCCAACCTTCCCTTACCTACTGCTCCCACACTTCCTTCACCTGCACCCTCCTCTCATCCTAACCCTTTCCCTCTTCGAAGGTCCACTAGAAATAGGAACCAACCTGCTTATCTTCATCAATATCATGGCCAGTTTGCAGCATCTCAACCCTTCCTTCCCTCCTCCACAATCCATCCCCTTCATGATTACATAACTTACAAAAATCTGTCTCCCTCTCACTAGTCATTCTCTGTTTCACTTTCATTACTTCATGAACCTCAGTCCTATAATGAAGCTGTCAGGTTTAAGCATTGGCAAGATGCCATGAAAGCTGAACTCCATGCTCTAAAAGAAAACAATACATGGACTATCACCACCTTACTCCCAACAAAACTACAATTGGCTGCAGATATGTTTATAAGACCAAGCTGAAATCAGATGAATCTTTTGAAAGGCACAAAGCCAAACTTGTGGCCAAAGGCTACACTCAAAAAGAAAGTTTTGACTTCCAAGAGACCTTCAGTCCAGTTGCAAAGCTCACCACAGTTCGAGTTTTCCTTGCCATAACAGCCATTAAAAACTGGTCGCTCACTCAAATGGATGTTCACAATGCTTTTCTACATGGAGATCTCGATGAGGACATCTATATGCAATTACCTCCAGGCTATCACATCAAGGGTAAGCAGATTGAGGGGGAGAACTTGATATGCAAATTAAATAAATCTCTCTATGGACTTAAGCAAGCATCTAGGCAATGGTTCTCAAAGTTTTCAAATTCACTCACTGCTATTGGATTTAATCAATCAAAATCTGATACTCTTTGTTCACTAAGGTCAGTCCCAATGGAATTATAGCACTCTTAGTCTATATGGATGACATCATAGTCGGAAGTAACTCTCAAGAAGAAGTTGATTCACTCAAATCTTACCTTCACAACAAGTTCAAAATTAAGGACCTTGGATCCCTCAAGTATTTCTTAGGTTTGGAAGTTGCTAGGTCCTCACTTGGAATTAACCTTTGTCAAAGGAAGTACACCCTCGAGATATTATAAGATTCAGGTCTACTTGGCACAAAGACAGTTTCCACACCTATTGAACTGAACCATAAATTAAGCCACACCACAGAAGAAATCCTCCAAGATCCTACAGCTTATAGAAGACTCATTGGAAGGTTAATTTACTTAACCATCACCAGACCCGACATCACGGATGCTGTAAGTGTTCTAAGCCAGTTCATGGACAGATCCTCACAATCTCATTTGCACTCATCCTATAGGATTCTCAAGTACCTCAAAGGATCCACAGGTCAAGGCATTTTCTTGTCATCCAAATCAGCTTTACATCTAAGAGCCTATAGTGATTCTGATTGGGCTGCCTGCCCCGAGACAAGAAGATCTATCACAAGGTTCTGCATATTCATTGGAGACTCACTAATAAGCTGGAAATCTAAGAAGCAAGCAATAGTTTCTAGATCTTCAGCTGAGGCAAAATATAGGACACTAGCCTCTACAAGTTGTGAGATCATGTGGCTTCTTGGTTTGCTAAAGGAATTTAATGTTGATCATGCACAATCTGCTTCCCTTTTATGTGATAACCAGGTAGCCATCCACATTACAAAGAATTCAATTTTTCATGAAAGGACCAAGCATATAGAACTAGATTGCCATTTTGTTAGAGAGAAAGTCTTGGCTGGTATTATCACACCAATGCATGTCCTCAAAATTTCAGTTGGCAGATATTTTCACTAAGGCCTTACCAACTTCTACATTTCAGTTCTTATTGTCTAAGATGGGAGTTGTTAATATCTATGCCCATCTTGAGGGGGAGTCTTACAGAATACAATCTAACAAAATGAAATGCAATCTAGTTCTACGCAAGGATAGCAGCCAGAGCATTCTTGAAATACACTGCAGCACGCCAGAGATGCATAAAGCTGATAAAGCATGCTGCAGTACATGGAAAGAAAAAAGATAACAACAGTAGCAATGGAAAGAAAAAGATAACAGTAGTAGCAAAAAGGAGACAAGAGATGGTGCACTAAAAAGAAGAACCTTAGCTAAGGAAATGCATGGCTGCACACAAAGAAGTATGAGGGACACGATGCATAAAGCTGCCTCTACCATGTTGTCCATAAAAGTTCTAAATTGATACTTGTAATTGTGTAGATAATCAAAAGTTAGTTTTTCAGTAGCTTTTTTTGCTTTTTGTAATGTATATATATGACCTTTGTATAATCAAAAGCATCAATGAGAATTAGTTTCTTCTCATTTTCACTTTCTGTTCTTAATAGTTTCTAACATATGGCGAGGAGATTATTAATCCCTTCACTATATTCACGTGAAGTTAGTTCAGCACGTGCATCCAATTCTTGTCCATTTCTCAACTCAATTGATTAAGTGAAATGAATACATGAGCACATCAATGAAATAATTCAGATAGGTCGCTAAAAATGATTAATTAAACAATATAAGAATAAGGAAGTTAATGGTTTCAAACACCTGTGTAACATACCAGTTTCGACTATAGGGTATATAAGTAATTATTTCCTAGCTTTTATTTAGATTTAAATTATTATGACTATAGTTTATTTGAATTAGTATTTACCTTATATTTATATATTTTCTATTATAGTTGTTATTTAAATTTGATAGAGTTTGATTTCAATAAGGTTTCCTACGGAATATCAGATTTCAATTTACTAGAGTTTTATTTTGAAATTTAAAGTTTTCCCTCTAGCCAGCCGAACCTCATCTCGATGTTAGCCTTTGTTTTCTTCTCAGTGTTTTTCGCTATCACCCTAGTGGAAAGATTCAACTCGGTTGCCGAGTATAATTCTACACGTGTACGTCTCTACTCATCTAGGGTTTCTCTTATGTTTCTCTATCAGTCTACCATTATAAGAGCCGCGTAAATCCTCTTCCTCTTCACAGTTTTCTTCCCATCGACAAACCCAATCAAACCAGAGTTGAGAAAAAAAAAACCCCACTTACCGGTAGCCACATCTGGAGGCGCCGACCCTCGGACCACCACAGAAGCCGCCGACCCATAGCCCCCGTCGAGCCACTCCTTTTTCCGGTAAGGCCTCGGCAGCCACCAGCCTCTTCTCCCTCTCTTTTGTTTCGGTTTACCAGTTCTCTCTCTCTAACTCTCTCTTTCTCTCTCACGCGGTGCCGCACCACCACATAACAGCCCCCAGTCGCGTCGCCGGTCAGCCCAGCCACCCAGAACCACCAGCCTTCTCCGTCGCGTACCCCTCGGTGAGCCTCTGTCTCTCTCTCTCTCTCTCTCACACGGCATGCTGATCTGCCGTGTATGTGAGCAGCACATGAGGTTAATAATCGGGCTCATGGGCCTTACGTCTGATGGGCTTAGTGTTAAGGTGTTTAAAATGTAAATTTGGGCTTAGTTTTAATTGTTTGATGTTTTAAATCAGATGGGCTTTACTGTTAGTTTGTGTTCTATATGTGTTTCGGGCCTTGATTTAAATTCTGTTGGGCATTTCCTTTGTGGGCTAAGTTGAGGTTAAATTAGACATATGATGTGTTAAAAACTTGTAATTTAAATTGGGCCGATTTTATGATGTTTCAAGCATATTTTAGTGATTTTATTAAACTCAATATTTCAAAGAGGAGTCATATTTTTATTTAAATATATATATTAGTCTAATATTTATTTTATAAGAAAATGTTTAAAGAATTTAAATTAGATTTTAAAGTAGATTATTGAGCCTAATATTTTAGTAAGATTTCTTTTATCTATTTAATAGAATTTTAATAAAAATTAGTATAGATACTTTAAATAAGAAAATTAAGAAATATGTTAAGAGTATCTTAAATAATATTAATATTTATTAGATTTCTATAAGATTGAATAATTATGTTAAGAAAGGAAAACTATTTTAAGAAATTAAGTTTATGACTTATTTAGAATAGCTCAAGTGTTTTACTAAATTATAAAATGTTATTAGTATTTTAAATAATTTAAAATATCAAGATTTATTGATTTTAGTGTTAAACAAAATAGTTGTAGATTATCTTTAGATTTCCAAATTTAGTTAAATAAGATATAGTATTTAATTATTTCCAACAATTTAGTGATAGTTATTTATTTGTATATAGGTCGCAAGTTACAAAGTTTTATTCAAGAAGAAACGCAGCGAGGTAAGTAATTTGTTCACAAATTAGGATCATCACAGATCAGCTTATATATAAATATTATTCAAGCCAGTTCATTGATAGCCAATTTTTATGTATCACTCATGTCATGTGCAAGCATGTCATCTAGCATAGCACACGATCATGTCATTCCGCATCATGTTTAGATTCAGAAATTATAATTATGTATATATTATGTCATGCATCTCATGGTCATAAGACACGTAAGCTATCTTAAGTTCAAGTGTAAGATAAGTTCAGATCAGTTAATATATGGCCATTCAGATGCATGGTACCAATGCAGTTCAGTTCAGGGTGGTGTGCAAGCCACGAACTCAGTCGTGGTCCACCATAGTATGTTAGAATACTATCAGCAGTTCCCCTTGCTGCAGCGGGATGTGGGACTGGTGCACAACCTTACACACAGGGTTAAGTGTGTTGGCCAGTCAGATAAACCAGTCAGATAAATCAGATAAATCAGTCAGTTAGCTCAGCATAATCAGTCATATATTGCATGAGCATTAGCATGATCAGTCATGAATTTATTTATTTTAAGTTCTCAGCATGAAAATTCTTATGAAAATCTTATGTTTATTACGTTTACGTTGTGATGGATTTCTTACTGAGTCATCGACTCATTTTAGTTTATTTTCATGTTTTTAACCACCCAGGTGAAGATGATGATTACGAGCAGGCAGGCCAGGAGTAGAAGGAGCATTTAATTATTTATTTTTAGTTCAGACTTTCTAAAATAAAACATGTCTTTTATGACATGAAGTTATTCAGTTTATTCATTTAATGTTTTTGGAAGACAATTTTTTTTATGAGACCTTTTTATTTCATAATAAATTTCAGTATCTTTGTTTTTAATCATAAAAATTTAGAGAATCTTTTGCCGGGGTTATTTTCATGAAAAATTACGTGACACACCTAGCCTACGGGAAGGGGGTGTTACAACCTGTTGTCAAAAACTGTGTTTGTATGTCACTAATAATTTGGTATATGACTAACATGCCAAAAACATATAAGAAGCATAGAACTTGAGAGAAATTCTTCTACACGTCACGTAACACACTTTACGTTAAGAGGATATAAACAATGGACAGTTCTCTCAATTGAATTAGACAGCAGAGAAGTCCTTCAATCTCTATAAGTCGCGTGTTACAATCATGAGAACCTCCGAAAATCAATATTAGCATTGTAGGACGATATGGCAAGTATGCTTTTTCGAAAAAGCATAGACAAATGATTTTTAGATAGTAGAAACCATCGGCATCTACTATTTTCGAAAAAGAATAGGCCAATGATTTTTCAAACACCTATTTTTAGATAGTAAAAATCAATATTAGCATTGTAGGACGATATGATGAACCAGATCACTCTGCGCCTATTTTCCCCCAAGGAAAATGACTTACCCCCAATATATTGCTTGATCTGCTTCGCCAACGAAACAGGGCATATCGACGACTTTGGTAGCCGCCTCTCCTGTTCCCGTCAGTAGTCATTCCTGTTCTCGTCAGCTGCCGCTCCTGCTCCTGTCAGCCTCTGTGAAAGCCGTCGTCTCCTTGCCGGTAATAAACCCTTCGAACCTTTCTCTCCTCTGTGTGGTCATTGATGTTCTCTCTCTCTCTCTCTCTCTCTCTCTCTCTCTCTCTCTCTCTCTCTCTCTACAACTCTCAGTCGGACCGAGCTTAATGCAGATTTGAAATCTGGATTGGTAATTAAGATTACAAGAGAAATAACATGGAGATCAACGTACAAATTTAAATAGAAGTTGAAAATTCATTTAATACAAAAGGGCTCTGATCAAACTAGCTAAAAGCATACAGACCCTAATGTTGTTGTCCAATATTTACCCGCACGATTCAACAGGCTAGGCCAATTTCTTTGATGCTCTCATTTCAGCAACTATTGACCCAATATTTGAGATAATTTAGACAATTTTGATACTAATTTTTGTTGAGGCAAATTGATTGTATCGTAGATCTATACTCCGGCAATGACATTATATCAGAACTTTATTTCTATCCCTAGATGAATTGTCATTAAACGCATGTTCTGTACTTGAATTACGTGAATGCACCTATGAATTAACTATTTCCAAATAACCCAAATAGTAGTATTTTCATATTGGTCATGTCTTTTACTCATGGTATATTATAGAACACTATACCCGCATAGCCTAACATGTTAGAGAAAGCATTGGTCTATACCATTCCAAGATGAAATCCTTTTCCGTCTATACCATTGGTCTAATATTAGCTAGAATTCTATCTAAAAATCATTGGTCTATGCTTTTTGTGTCCAGACTAATCGCCGCAAATGGTAGAAACCATCGGCATCTACGTAAAGCAACGCAGATACCCAAGCCTATTTGCTGCGATACTATTTGACGCGCCTAATTTCCGCCAAAAAAGTTTTTGTTTCCAACGAACTACTAAATCGACAGCAAATAAACACCTGATTGTAAATTGTTGTCAAATTGGGACCAAATACATTCGCCGGGAAAAAAAAATAATAATGACGCGGCAAAAGACGGCATTTGTTGTAGTATAATTAAGTGTTTATTTTTAACATTCGTTTAAGTTTTTATTTTTTATTTTTTATTTTTAACATCTATATAATTATCAAAAAGAGACATACTTGATCAATATAGAGATCATACAAAATGAATTTTATAAATTAACGTGATTTGATATGGTATGTTATATTGCAGAATCATTTCCATCATAAACTAAATCTAATGTATCACATTAAATCACGCTAATTTGTAAACTTCCTTTTGTACAATTTTTTTAATAGACCTAGCTAAGTTCTAACACTTCTCTTAATAAAAATATAAACTAAATCAACGCCTAACTATCTAATTTAGAATTATTAATATGGAAGTGTTATGGAAGATATGCTTTATTTCTTCTAGATTAATTTTCCTTCTATATCGTTCCCTTTTTCTACCATTTTCTCCTATTGGGTAAAGTTTAAGATGTTTATTAAATTATAAAATTAGTTAGAATTAAGTCTGGACACAATAGAACATAATCTATATAAATAATTATTATCTAGGAACTAGGATGTTAATTGAAATTCCATGGTGCGTACAAACGCACTAGAGCCGCGAAAGTTACCCAAAATCGCCGCAAATACACTTTTCCATTGATTTCCCATTTGATGCACATTGGTTGCCAAAGAAAGGTTACATCTGTTTTTTAGCAACAATTTGCAATAATCGTTGAAAATAATATTATTATCAGCAATTATGTGTCGCCGGAAAAAGTCCATAAATTTGCCACATTTAGCCTGTTAAACCATAGTTAAGTGTCGCCACGATGGCTTTTCCGACGATTAAAAAGCGCCACAAACAATGTCACAGTTGTAAAAAAAAATTTCAGAGATTAAAAATTGCCAGAAATGGCCCCTTATAAATTAAAAAAAAAAAAAAATAGATACTACATAAAACATACAAATATATACCAATTGACATTTAATATATACCAATAAAGAATTTTAGAGAAACTAAAGGGCTAAACAAAACATATAAACTATAAACACAATCGTCTCAAACTATAAAGGGCTAAACCAAACAGTAAACTATAATATAAACAATCTTCATTGTAAAACCTCAGTGTTAAAATCAGTTAACCTCACAATGCACACTAACCATTGTGAAGTCATCTGCAAAAAGTTATCATTAAGGATTAAGGTTAGGTTTGGAGAGTGAGATGATAATTTTTAGTTTTAGATGAAAGTTTAAAATATTATATTTTAATATTGGTATTGTTTTGGGATTTGAAAAAGTTAAATTGGAATTTGAAAAATATGAACTGTTTATTATATTTTGTATGAGAATTTGATAAAGTTATCATCATGATGAGATGAGATGAGAATTTTGTATTTGAACTTAGTTACCAAACCTAACCTAGATTGAATAAGTGAAGCAACTATATGCTCAACAACACTGACCAAAAAGGTAGAAATCAAAGTTCCTCTACTCTAGGAGTTACAAGAAAACCCAAGTATATGCTCGATTTAGACTACATGCCAAACATTCGTGAAGAGATTGCTTCTCCAGACCTAACCATTCAGAATATTCCCCATAATTCAGCATGCCTTCCAAGATTCTTTACACCTGCAGTATTCATGAACAACGGAACTAACTAGCAAGCTATTGGTTCATGTTTATTGTAAAGATTCCTATGAAACCCAACCAAACCGAGAAATAGCTTCCAGAATATTGAACAATATTCAGCCTGCCTTACAAGAACGCTCCCCTGCTGTATTCAGCAAATGTGGCAGCAAACTGATTCTCAATATTTGAATATATATTGCTAGCCAAGATATACTTGAAAAAAACAGAGCAGGTTTATGATCAATGGCTATTGAAAAAAAAAACATGATACAGCAGCTGATATTACCTTTGTTATGGAAATTTCTTCCAAACTTGGGTTGGAATGTATGAACCAAAATATAGAATAAAAAAGCAACTGATAGTACTTTTGTTATGGAAATTTCTTCCAAACTTAAAAAACGCCTGCTCATCAAAGAAAGGAGGCAGCAGCTAATGCTGAAAAAAAAAATTAAAAACTCATGTTATTCCAACTTATCTACTCTTCAAAGAGAGTTTATTTGTTCAAGGTATAAACTAGTTAACTCTATCCATGTTCAAGTCTTTTTGCACCTTTGAACAGACTAACTGCGGTAGGGAGAGGCTGGGTAGTGGTTTATGGTCACAGTCTGTGTCAAACCAAACACGACAAAGAGGCCAAGTAAAACAATATAACAACTTCGGAAGATAAAACCTCTTACAATCAACAAAAAAAATTGATAATTTTTAAGAACTAATATTTGAAGCAAAATGGAAGAATATTTGCTTTCTGACCATATTATGGATTGAGAACCAGCTCCAGTCTACACAGCAGCATCTATGAAATCCAATATATTCTGGACCATTTTCACCAACAACCAAATACTCTTGGAGCATTCAACTAAGACAACTAAGTACTATAATGAACCATAAATTAGTACCCGCAGTACCGTGAGTGAGATCTCCTAATGTGCCATTTATTATATAAATACCAAGAACATCTTTTAATGTATTATTATTCAAATGTTATGAAATATTTTCCAATGTTATGGCACGCAACAATAAGAGAATAAATATTATATGCAGTAATAATACTAGGAATGAGAGGTTCATTGCTCACTGCTACTTATAGAATGTTAATCATCCTCAACTAAAATGAAATTTCTTTTCTTGGTTTGTAAGCTTAAAAAGGTGATTTCTCTGGAGGGTCAGTCAACATTAAAAAGCAATAAGATGCTATTAAGGTGATTTTTGGCCACCCTGTTACAATCAATTGGTCACTCAGTGATAAAAGAAAACAAAAGAACTCAGCTTTCCCATTAAAATGCAGACAATGTAAAAGAACACAATCTTTGAAAACAAAAAATAGAAAGCTTGATAACAAGGTTAAGTGATAATATGAACATCGTTAGATTGTAAAAGCTACCTAAAGGCAAACCTCATACACCCATTACCAAAAGGAAAATAGAGTAATAAATCCTCCATCATGACATTATACATTGCCATTCCTCAAGCCAACATCATCAGCATCAGTTTCCAGCTTTGCTGTATCAACATGAGCATGCAGGTGAAAGTTTGAGTTAACTATGTGCCACCATATATTCTCCATTATGACTTCATGATTCTAAATGAACATGCTTTTCTTTTTCACATGGAAGATAACGAGGTAGGGGCATAGGAGGTGAAGATTGCACTCTAGCTCCATTGGAGACTTGAACCTCTGTTTAGACAAATGCCACTACACTCACCCTACCTTACCAGGTAAAAAACAACTACAGAAGGGCAAGCCTTTTCACTAATTATTATCAATGAGCATATCCTAAGCTGAGCAGTCTAAGAGCATCATGTACGATCTACTAATAACCCACTACCACTAATGAAAGTGGTAATTTACACAATAATGCTCTGCCTATACATGCTGCAGATATTAATCCCAAGTACTCCGAGTGGTAAAATCCCAAATCCAACAACCTGTTATGGGTTGAGAAGGTGCTGGAGTGGAAGGGTTGTAGTCTGTGAAAGGGGAGATGGCAGTGGGCAAGGTGCTGGTTGATGAAGGTGGTTCTGTGTGCTTGAAGATAGAAAGGGAAGGTGGTTGATGCTGGAATAAATTGGTTGTTTTTTTAGTAGAACGTTGTCGTTTAATACCTTTTCTTCTTATTAAATGTAACGCAGTCATTTCGTACTTACTAAAGTGTAATAGATGTTAAACACTATCGTTTTGAGGTAAACATTCAGTATAAATAAAGATGGTTGGAGGGAAACAAGCCAACAACCGAAGTTGATTCATCAACAGAATTCTTCTCTTCTCTCTATTATCATTCTCTCTTCCTTTCATATCTCTGGAGAGTGACTATCTCGAACTAGTCATTTTGGGTCCATTACACAACCCTAACCCTAGCACCTCATAAAACCAAGCCACCAAATCAGATAAAACCAAGACAGATGCAAAAATGGACTACAACCATGACCCCCTGTCCATCGATCCTTACCTTCAATCAGTGTTAACCGAAGAGAAAAAGAGATGAAGGAGAGAGAAACACACACAAAAGGATTGAGAGAAGGGGCGAGACGGAGGATACAGAGACTCACCAGCTAGGCGAGGTGGCGATGGGCGCGGCAGTAAGCGCATGACGATGGCATGCGCGCCGGGAAACTCAGAAAAGAAAAATATTATCGAGCTGGAGAGAGAGAGAGAGAGAGAGAGAGAGCGAAAGCACATCGGGGTTGGGGCGAAACTGAGAAAAAGCAAGGGGGATAAGGTTTTAGGATAAAATTTAAACCTGGCCTTTTTCGGCGGTTTTATATCGCCGTAAAAATACTAAAGTCCAGCAGCGATGTCGTTTTGTGTTTTGCAGCGATATAATGTGTTTTGCAGCAGTTTTCTATCGCCGCCAAAACTAAATAAGGAAAATGAGATATGCTTTGTTTGCGACGATCATAAAACTGCCACAAAATGCGTTGTTATTTTCCATCTCTGACAAGCATGTGCTTTTGTGGCGACCAAAATTTGCCACAAAAACTTTCACTGATGGAGATGAGAATAAAAGGAGGAGAAAGGCCAAAGGGAAGATTCATTCGTTTTTGTGGGAAGCATTAGGATTTTCTTTCATTGTTTTTCTAAATCTTTCATTGATAGTTGTTAGGGTTTTTAGTGTGCCTCATGTTCATCATCAAAATGATGATGTGAGGCTAGATCTGAAACTTGGGTTGCAAGGGAAGGTTTTTATTTCCTTTGATAATTGTTTGGTATCTATGATTTTCATATTATTCTTTTCATTATGTTGACAAACATGATTTGCATGTGAGTATTTGAGGAATTTCTTGTTCTTGATATGTTATAGACTCATGGCACAATAGAACCTTGAATCAATATAGGATTCCTCTTACCAAGAGCTAAACACAATGTTGGATATTAATTTGATGAGGGATTTCAAATATTGGTGTGTAAATCTGAGCATGCATGCTTTATTCCAAAGTTATTGATTCCTTGATTGGGTTAGTAATATCGGATAGCACCTAGAAATCCAATCCTTTATTCGATTCAAATGAAACCTTAACCTGCAGTCCAAGTGCTTGTTAAACTGTTTCTTAGACCCTTTTCTTTGTTCAAAGTTTGATTGCATCCTTTTGTGTAAATACACTTCGGTACATACAGTATTTGTAATTTCAGTGTCTAGGGGATTTTAATCTCATTGTTTTTTTTTTAATCTCCAAAATGAAACTCAGATTTTCACTGATTCACAACCAAATACGTGCATCCATATTTCCCACAACCTCTATACATATACCATTGATCATTTTATAATTTTATAAATTTTTCATACAGAAAACCCAGAACACAGGCAGTCACATTATCTTACATTTTCATTTTGTCCTTACACATTTTTGCATCATAACACTTGTGAAACCCATTGTCCCTGAGGAATGACCATCTCACCCAATACAATAGTTCTGCTTTTATAATTGGAGGCATTAATTGGTGAGTATCACAATGCTAGGGATGCCATGTTAGGATTTCGAATGTTGTGATTGTTATTGTGTTGTGTTGATTTCTTCATACGACAAAGATATGACCATGATTTTTCCAAATATAGTGTCCTAACATGATACTAAGTTGGACATGGTTGTATGTGAAATTTCAGATTTAGCCTTAAGGGTTGGCAAAAAAGACCATAAACCACACTAAGGCCTGGTTTGTTAACACAACTCTTCTCATCTCATCTCATCTAATTATTACAACATTTTCAAACTTCCAAATAAAATACAATAAATAATTCAAAATTTTCAAATCCCAAAAAAATAATAATATGAAAAAAATTATATTCTAATAATAGTTTATTCAAATTTCATATCATATCATCTCATCTGTTTAACCAAACGAAGTCTAAGTAAAAATTAGTGTGTGGGAGTCTCTGCTTGGGGGAATTCTCATAGTAGATGTTCGATTTTGTGAATTCTAAGTTCATAGATGGACTTAGAATGGAAAATAAATGAAGTATGTAAGTTTTTGTGAAGTTTCGGGCCCGTTTGTAATTTTTGTTTAAAGGCTTATTTTCAAATTTCCAAGAGTTAAGGGGCACTTTTGCAATTAATGTTCTAGGATAGTAAGTTATGATTTTATATAGATAAATGGGAATTTCAAGCCTTAGATTATCTCTCGTTTTTGCCTGCTCTACATTATTACGTGAGGATATTGATAAGTTAGCTTCTAACATACTCTTAGTGTATTACAGTATGTAAGATGGTAACTTTGATGCAAATGAACCATGTTATAATTATATGTTGATTATATTTAAATTTTTATGCCATGCCATGTTGTCATATGTGTCAAGCATGAATATTTGTCACATAGCACAAATACATGTCATGAAGCATACGATTTTGTCATGAAATATTTTTTTGAGTCAAGCATGAAATGTTAAGTTTTATCACATCCCAAATACTAGGATGAGGGATTATCCTAGTCAAACTCTCCTATCCACTCTAGAGTGAAATAAGATACTATGGTGGAGGCATTACGATCTACCGTAACCCAACGGGTACTACAGTGAAACCATAATCTAAAAGGTACTCATGGTGAAGACGTTATGAACTACCTGAGTACTCCTTCTCTAAATAAGAATTAATGAAATCTATCTATGAAAGCAAGTATATCATGAAGTATGAAAAACTCTGATGTCAATAAAGTTATGTTTTGCAAAAGCAGGTCCATGTCTGCCAAGCATACATGCCATGTTTATCATCAAGCATGCTTGATATACTATTGGTAACTTAGACATATAACTTGTTTAGATATGTGAAAACCACAATGTGGTAGTCCCAACTACCATTCCCACCCGAAATGGTAGATTTTATTCCATGCAAGGATGACAAAGGAAATGCAAGACTCCATGATTAGTGAGAGACTCGAAACCTCATGTAGCCCATCCTCCAGTTTTTGATCATGATACTACTTTTGATTACAGAGCTAGGTGAGCAGCTTGACATATAGTTATTAGGCTATCAGTTTTGTAGCTAAGGAGTTATTAGTCCAGCACGTCGTCTCTGTTGTATCAAGACATGTTTTGATGGATGATGGAATTATTTAAGTGCGAATGAAATGAATTATTTTTTTTGGGATTTAGTTATTCTAGTACAATGTATGTTGAACAAAATAAAAAACTCCATTGCATTTATTGCATTTTGCTATAAGCGTGCTAGGTGCATTGCATTCTAACTGTCATGAGCCGGGGTGGGGGGGTATGTAGCCTTGTGTTAAATGTCCTAACATTTTGACCTCTGTCAAATCCCAAGCGAAGTTTGGGGCTAGTACATGGCCCCATGCAACATGCCATGGAGTTCTATCTGGGTGAGTTACACAGGGCGAGGAAAGCTGATTGTTGGGCATCAAGTGGTTGTTGAAGGAAAAAAACTTGCACTCCCTCTAGCCTCGCTCAGCCAACACTAGGGTGATTAATAAATGTGGTGGGTTTATAGTCCACCATGGGAGCAGTGAGCCTTGGCAGGTAGACCCAGTGCTTGCCCTTGGCTTCTTCAGCTGGCGGGTTGCACTCTTGCTAGCCTTGCTTGAAGCCACGGGTGAGGTGGCACCTGATGGCAATGAGCTGGGATGTGGCAGGGAGCACGCTAAGCATGGCAGGCTCAACCCATTTTAAATTGCTATAGGTGTATGGCATATGGGTGGGGAATGGTGGTATTGATCTCAACACGAGGCGAGAAACGCCATGGTGGCTATAGAAATAACCGTTGAATCAGGTGGTACTCATCAACGGCTTTTGTGGTGAAGGAAGGTGATGCGGTTGAGCAAGCTTCCATGGAGAGTACCGATGATGGTGGTGCGGAAACTTCCATGGTCGAGGATCACTACGCTTGCAATAGAAAATGCTGATGAGTCATGTGGTGGCCGATGGTGGCTTTACCCGCTAATGGTGGTCACAACAGATGCATAACTATGAGGACTTCCTGCCAACCTCTAGGACATCCAAAGACTAGGATTGGCAGGAAAACTCTTGTCGTCTTCGTCTGCTAGTCTAGCAAGGTGGCCAGATTCAACTCATGTTGCATAAGAGCGATGGTAGGCTGCATGCCCGCCATCGTGCGTATCTCGGATGCATGGCGATTTGGACCCTTTACATACACAGTGCACTATGGCGGCAGGGGACTGGCGAGAGGCCTTGCCATCCCTGTTTGGTCGTCTGGCCACCACTCAAACCACACTATGCAATTGGGGTGGAGGGTAGCAAGCCCAACCCCATGGGTCTCCTGGGTGCATGGTAACGGCATACACAGTGCACTCCAACCTCCCCTCAAGTTCTCTCTTTTTTGTTCCTTTTTTTGACTAATAGTTCTAAGAAATGAAAAATAACATTTGAAAAGTTAGAGAGAATCTTATCTTCTTCTTTGGAGGTGATCTAGTGAATCGAAGAATCATCCTTCTTCCATTTCCTTTGTAGAGAATTAGTCAATTCCACAAGCCAGAAAGGAAGAAAAGACCATCCTCGGCCAATGGTAATGGCTAGAGCGTCAGTATGGCATTCTTGCGTTCATCCATGGTAGTAAATAATAAATAAAATATAAATGAGAGAGAATATACATATTTACATGATTCGGCATAAAACCTTTGTCCATGGGGTATTTGGAGGGCAAATCCACTATAATGGATGATTTGTACAATCTCTCAACCTATCGTATCTCTTTGTACAATGCAAGTCGATGACCCTCTTGCCTAGAAAAGATAATGCCTCTAGAGTCATTGTTGAAGGTAGAAAAAGCATTCCAAGAGTCCCCTAATGTTTGTATGGAGGTCCCCTTTTATTAAGGCCTTTGGAGTGGTTGATCTCCTGCCAACTTTATATCACTCTCACCTTTACATGTTGACTTAGCTCCCTATGTTTCAAATCTTGTCTTGTCTTTCATTTTCCTTTTTTCCCTCCTACTTTTCATGAGAGTCACCCAGTGGGTTGGCCTAGAACATTTTATCCCTAACAAATATAATAAGAAAATACTTGATTAGAGATAAATTAACTTGTTAAAATAAATAACCATACAAAAATTATTTTGATGATTATATAAGTGGGAGTTTTTTTCTTTCATATTTTAATGTCTAAATATGATTATACAAAAATTGTTGTAAGTGGGAAGTATGGCTGTACAAGAAACCACAAAATCGACCAGAACTGACTTAGACCTGCCGCTGAAGCTCAGAACTGGCAGAACCCTGTAGGGAACCAGTCCCCCGGCAATATATATATATACCATTCTAAAATGACGTTGTTTCACTTAAATAAGTGAAACAACTTCATTTTGCTTCTGTAGTTTAAAAAACAATAAAGGGAACGACACCTTTTGGCTTATGCCAAACGGCGCCGTTTCTACCTAGGGTTTAAAGTTTCCATCCCTCCCCTTCTCCTTCTCGAAGTCAACTGTCAAGCCCTCACTCTCAAGTCTCAGCACACAACCGTCAGCCTTTTCCTTCTCCCATCCAGCGGCAGCCACTCTCCAACAGCAACAACATCAATAGCGGTAGCGGCCCAGCCTCCACGTCCCTCCGTCAAATGGTGCATCCCACGCCCACGAACCCACAACAAAATTACTCCGATTTTTCAATAGTTTAAGGTATGATTTTTAGTAATCAGGTAGTGAATTAGAGATTTTAGGTATGAGAATTAGTGATTAGAATTTTATTACTTTAAATTTCATCAATATATAAATTAGGGATTTTAGGTATGAGAATTTTAGTGAAAACCGACCCCTTGTTATTTTACCAAGCTTGGAAACATGAATAGATTTTACTTCGAATTTCATCAATATATAAATTATAACCTACAACAAATTGGAAATATATAGCTCCGTACTTCATGTGAATTGGTAGTGTGAACTATGAAGTCAGTGAAAATTTGAAAATCATGTAAAAATCATGTGAAAATCAAATTCATGTGAAAATCATGTGAAGTCAGTTTGTAGAGCTGTAGGAATAAAGATAATGAAATAATTTGTGAGGTTGATGAGCAATCTAAAATCTAGATTAGAGTCTTAGACTTGTGATGTTGGCCACGTTGCAAACTAGCTGCTGTGTAATTGTGTTGATTTTTTTGGTTTTTGTTTGTTTTAATTGTTGTGTAATGACATGGTATATATAATTTTTCACAAGTCAGATGAATTCTTTGTCAAGTCCAATTGATCTTGAATCAAACTCCCAAACAATTAATTTAGGAGAGATCCAAACACCAAAACCCACAAGTGCCCCTAATAGTAGTATTTGTCCACTTCCTAAGAAATGGAAGGAGAATGATCTGTCAATTGTTTGAAACCATTTTACTAAAGTTGATTGTTGTGCCGTAGATGATCCTAAGGCCAAGTGTAATTATTGTGGCAAGATGTATTCTTCCCACTTAAAGACGAACGGAACTTCAACCATGCAAAACCATCTACCTTCATATCCCAAAGATCCTTATAAACGTGAGCCTTTGGATAAATATCAAACAACATTGGCAGGTGAGGTATTCTAAGTGGGGTTTGGAGAGACTGATAGTTTGTTAAGGAACCTTGTAACCTATAAATATAGTGAAGATGTTGTAAGGTTGGCGCTTGCGGAGATGGTAATCATCGATGATTTAACAAGATGGTTTGGTTGCTTGAACCTAGATTTAAAGTGTCATGTCGAGTCACGGTTGCAAGAGATTGTATGAAACCATTTGCATTTGAAAAGGCCAAGCTTATAAGTAGATGGGGGACTGAGGATTTCATTAACTACCGATACGTGGATATCGGTACAAAATCTTAATTATATGTACGTAACTGTACATTTCATTGATAGTGGTTGGAAATTGCAAAAGAAAATCATTATATTTTTTTTAATCTCTAATCATCGAGGGGATACTATTGGGAACTAAATTGAATCGTGTCTCCTTTACATTGATAAAATATTTACTGTTACTGTTGATAATGCTAGCTCAAATGATATTGCAATTTCATATTTGAGGCATATTTTTACGGGGAATATGTTGGGGGAAAAGTATATGCACATGAGATGTTTTGCTCATATTTTTTAACCTTGTCATGAATGAGGGTCTTAAGGAGTGCAATGACGCCATTACAATGGTTAGAAATGCGGTTATATATGTGCACTCCTCACTTGCAAGATTAGACAAGTTTAAGAGATGTGCAGAAAAAGAGAAAATTGATTGTAAAAAAATGTTGTCCCTTGATATACAAACCCGATAGAATTCAACTTACGTGATGTTGGAGGCATCTGAGAAATTTGAGAAGGCTTTCAGGCGGATGGAGAGTGAGGACTATAATTTTCTCTCTTACTTTAAAGATAGAAACATTGGGCCTCCTAGAGCTGACAAGTGGGAGACAGTGCAGGTTTTTGTGAAATTTTTGAAAATGTTTTATGATGCCACTTGTCCATTTTTTGGGTCTTTATATGTCACAGCAAATATTAGTTTTTTGAAAATTTGTATGCTCCAAAAAGAGTTGGTTAGGCTAAGTGAGAATGAGAATAGTTGTTTGATGAACATGGCCATAAGCATGAGAGTGAAATATGATAAGTATTGGGGTTCGTTGGACAGGATGAACTTGTTGTTGTTGATTGCAGTTGTCCTTGATCCAAGTAGTAAGTTAGGGCTTCTTACCATCCACCTGAAAAAAAGTCATGATGTGAGTTGGGCTGAAGAGTTGCTGTCGAGTGTAAGACATTTATTATCTGACATGTATACAGAGTATAATGCTACTTTTGGTTCTACTTCGACTAGTAGAGAACATGTTCCTCCTTCGGCATCTGCACCCACAAATGATGGTGAAGACAATCATGAGTCACAAATTTTTTATGAGTGGTTGTTAGCATCGACTTGCTCTAGATCTACAGCTACCAAAGCAAAAATAGACTGGTATTTATTAGATGGTTGTGAGGCATTCTGCCAATCTTTTGACTTGTTGAATTGGTGGAAAGTTAATGAGCCTAAGTATCCTATACTTGCGAGGATTGCATGAGATGTGTTAGCCATGCATGTTTCCACAGTTACATCAGAGTCAGCATTTAGTACGGGAGGTCGTGTACTTGATTCTTTTTGGAGTTCGTTGGCTCCGAGAACTGTTGAGACACTTATTTGTATTCAGAATTGGTTGTGACATCCGTCAATGCTAATTGATATTCGAGAGTCTATGGATAATGTTGAGAGCTTTGTGGTAGAATCTAGTAATGTTTTTCTCATTCAATTTTCATATTCATTTACTTTTATAATTTAATTTAATTTTTTTTTTCATTATCTTAATTTATTAATATTGATTATTTGATGTTTTTCTATATAGGGTTAGGAGTATCGTTCATCACAACTATTGATGACTGAAGAGTTGAAGACTGCATTGGCCCTTGGGAATCTATTTGGAATCTTGAAGAATGAAGATTTGTGAAATTTTATTCAAGAATAATTGTTGTTTAATTGCTTAAGACAATTTGGTTTTGTTTGTAATGTGTATTAAACATCTAGTGGAGTTTTTATTTATTTATTTTTAGTTATGTAGTAATTAGTATATAAGATAATAAGACTATAAAGTATAAGTAGTATTAGTAGTATATATGTAGTAGTTATTAGTTACTAATAGTATACATGACATTAAAATTAAAATGAAATTGAATATTTAAAATTAATTTTAAAAATTCAACAAAAAAAGCCCAAAATGTTGATGATCTTGAGTAATAAATTGAGCCCAAAAGAGGTTGAATTGGGTTTTAAAAAGGCCCAAAATGAATGGCCCAAACCGCTAAACTAACCATGAACCGGCCGGCAACCGATTCTACTGGTTTTACCCCTTTACACGGTCGGTTTCGACCGGTTTTTCACCCCAAAAATGATATGTCGATCGGTCTTATTTTTTGCTAAAACTGAACCGAAGGGTCTGTTTTTCACCCCTAGTGGGAAGGAATTGAGGGTGCAAATTGTCAAAAATCATCCGTAATTTTATGATACATGTTTATTTTAGGTCTCATTTTCTTTTAAAACATATACTATATAGATTCCCTTTTTCTAAAAATCTGCTCTGCTAGGGTTTTGTTTTCAATTATACGATCTAGTGTTACGTAGGGTTGCATGGCAGTCACGGTTGGGCGATGTCATTTGCAAAACTCGATGCGGCTGTGCCCCAGCCTCTCCCAGAGGTTGTTGTCCCTCGTTTGCCTAAGAGTGCAGATGGTGTTCTTTATTTTCAGTTTTCAAAAGAGGAGATATCACGTTCGGCTGAACCTTTCAAGTATTCTATAGTCCTGAAGTTTCTACGGAACCGTCCTTCGTTGGATGCCATTAGAGCATTCATCTGCTGACATTGGGGTCTGGAAGGTACTCTAGTGGTCTCTGCTATGCGGCATCCTCGCAACGTCTTTGTCCGGTTATCTTCAGAGGATGATTTCCTGAAGGGTCTGTCTCGTGAAGCCTGCGATATAGATGGAGTGTTTTATCATGCGTTCCACTGGAATCCTAACTTCAGTGAGGAAAAGGAACCCTCCATGGTTCCGGTTTGGATTGTGCTTCTACGTTTGCCTCCAAACTTCTATCATGAGTCATTTTTACGTATTTTCACTGCTCCTATTGGCAAGTTCATCAGAAGAGACAATCCTACCCGATGTGTAACTCGCACGGATGGAGCTCGTTTATGCGTGGAGATGGATGTGTCGGTTCAACCCATTCCGTTCTTCTGGATTGGAGTCCCTGGTATGCACTCAAGCCGCAAACAAGAAATTATTTATGAAACTCTTCCCGCTTTCTGTTGTAGATGCAAAGTGCAGGGACATAACTCCCATACATGTCGCGTTGGGAAGGCTGTGAATGGGGAGAAGACTTGGGTTCGTCAAAAACGTGTTCCTAATGGAGAGGATCCGAAGGCTAAGGCCATAGAGAAGGAAGTGGTTCAGCAGGTTGTGATTCAAGAAGAGTCTGGGAAGGATATCGAGGTAGGGGGCCCGTCAAATTTACAGCAAGATCAAAGTTTGGTTGTGTTTTCTGATGTGGCTAGCCAGACGAGTGCTGGGAAAATTCTCGATGAGGGTGTAATTCTAGATGAGTTCCAGTTGGTGCAGTCGCCCTCGTCTGAGTTTCATATGGGTACTCAGCGGGTGCAATCTCCTTCGTTGGTTCAGACGCAGAGGGTGGTTTCTGAGATGACTGGAGTCCCTCTTATGTTGGACCCATTTCATGCTAATGAGTTCTTGTTTGAGGTTTGTCGGTAGGTGCAGTCTATTGCTATTGCTCAACAAGGCCCTGAGATAGTTACTGAAATAGAGGACGTAAGCCTTGATGAAGGGGATTGTTCGGATGCGGTAGAGGCACACATGCATGAGAGTCCAAAAAATATAGATGAATTTATTTTTCAAGGGGCCTTAGTTTCAGACCTTGAACCTGATCTTGGGTCAGATGTCTTGCCTTAGGAGAAGGAATATCATGCGGAGTCGGAGGGGGATCTCGCTACCAAGAGAATTTATTCGAAAAAACAATTTGTGAAATTCAGGAGCTCTACTCGGGTCCAAACCCAAACCACTAAATTTTCTCTATGATTGGCTCCATCTTTGTATGGAATATTAGAGGGATTTGTACCTCTAAAGGTAGGTTAAAGAAGTTGATTGGGTCTCTCAAACCTGTTATCGTAGTTTTAATGGAACCTTTTACTTGTTTTGATCAAGCTCACAGTTTGATGAGGTGTTTGAATTTTGAGAATGGCACGTCTAATAAAGCTATTGGTGGGAAAGTGTGGTTATTCTGGAATAATGCCGTTGTGGTTCTTATTACTAGTATGACCTCACAATTTATTTCGGCTCGTGTTGAAGCTGGCAATCAGGTTTTTTTATGTCATTTCATTTATGCTAAATGTTCTCGGAGTGATAGGCAGGAGTTATCGGCTGATTTGTGCTTGAATCGTATTGGAGTCGAGCCTTGTTTATTTGCAGGTGATTTTAACATTATTGGTTCCGACTCAGAAATGAGGGGAGGCCGACCTAGGCTTCGGGTTGCTATGGATGATTTTAATAGTTGGATAGATCAGAGGGGTTTGATTGATATGGAAACTCAGGGTAGCAAATTCTCTTGGTGTAATGGCCAACAGGGGTTATCTCGGAGTTGGGCGAAACTTGATAGGGTGTTTATTGATGCTACTTTATTGTCCCGTTTCTCTAACACTATTTGTTCTTATCTTCCTCGGTTTACTTCGGATCATTATCCTATGCACATTGAATTATTTGCTGATCCTTTCTCTTATGGTCCTTCTCCGTTTCATTTTCAGCAAATGTGGGTTGATCATTCAGATTTTTTTGAGTGTGTACAGAGGGCTTGGATGGTTCCTGTGGCTGGTGGGGGTTTATGGAAGCTTGCTAGTAAACTTAAACAGGTTCGGGTCGTTCTCCTAGAATGGAATAAAAGGGTTTTTGGTTGGACTACCTTTCATATTGCCCATCTTGAGGGGCAGGTGAAAGGATTGAAAGTCAGCTTCAACAAGAATGGAATGTCGATGATGATAGGGAGTTAGTCTTGACCTCTCAGGAATTTTCTTCGTGGAGACGTAGGGAGGACATTCGTTTGGCTCAGATGGCAAAGTTAAAATGGAAGGTGGAAGGTGATAAAAACTCAAAATTTTTTCATGCTTGTTTGGCTAATAAGAGGCATAAGCGCATATCTGGCATGAAAGCTACGGATGGGATCGTGTTCGAGTCACCATAAGCCATCCATCAGGGAGTGGTTAAGTACTTCTCTAGTTTTCTCCAAGCGGATCCTCCCCGTGTTTTGCCAGACCTCTCCTATCTTATCTCGCCTATTATTTCTGATGAGGATAATGGACGTATTGCTTGTATTCCGACTATGCATGAAATCTTTGAGGCCTTGTCTTCTATTCCGTCTAACAGTTCTCCGGGTCCAGATGGTTTTGGTGCTGGTTTTTTTAAGAGTTGTTGGGATATTGTTAAAGAGGACATCTTTGAAGCTATTTCGGAGTTTTTCCTTTCTAAGCGGTTGCCTCGGTTCTATTCGGCCTCTTTATTGTTTTACTACCAAAAGTTGATGTGCCTACTGGGTTTGATAAGTTTAGACCGATTAGCCTTTGTTCGGTTTTCTATAAGATTTGCTCTAAAATTTTGGTTAATCGTTTGACAAGTCTTCTTCCAAGCATGATCTCTCTAGAGCAAGGTGCTTTCATTCCGGGACGCAGTATCTTTGAAAATATTTCCCTGACGCAGGAAATGGTGCATTCTATCAACAAGAAAGCTCATGGTGGTAATATTATTCTCAAAGTGGATATGGCTAAAGCTTATGATCGGGTTGACTGGTTTTTTCTTTTGGAGGTCCTTCGCACTTTCGGTTTCTCTTCTCAGGTTTGTGATTTAATTCGGGCTTGTATCTCCTCTCCTTGGTATTCCGTTATGATGAATGGAACCCCTAAGGGTTTTTTCAGGGAGGTCGTGGTTTGCATCAAGGGGGATCCTCTTTCCCCTTACCTGTTCATAATTCTTCAAGAAGTCCTTTCTAGACTCCTTAAGAATAGTGTTGTGGAAAAAAGATTTGGTCAATTTTCGCAAGCTAGAGGCACGGTTCAAATTTCACAGCTTATGTATGTTGATGATGTGGTGATCTTCACTAATGGTAGCACGAGATCTATTCTGGAACTCCTGTCTATTTTTCAGAAGTATGAGACTTGGTCTGGCCAAAGTATTAATAGAGAGAAGACTGCAGTTCTTTTTTCTCAAAAAATTCCTTTGAGTCATAAGAGAGCTATTAAGCTTATGATTGGGTATTCAAAGGGCTTTTTCCCTTTCAAATATCTAGGAGTGCCTATTATTTCAGGGAGGCTCAAGCAAGTTCCCTTGGAGGAGATGGTTATAAAAGTCCGCAGTAAAATCAGTGGCTGGAAGATGAAGCTTCTCTTCGGGAGGTCGTCTTATCCTTCTGAGGCATGTGCTCTCAAGTATGGCACTTCATTTGTTTGCTATCTTTCAGGTTCCTAATTCTATTATTAAGGAACTGCATCGCTTAATGAGTACTTTCTTTTGCGGAGAGGCTAGTGGGAAAGGGAAGAAAAAATGGGTAGCTTGGAAGAACATGTGTGTTCCAGTGAATGAAGGTGGGTTGGGTTTGCGTCACCTTGATGATATGCAGAAGGCTTTGCATATGAAGTTTGCTTGGAATTTAATCCAAGGTAATTCATTATGGGCTCGGTTCTTCAAAGATAAATATGTGGGCGCTAAACCTTGGATTCTTATCGATGCGAATAAAGGCACGAGATTCTGGAAAATGATTGCTAAAAGTATTCCTTTGGTCCTCGAAAGTTCTAAGTGGCGGCTCAGGGAAGGCAACCTTTTCTTCTGGTACGATTAGTGGCGGGATCGGGGTCCCTTGTTTTCTGATCTTTCGGTAGTAGGTAGCCCTTTACTTAAAGTTAAGGACTGTCAACTGTCTAATTCATGGGATGTGGACTTCTTGGTTAGTTTGGTGGGTCATGATCATGTGAATGATATTCTGGATTGTTTAGCGGGTTGCAAGGGAGGATCGGATGTTTTGGTATGGACAAAGCAAGATAGTGGTTATTTCTTTACAAAATCAGCGTGGGATTGTATCCGTATTAGGGGTTCTACTATGAATGGGCATCCTTGGATGTGGCATAATTTACTCCCTTTGAAGGTTTCGGTTTCTATGTGGAAGGCTTGGCATAATGCCTTTAGTGTGGATGATCGTCTCCGTCGGGTAGGGGTGCCGATTGTTTCTAAGTGTGATTGCTGTGATGCTGGTAATTATGAGGATCAAAATCATGTGTTGTTTGGAGGGGATTTTGCTGCGTGGATCTGGCGCTATTGTGGAGCTATCTTTGGGTTACCGCTTCGTGGTACTTGGAAAGAGACAGTGTCCTTTTGGTTTTGTCGAGCATCTTCCTCTACTCAGGTTGGTACTATTGTGGGCCTACTTCCTTCTCTTATTTATTGGCGTCTTTGGCATCATAGATGTGTTGCTCGCATGGAAAGTCGACTTGAGCCTTTTAATTTGGTTTGGCATTCGATTGTTTATGAGATTCGCACTATCTGTCAGGGCGTTCACAAAGTTTCGAAATGCTCTAGGAAGGATTCTCAGATTTTACAATCCCTACTTATCTCACCTCTTGTTCCGTCAAGGCGATGCTCTAGGTTGGTGGTCTGGCGCAAACCCCCTTAGGGTCGTTTAAAGTTAAGCACTGATGGTAGTAGCCTTGGGAATTCTAGGCCGTTTGGGACATGTGGTATTATTAGAGATGATCATGGTAATTTAATTCATGCATTTACCTTTCCTCTTGGGATTGGTTCGAATAATAGGGCAGAATTATTAGCGCTGCTGCATGGCCTTAAAGCTTGTTAAGCTCTGAGAATTGGCTACGTGGAAGTTGAACTTGACTCTCAAGTGGTGGTTTTGTGGTGGAAACAACGGCGATGTGGGGTTTGGTATCTGGAGGATTTTTGGGAGGAGCTTCTTGGTCTTTTGGATTCGATTGTCTGCTCTGTTTGTCATGTATTCAGAGAAGGTAATAAAGCTGCTGATTGGCTTGCTAAGTATGGTTCACTTGGTCATCGCATGGAGCAGCAAGAGATTGGGGAAGTGCCGAGGTTGCTGAGAGGTCTAATCCGCTTGGACAAGCTAGGTATTCCCTCGTTACGCTGTCGCTAATCTTTTTCTTGCTTTTGTTTTTGCTTTTTTTTTTCAGGCTTGTTTAGTTTTTTCAAGTTTTGTTGTTTGTTTGGCTTTAGGCTTGTTAGTTTTTGTTTTGGTTGTTTGATTTGTTTTGACACTTGGTTTTGGGTTAGTTTATAGCATTTATCATGTAAGCTCCCAAGTGTTTTGATGTTATAACGGTATTCCTCCGCCACAAGTAAGGGCTGATTAATAAATTTGGGACGGGGCCACTATGTGTGTGGGTTAGTTTATAGCATTTATCATGTAAGCGTTTATCTTTTTCTTTTAATTTTTTCAAACTATTCAATTTTATGATACATGTTTATCAAATATTATCCAACTTCCTTACTTTTGTTTAGCCAAAATGTGCATTTTTCCTTCCATTGATTGTCTTTTAAGAAGGGTCGCCCACAATAATTTTTAAGTAAAGTTTTTCAATGAATAAGTCAAGTCTTTAAAAATAACTGGCCTTTCTTGTAAACGTAAACAACGGAAAAGACTGTTTTGGTTCCCAAATGAAAGAAAACTCTATTGATTTAAATAAAAGAATGTTATAAACTTTCATATAATGTAATTACAAATGTAAGTAGAATGGATAGAAGAGAATCACAGATTCATTCACTGCAATGTGCATTTTCGAGGAACACCCAACCTCCAAGAACAGTCGGCCAATTCTTACAATTTCCAGATGATTTCATCGCACACACGTCCCTCACATATTCTAGATTCCCTGTACAGCAAATAACTAACTCAGCTAATCAATGGCTTACAAGTGTGAAAATAACAGTTGTAAAGCAAGGCATAAAAGTAAATTGACAATATTAAAATAAAAACATCTCCTTTATTTTCTCATTATGGACTATCTAAGGAACTTCAAAACGCAGCGTTTCCACTCCCTTCATGGCCTGGCCATTCACCTGATCACTTTCCGGCCCATTTCCCCTTCACTAGGCTTCAACCCATGGGCTTCGTAACAAAGAATTGCACCAATTCTTCACCTAATTAGGCTAAGTTTACCAAGTTCTCATAGTTTTTACATTATTAGTAGTGTCGATGCCGCAAAATTGACCACCCAATTTATGCGAAATGATCAAATTGGTAGGGAAGAAGTTACAATGGGGCTTCTAAATTGTCAGCAATCCAATCTATTTTGAGATCGTATTACTAAGTCAGATGCATATTTATATATATGTTTGTTGGCCAGAATGTCCATTTCTTACTATTTGGTTTTTGATACCTTCTTACAGGTCAATGGGGCGCTCTTAGTTTAGCATGGATATAAGTTTGTGCTAAGTTACAAATTAAATGATTTACACCGTGAAAGATTGCCTTTTTATAGTGATATATATTTATATATATAGATTCCTGTACAAAATGAGTTACAAGACCCCGTCACTTTTTTGTAACTAGGTATATATAGCTTTGAAGATAAGATTGAGGTTGCTGGAAATAAAGCTAAGAACGTCCCAACCCAAAATGCTTAGATAGATTATTAAAGAAAACATAGAAAAGGGAAAATTACTTATATTTTAATCCCTTGAACTATCACCACTTTTATAATCGGAATATCAAACTATTATGGAGTTGTCATCTTGCCTCCCAATTTCAAAAATAAGTTGCGTACTATAGCCAGCACTTGTTTAAGATCTGATAGTTCAATAGACCAAAAAAAAAGGGACGTGGCATAATCGATCTTAACCATGGAATCTTAAAACGTGGAGTAAATTAAGGAAAGTGGTAATTATATGAAGATGTAAAAATAATAATTTGATAGATTAAGCTTCATTTGGATAGTAAGTTGAGATGAGATGAGATGAGTTGAGATATTTGTGAATATTGTAATAAAAATATTATAAAATTAAAATATTGTAATAACATAATTTTTATTTTAAGATTTGAAAAAACGAAACTGTTTTTGTGTTTTGTTTTGAAGTTTAGAAAAGTTGTAATAATTAGGTGATGATTAGATGAAAAAGTTAAATATTTGAGATTGAAAAATGTTTATGTTTGTAGTGATTGGATATTGAGATGAGTTGAGATGGAAGAATCTCTCTATTCATACCAAGCTTTAAAATGTTGAGTGTTTGAATATAAAAGATGATGTCTCTAAAACTAAAACCATTTCATCTGACTTTATTTCATGTCGAACTCATGAACGGCTTGAAATATATTACCTTCCTTGGTACTATTTGATAGTTGGATCGTTATATTGTTTAATCAAATATAGTTTGATGATCATATGCAAGCAAATACAGGCTTGTTTGCTTAACAAATTTTCAAATAAATAAATGATATTATTTTTGTTTTGTTTTCCAATTGATATGGAACGGCAAGAATTTCAAATTTCTATTTCAATTTTTTGTCCCAACGTGGATAGGATCAAGATTATGGTGGCCTCAAGATTATTCATTAAACTGTAATCCTTTTTTCTTACGTTCTAGGCCCAAGGGCCAAGCCATTATGGACAATGATAGCCTTTCAACTACTTTATAACCATTTTATAATTAATGTAATAAAATATATTTTATAAAATTATAAGATGGTTTTCATATCACTTTTTTATTTTTGTAATTTGTCATTATCAACGAGTTGGAAGGTTATCATTATTCAAATAAATAATTATTTAAAAATTATTTTGATGATTATACAAGTGGAAGTTTTTTTTTAGGTCTCATTTTCTATTATTTTTTTTTCAAACTACTCAATTTTCAAGACGATGATACATATTTGTCTAACATTATCCTTCCTTCCTTTTGGTTGGCCAAAATGTGCGTTTTTCCTTCCATTGATTGTCTTTCAAGAAGGGTCCCCCACAATAATTTTCAAAGTAAAGTGTATCAACTAATTCGGTTGACCAAAATGTTTTCTCTTTCTTTCTATCGATCGATCGTCATTCGAGAAGGTATCCCACCATAAATAATTTCCTAATAACTCAAGTCTTTCCAAATAATTTTGGTTCCCTTTGCCTGTAGATAGATAGGTTTGAAATTGAATGCAATACTTGTAGCTACTGCCAATATATATTAGAAGGGATAAAATATACCAAACTTAAAGTAAGCGTACTAGCCCAGTCAGGGAGAGAGGCCTCATCAAGCAAAAAGGAAGAGAAGATATGGAGAGAAAGAGAGAACGAAAAAGTGGCGAGAGAAAAAGAATGTCACGAGAAAATAGGTGATGTGACATAAAGGAGACAGGATGTGAGATAAAATAAGAAAGTAAACATAGGACAAAAAGGAGGAAATTGAAGACTTCATGAAGGGTCTCAAAATAATTTTAAGTAAAGTTATTCAACTAATTCGGTACACCAAAAGAGGGTTTTTTTTTTTTTTTTTAAATTTTTATTGATTATCATTCGAGAAGATGTCTCACTGTACTTCAACAACAATTTTCCAATTATAAGTAAAGTCTTTACAAATAACTTGCCTTCTTCTAAACGTAAACTAAGGAAAAGACAACGGGTATAGACCGGAGTAGTGACCCATGAATCAGATTGATAGATATGAAATTCAATGCAAACTACTGCCAATATAGTACTCTTTTTTTCTTTCATATTTAAAATCATATTTTAATCTCTAAATATGTTTTAATTAGCTTTTAACTCTATCGATTTAAATAAAAGAGTTGCACTTCATCACCATCTTCTTCACCTAATTTTAACGAGTTTTCATAGTATACATTATTGACGCGAAATGATCAATTGGTCGGGAAGAAGTTAATTGTCAGCAATCCAATCTATTTAGAGATCGTATTACTAAATTTGGTCACTAAAAATCTTAATTTATTGTATGTGAGCACAATGTTAGTAACTAAAGTATGAGAAAAAGTGCTTAATTAATTTACAATGCAATGCATATTATGAATAACCTAAATTCTTTACAAATAACTAATTAAAATATAACCTACAATTAATGTAGTTCTTTTTTTTTTTTCCAAAAAAAAGTGTTCCCATATTTTTTCTGATATAATTTATACGGTAGAGTAAACGGATGATATGAGTGAACAGCATGAAAACGACAGTAATTATATGAATGTGTCTCCTTTTTTTCCAATATTAATTGGATCGAGTTCAATTAAATTCCAAAGTATTTGGCGTGGAAATTGGACTCAGTCTAAACCCTTTTTAGACGTTGCATTAAATTCTCTGATCCTAAAACTACTGGTTCACAAATTTTTTAGAATCTCAATTCCTACAAATTAATTCTCTTATATCATTTTGGCACTTTTATATATTTTTATTTATTTATTTTTTCAAAGTCCGCCGAAGAAGTTCTACCACATGCATGTGAGTACGAATGACATGAAAGGTATCTATTTTTTCGAGCAAAAACAAAATTTTCAAATAGAATTGATTGCATATATTGGTCCCTGGATGAATGGATGATGTGATTGTGGAGAATGAAAATGCGTAGAAGGGTTTAGATATAGATTAGGTTTGAACTACTGTCTTCTCTACTTGTTTTTTTAAATAATTGACCTTACGTACGTTACACGCAAATTAGATTGACTCAGGTCAATCCAATTAAATTCTAGTCAGCTTTGGCGTAGATTTGGACTCTCTTAAAATATGGTCCCTTTTGGACTTTGTATTATACTATTACTTTTTTGCGTTTTGAAAGATGCTTATGTACATGTTGGATTTATTTCAACAAAATAAATCCAAAAGTATTTATTATATAAATAATATGTTGGCATATTCTAATAACAACTTGTAAGGCAAAATTCCAACTGGAGCTCAACTTCGAATTCTCAATGCTTTTGCCTTTAATTATGGGCAGTCCTGAAATATCATATTGTGGTTCTCCATTTTCAAACAAGTGTTTGGGTTATCTTCATAAAGTTCATAATTAATGGCATTGGAGTCCAGAAGAGTCATAAGATTTAGGCAGTCTAGGTAGATAATGATGATGGAATTACATTGCTACAACCCGGCCTCATTAGTACTCATTTTAAAAACAATATTCTTCTAGACAAATATGATAAAAATATACAATTAGGTTCTTCTTACAATATAATCCTAAATGCAGCAGAAATTTTGAGTTTTTCTTAAATTTAAAATCCCAAGATTTTGTTCTAAATTTTTGAAAAGCCAAAATGTATAATATTAGTTAAATCATTGATCATAGTGTGCAATCTCTCTATATTTTTCAAGACTTGTATTTCCACTCGTGTGCATGATTTTTCTTAACCTCTTTTTTTTTTTTTGTTGCATTAAAGAGGGAAAACTCTTATCTATATTTGGTTAGTATAAATGATTTATTCCTATAATCGACAAATATATGAATAAGTTTCTATATTTTGATCATTTTTATAATTCCTATATGTAATCATATATAGAAAAATAAACTCATCATCATTCTCATCTAAACATCTTAAACATTAAATAATTAACAAATAAGGGAAACATAACATATTCAAAATAAAAATACATCCAAAAACACAAAACGTGTAGGGATATAAAAGTTTGGAATTGACATCAATGATCGGTGGAAAATTCCCCTACTATTTATTTCAAATAAATGAGTACCTTACGTTACACACAAACTGACTTGGTCAATCCAATTAAATTCGAGTAGACTTTTGTGTGGAATTTAATGGACTCTCAAGATCGAAAGTCTGATCCCTGAACTTTTTGCCCTTTATGCTCCTCAGAGTACAAGTAGTGGCTTAACAAACTTTCACCAAAATTTAACTAAAAAATTTACTTTTACAAATTTAACTAGTCACTTTTCAATAACATCAAATAATAGGTTCAATAAATTTTTTACTATTCTATTAAAATATTAATTTTAAACTTTTCATTATTTTAATTCTAATTATAATTTAAATATTTATTCGTTATTAAAAAATACCATTAATATTCGTTATTCTAATTCATATTATTACACTTTTTATTTTACTTTTTACATATTGATGCATGGGAATTAGAGACTAGCATTTGAGTAAACGAATTCAAAAGCATTCCTTTTTACAATTTTGTTGCATTCATTTTTTAAGATCTATCCATAACTTAAAGATGTGGTTTCTTTTATACTTGTTTTATGAGGGCATCCATTGAAACTCTCTTCTTGTCATCTTCAAGAAGGGTCACAAAATAATTCTCAAGTAAAATTTCTCAATTATTTCGGCTTATTTTAAACGCAAGCTAACTTGATTGACCAAGTTAGATTTTATATATTTTAAAACATCGCTAAATAATAGTAAAATAATTTTTAAATAGCAGTAAAATAGTTTAAATTGAGATGTTTTATTAAATTTTAGAAAATGAGAGAAAAAATTTAAATAAAATATTATAAAGTTAAAAAAATTATTTAAATATTTTACGAAGCTTTATTTTAGTAAAATAATTGTATTATTTTTTGTATTTTATTTAGAAGTTTGAAAAAGATATAATAATTAGATTTTGATCAAAAAGTTAAAGTTTATAATTAAAAAATATTTTATTTTTAATAATATTTAAAAATATGTCGTAATATTTTAGAATGCCTCGTTGTACTAACAATGCCTTACTCTACAATAAAAGAAAATTAAGGATTCAAAGTCGTGGCTGCCAACATGGATATGGAGTAGTACTGCCAATATAGTAATGCTTTTCTCCTTTATATTGAAAATTGTATTTTAATCTCCAAATATTTAATTAGCTTTTATCTGGATTGATTAAAATAAAAGAAACCAAAAAGAGAAACGCTTCCTAGCGGTCCGGCTGAAAAACCCACAAAAACAGCCTTCTATTCAGCTAACTGCACGTAAACAAATACACTGTAAGAGAAATACAATCCACCACAGAGATCACCCTTCTCATTTGCACCGCCCACCCGTCTCTGCCCCTTTCTTCCTCTCTGCATCCCTTTGCACCGCCCTAAGTCCGAAACCGACGCGAGCATCTCAATCCGAAGCCAGCGCTGACGTCAATGCTATCTTCCTCGCACCGCCCCTCTCATCCTCGCACTACCCATCTCTGCCCCTCCTTTCTAGATTGTCATACTCCCTTTACTTAGCAGCCACCCTCATCCTCACTGCAGCAAGAACTAGCATCTGAAGAAGAGGGACTAAAGGAAGAAGAAAGGACTGGACTAAAGAAAGAAGGAAGGACTAACCCTTTTCTGCAGAGCATTTCGAGTGGTTGAAAACGCCCAAATCCATTTTGGCAGAGGATTTCAAGTGACAGAAAAACACCCAAACCGGTGCTCAACAAGAATAAAACAAAGCTCATGACGATTTGAAAAAATTTTTTTGGAGGTCAAATGGGGCTTTCTAAGAAGCGTCTTTAGGAGCTTTATGAGACCCATTGAGATACTAACGTCTCCCTCTTTCTATTCATTGTGAATCAATTAATTTATCAAATTCATGCACTAGGTATTGTATCGACAACACAGGAGACCCTTTTGTTTCAGTTTTTGAAAATCAATTTGCACGACACTTTCAAGATTGAAATTCTACTTCTCTCTGCTGTTTGGTTGGGGAGAATGCTAGCAAAAATTATATCAAAACCGTGAGTGTAGAGAAGACGATAGGGGCTTTGTGGGATGTGGCTACGTGGGCTGTGGCTTCGTGAGGCAGTGGAGAAGACGAAGACAAGGATTTGGATTTCCCTTTTTTGGTGTAGTGCTGCTTCAGGAGAATTGTGGTGGAAGGCTTACGTGTTATTATATGATTGGTAGTCTGTTTTTTGGATAAAAGCAGCCCGACCGGCTGTAAGGATTTCCCAACCAAAAAACATAGTAGACATGATGATTAACAATTTTTGGAGGTGATGAAGCAATGGAGCTCAAAAATTTAAGAACCCCTCGTCAATTAAATTCCATGACAAATTACTTTTATTACAAGGTTATTTGGGAAATTTGAAATAATAAATACATTATTATTTTATGAATTTTACACAGCTTTTAATAAAATAATATTATTTCTCGAATTAAAAATTAAACAAAATATATATAAATTTAAAAGATAATATATATTCTTTGAAAATCAAAGCACGCACGAAAACGTGTAGTAGTGTTTGGATATAATTCATGACATTATGTTACACACAAATTGACTTGATCAATCCAATTAAATTGAGTGAACTTTGCGTACTGTAATTGAACTCTGATCGAAAATCAACAACTCCTCTTAAAGAATTGTATGTTACATATTGCTGCATGTGAATGAGACAGGCATTTGACTAAAACAAACTAAAAGGTACTTAATTTGATCCTTTCAATAATCTTGTTACATTCATTATCACAAATTTTGCAGTTCCATCATTTACTATTAAACCATATTGTCGGGAATATTGTCACTTTATCTGTTAGCCTACATGTCTAATAATATTATACACAGATGTTCGAATTAAAATTACTATATCATTCCAATGTTATATTTAAAACGTTCGAACAAAATATACGTGCCAGTGCATCCTTATAACCATCCAAACCTAGCTATTTTGTTTCACATCCGAACTACTAATAACTGATGTTGAACATCAACTTTAAGACGTTCGAACAAACACTAATTGCGAACATATCGTTCTAACATCCGAACGTATATCTCTTCACGTCCGAACTATTTGTAATAAAGGTTCGAAAATAAACTTCTAACGTCAGGTTTTAAACTTTCAAACGAAAAATACGTGCGAACGTATTTATTAACTGTCTACACTAATATAATCAAACGTTAGAAAAATTATTTTTCAAATGTTAGTTGGTTGGGGTGACGTTCAAACATGTTCTTTTTCGTTCGAATGTACTCTTAGTGACGTTTATTGACTGTCACAAATAGTCGTCACATTCGCACAAAAGAACGAATGATAGACTATCAACCGTGATATGAGTAAGGCTATGATAGGGTTGTATGGAGTTTTCTTAAGCTAGTCATAGAAAACTTGGGCTTTTGGCAGAGATTAGGGTTGTACCCGGTCTAGTTCGGTCCGGTTTTGAACATATTTTAGAACTGAACCAGTATATACTGATTTTGAGATTTGAAAAACCGATACCACACCGGTTACACCCTTAAACCGGTACTTCCGGTTTTGGTCTGTTTTACCTATATATTGTATAATATATATAATATAGTATATATATTATAGTATATAATAATATAGTTGTAAAGGATTTTCCCCACTTCTCAAAGCCCACTGGGCCTCGGTCCAATGCCAGGCCCAAGTGCCCCTAAGTCTACGTAGGGGATGGAACATCTACCACGGAGGGACACCGAATAGTTGACAAGACAGATCAGCCTGACAGTTTGCGGCTGCTTTCAAAACCCAGAGACTTGTATAGAGTGCAGCGGGAAATACGGAGGGCCCTCAATCCATCCGCATCGGATCATCTACAGCTCATATAGACCAGTTGCGAAGTCAGGAAACAACGCCGCATTAATGGCATCTCTGTTGAGCTACACGCCACATTTATAGAAGGTCTGGCAACAAAAATAGAAAGGAAGGCACGAACTTTGTGAAGAAAAAGACGATTTGCACCCCTCCAACCCACGGTATAAATAGCTAGCTCCAGGTATGAAAACGATATTTGATCCCTTGACTCATTTACTTATTTACAAGCTTCTAAGAATATTTACTAACTTTGGCATCGGAGATTACCTAGCCCCAAAGCTGCCCTCTCCAGGTTGTACTACTCTTCATTTTTTGCAGGCCTATTTTCAAAGACTTGAGTTGTCAGACCTAGGCCCAAAAGTGTGTGAAACACGACGTTAACAGTGGTGCCGTCTGTGGAATCGCTATAGATCTTGCATGTACTTTGCGCGCCTGAGATAACCCGTTCCAAGCGACTCAGAAACTTGTCGAAGCTACCAGAGGCATGGAAGTAAACCAGACAGTGAGCCAAGTACAGTGGAGTGAAAAGGTAGTAATGGAAGGAAGCCATACACGCACTGGCAAAGTGATGCATCCAATAGAGGATGCCAGCGCCTTGCCGCCAGCTGCAAATCTCGCATAGGTCATAAGTGAAGTGTGAGATGAGTAGGAACTATAAAAAGTAGAACCAATCGGACCATTGGAGCTTGTTACTTTTCACCCAAATCGGCCAGAAGCCAAGGTGAAAATTAGTAGTGAAATGGTGTTTGAAGCCCGAACCGCCATTCAGCAACTTCTCACTAAGCACGAGGACGTGTTCGCATGGAGCCATGGGGATATGCCAGTAAAAGCGCTCGAAATTATACAACACAGCCTGAGTGTAGACCCAAAAGCTAAAGAAGTGAGGCAGAAGCGCTGAAGCATTAATGCAAAGAAGAATGCCTCTATAGTCGATGGGGTGGACGTATTGCTAAGTGCGGATTCATTCGAGAAGTTCACTACCTAAAGTGGTTGTCTAATGTAGTGCTCGTAAAGAAGCCGAGCGGCAAATGGAGAATGTACGTTGATTTCACTGACCTTAACTAAACTTGCTTGAAGGATAGCTTCCCGCTTCCTTACATCGACCTCATTGTCGACTCAACGGTGGGTCATCGAATGCTTATCTTCATGGATGCCTACTATAGGTATAATCAAAACCGTATGAACCTTGTGGACGAAGAGAAAACTTTATTCATCACTTACCAAGCCTTGTATTGTTATATGGGGATAAGAATGCGGGGGCCACCTATGTGGAGGTCTACGTGGACGACGTGTTGGTCAAAAGTAGAACCTTAGAACAACACTTGGACGACTTAAGGGATGCTTTTACGATACTATGACAGTACCAAATGAAGCTGAATCTGGCAAAATGGGTCTTTGGTGTTAGGTCGGGGAAGTTCTTAGGATTCATGGTGTCTGAGCGCAGTATCGAGGCCAACCCTAAGAAGGTCGAATCCATCCTCAGTATGGCCCCACCTCGGAGCATAAATGAGGTACCAAGGCTAGCTAGGCGAATAGCGGCCCTCAACAAGTTCGTATCGAGATCAACCAACAAATGCCTGCCTTTTATCAAAGTCTTGCAAAAAGCGAAAGCATGGTATGACGAGTGTGACTAGGAGTTCGAAGCTCTCAAGAAATACCTCACGAGTCCGTCGCTCTTTAGCCAACCCCGGTGCGGAGAAACGTTGACCTTGTACTTAATGGTCTCCCCTCAGGTAGCTTCCCTCTAAAGAAGGTATTGCAATGACTTGACGCCTCAGGCCGGCTTATGAATTGGGCAGTGGAGCTGAGTGAGTTTGACATTGACTACGCGCCACAAAACACCATAAAAAGGACAAGTATTAGCAGATTTTGTTGTTGAATTCATCGACTTCCAGGTTTGTGACATTGACTTATGTGACAAAAAGTAAAGTAATGATAATGTTCTCATTTCCTGAATAGGACAGACTCTGTTATGCTAATGGAGGAAGACAGACAAAATTTCAAACTACCCAGATTATTTTACCTCCCCGGGGGTCGAGAAGACAAGTCAGGCTTAAGGAAGATATGGAAGACACCCACACCTCAAGCAAGGTCATGAAGGCTTGGAAAGATGAATACATAGTGAGGACCAAAAAAAAAATGGACCGCCTTTTGAGGCAACGAAATCTTCGTTGTAACTTGTTCCTTGTAACTCCAAGGCCACCTGAGCCAGCGAATGAAGATTTCGGTTCTCGTTTCTCAACTCCGCTTAGTTGTCCACGATGAAGGCCGCCATATGCCCCAATCCTTATAACATAAAGTAAAGTCAAAGCTAAAGAAAAGGAACAAAGACAAGTCTGAGGAATTTGCAAGTAAATTTTTACCCCTAAGAGTAGCCTCTGGAGTCTAACCTCTATCTCGTGAAGTCGGTTGGCGTGACTGGGCAAAGCGGTCGTCCGAAGATCCGCTGGAGCTTCTTCAATGACTTCCTCCCCCTCCCCCTCGTCGGCAGCACTGGGCGCCATGGCTTCTTCGATCGGAACGTCAGTCTCCTCCACCTCGACACCACCAAAGGGAGTGACCTCGATCATGGGAGCAACCTCGATAGCGATGCCTTGGATCGGTAATGCATAGTGAGGAGGACTCGCTATTGTCACCATCTTTTCGGGAGCCCTTGGGGCTGCTGGGATAAAAAGCGCCATGACAGACAATTCCCTTGGAGGGATGGGGACGTTACCAAATCGGAACTGGCGGGTGAAATCCTTCAGGGTTTCTTCCCCCTTCCTTCTACCGGCAGGCAAGGGGAGCAGCTTCAAGGAGGTGACGTGACCGGGTTTATGGGGATACTCGTGTCAGAGCGCAAGTTGGCCGGAGGGGCTAGGTACTAGCGAAGGCTATCCTCTGTCAACAGAGCCTCCGAAGAAATGTCATCCGGATGTGCCTCCAGGGTCATTTTGGGGCGGCTGTTTGTCTCCCCGTCCACGGTACCCCATATAGCATGTACATGACATAGGCGTTTGAGGGTTTGCCCAACTAGGAACTCCCATCCTTCACCCAATAGGAAGAAGAATTTGCAGGTGTATCCCTTCACAACAGTATGTCGCGCCTCCACCCTGGCCAGTTCCTGAACTGGATGAAACTATAAAGGTGCTAGCCCTTCCACACAATGTTGTGAGTAATGAAGAACTCACGAGCTTTAAGATCCGGGAAATCTGACCTGGCCTCCTCCAACGAGCTGCGCGAGATGACACAGCAAGAAACAAGAATGCTCCATGCAAGGGGAGAAAGCTGAGCAGGCACTAACTCAAAGAAGCCCAAAAATTCTCGCACAGGTCAGCAAAACGGCAACCTAAGGCCACAAGAGAACATGGTGGGGTACACTGCCACCATGGTGCCATAGCCCTCGGAATCTACCGCTCCATCGGTGGGGGAAGGCACCACAGGCTCCACCTTCGAGGGGATCTTGTAGGTCACCCTCAACTCCTCCAGTTCGGCAGAAGTCACCACCGATCGCCATGAAAACTCTGCAAAATCGTCTAGGGTGGAGCCGCTGCAGCCGGAAGTGGCTTGGGCACCACTAGAGGATCCCACTCGTCCAGCAGGGCATGAAGATTTCTTCGGAGCCATGAATGATAGAAGGAAAAACAAAGGAACTTCGGGAGAAAAGTGAAGAAAAATGAGGGAACAAAGAACTCAAATAGCAAAGCAAGGAGCACATAATGTAGAGTAAAAGGCAGAATGAGTGTAATGGATTTCCCAATGTAGAGGAGGGTCCTTATATAGGCCGGGTGACATTTGAACTCTCGAGGCGCCATAACTCCACATAGCACCACGTGTCCCCCCAAAGTACTAGAATCCCTCGATTATCGAAATTGTTGAAGAGTATATCTGTTGATACGATGTGCGAAATTAATGTATGCGTAACATGAGGTCATGATGTAGAAATCGAAGGGGCGTCATTCAATGCCGAAATGTAACTGACGCCAAATTGTCGCGTGGGTGTAATGCGGATGGTTGCTCGGCACACAACGGAGAGGGCTGGGAGATCTAGCAAAACGAAAGGTTAATGAATGAAGAAAGAATTTCCCTTGGACTCGTCCGAGAGGAATTGGCAGAGTAACTGTAAGAGGATTTTTCACACTCCTCAAATAGGGAGGGGCACCAAATAGTCAACAAGACAGATCAGCCTGACAATCTGCGGCCGCTGTCAAAACCCAGAGACTTGCACAGACTGCAGCGGGAAATTCGGAGGGCCCTCGATCCATCAACATCAAATCATCTACATCTCATATAAACCAGATGCGAAGTCAAGAAACCACATTGCATTAATGGTACCGTTATTGAGCTACACGCCACACTTATCGAGCCGTCGCAGAGCCACGCCACATTAAAAAATGTCTGACAACAGAAATAGAAGGGAAGGCACGGACTTTGTGGAGACAAACACGATTTGCAATCCCAACCCACGGTATAAATAGCCAGCTCCAAGTACGAAAAATGCTTTCTGATCCCTAAATTCTTTTACTTATTTACAAGCTTCCAAGAATATTTACTAACTTTGGGATCAGAGGTTACTCGGCTCCAAGGCTGCCCTCTCCAAGTTGCACTACTCTCTATCTTTTGCAGACCTATTTCTGAAGACCTGAATTGTTGGAACTTGGCCCAAAGGTGTGCGAAACACGACGTTAACAATAGTGATAACATATTTTAGTATAATAGAATATATATTATAATTGTATTGTAGATTATAGTGATATATTATAATATATAATATAGTGATATATTATAGTGTATTATAATATATAGTGATATAATATTAGTATAACTACTAATACAATAAACTATAGTGATAATATATAGTTATTTATATAGAATTTTAAAATATATTAATTAGTAATTTATCATATAATACAAAATAATTATTTTATATATAACTATATATAAAAATGACATATAATATAAAATTTTTTTATACAATATAAACAATTAAAAAATATATATATATATGAACCAGTCCGGTCTGCTTCGGTCAGGTGTTAGAAAAAGGAAAATCGGAACCAGACCAATTTCGACTAGATTTGAACAAAATGGAACCAGTACCAAACCAGACCAAACCCACCGGTCTAGTCCGGTCCGATTATCTCCATACTTATTTATTCTTTGTGCTGAGATGTTCAATGGTCTAATCTAACATGCTCATATGCATGGCTCTCTCACTAGCGTGCCAATTGCAAGAGGGTTGGTTCGAGTATTACATTTATTCATTGCTAATGATTGTTTACTATTTATTAAAGCTTCTTCATTAGAATGGAGTAGATTACAAGATCTTCTTCTGTGTTATGAGATAGTTTCTGGACAAAAATTGAATAGGGATAAAACATCTTTATATTTTAGCAAAAATACAGCATGGGGAGTGAGGCAAACTATCAAGGAGATATCTGGGCTAAGATCAACTGGATGTTTTGAGAAGTACCTTGGATTACCATCAATGGATGGTAGAAACAAAACGATTGCTTTCAAATGAATTGTTGATAGAATTAGGTGAAAGCTTAACAGCTTGAATCAAAGTTTTTGTCACAAGCTAGAAAATAAATCTTACTCAAAGAAGTCATTCAAGCTCTTCTAACTTATTGTATGGCCTATTTCGATTACCCAAGACTCTTTACTGTCAGATTAGTCAAATGATCCAGAAATTTTTTTGGGGTCATTAGGACAATGATCATAAGATCCATTGGTTGAGTTGGAAAATAATCTGTACTTCAAAAAGATCTAGAGGTTTGGGGTTTCGGGATTTGGAGGCTTTCAACACAGCTATGTTAGCAAAGCAATTGTGGAGAATATTAAAATAACCTTCATCCTTATCTATTGAGATTCTTAAAGCTAGGTACGTATTTTCCTAATTTATCAATTTTTTAGGCTATGTTATCCAAAAATGCTTCCTATGCTTGAAAAGTATTTTTTTCAACTGATAAACCTATTACTTATAATGTTCGATCCCCAATTTATGTGCTTGGTGAATATGATTTGGTTTCAGTACTTACTATTCTTGGTACAACTGTTTGGAATAAATCTTTGGTGCAATATTGGTTTAGTGAAGATGAACCTGATATGATTCTTAACATGTATATTAGTCCTCTATCAAGGGAAGATAGAATGGTATGGAGGTGTACTAATGATGAAAGATTTTCTGTTAAAAGTGCATATTATCTTCAACATGACTTAAATTCAAGCTTTTCATGCTCATCTTGTCAAGCTACTGGTTTTGATAAAATTTGGCAGAAAGTTAAGACCTCTAATACACCACCCGTGGTGAAATCTTTTATTTGGGAAGGTTGTTGTGACTTACTACCTACTAGAAGCAATCTTAAACTCAAGCAATCACAAATACTACCTATTTGTGCAACTGAAGTGAAAACTGTGGCACATGCTCTTTGGGATTGTCCTTCTACTAAGGATGTGCGGGCTCTTTGTTGTAAAAAGCTTCAAAAGTGTAGTATTTATGATCTTAGTTTTATGCACCTAGCTCTCAAAATGGCAAAGTACTTAGACAATGCAGATTTTGAATTATTTTTTGTCATGGCTAGGCTATTATGACTGAAACGTAATAAACTATTGTATGATGGTTTGTTCCAGCATCCCTCTCAACTATTTTAGATGGCTAATGTCTATTTGGAAAAGTTTTAGCTAACTATTCAATCTTCATTTCTGAGCACAATGCAAGAGCAAGTTCATGTCCAGGTTTGGCAGCCTTCATTTTCAGGTTTTATAAAAGCAACTTGGGATATTGCTATATATGGATTATCAAAGTAAGATGATGGGTATTGGAATTATTCTATGGGATGAAAAGGGGAGTGTTATTGCTACAAGGCAAATGTGTAGGTTTGGAAATCCAACACCTCAAGTTGTAGAGACTTTTGGAGCTCTTAACATGTTGCTTTTTGCATGAAGCTGGGATTTGAGAAAGTGATTTTGTAGGGAGATGCAAAAAATGGTTTGAACTTTATTAAAGCTACTTCTGGTTTATATTCCTCTTGTGGTAATCTTATACAAGATGTTCTTGCTTTGCTGTCTGTCTTCTTGGATTGGGACTTTTGTTATGTTCTAAGAGATGTTAACCAAGTGGCTCATCTCTTAGCCAAATCTGCTATTTATTTATCTTGTGAATCTGTATTTCTGGATAAGTTTGCAGATTGTATTAAATATCTTGTAATATATATCCTATGCAAATTTATAAAAGCATGTATGACTTTTTCTCTAATATATATATATAGTTATATCTTTTTCCATATTATGGAATATTTTTCAAGATTATTAATTAATTTTTTTTTTGTATTTTAAAACTATTTATATGTTTTCAATTTTATTGTAATGATATGCCTTTTGCGTAGATCATAGAGTGAAACCTCCGCTGGTGAACTTCTTATTGGCTGATGATCAATGTGTTCTAATTATTCGCTAGGTGACATTAATTTGGTTCGTCGTTAAAAACTTAACCGGATTCTTTAATTTTCAACAAAAATTATTTAGTGACAGCTTGTCACGCTGTTTTATACTAGCTAGTTAGTGATAAACACATGTCAAATACATACCATATATAAGCATTTTCAAAGCTTACAAATGTCCAGTAGCAAAAATTGAAGAGATTGATAAAATAAAATAATATAGAAATTAAGTTACAAAAATAAATGATAAAATGACTACAACTTAAAAATCAAGAAAATTATTATATAGTTAAAAAGTAAAAATTAAACCTAAAGAATGAAAAAAATTATCATTAAAAACCTAAATTATTATATAGTTAAAAACTAAAAATATAACCTAAAATTAATGTAGTTCTTTTTTTTCTCCCAAGAAAAGTGTTTGAAGTCAAAATGTCCAAAAATTTATAGGATGTACGTGAATGATACGGTAGGATAAACGGATCATGGTGTGAGTGAACAGGTTCACAAAATTATATTTGGACTATCAATCTAAACCCTTTTTAGACGCTGCATTAAATTCTCTGATCCTAAAACATTGGTTCACAAAATTCCTACAAATTAATTCTCTTCTATTATTTTGGCACTTTTATATATTTTTATTTATTTATTTTTAAAAGTCCACAGAAGAAGTTCTACCACATGCATGCGACGACAGATGACAAGAGCAAAAACAAAATTTCCAAGTAGAATTGATTGCATTGGTCCCCTTTTGGATGAATGGATGATGTAATTGGGGAGCATGAAAATGTGTAGAAGGATTTAGATATAGATCAGGTTTGAACTACTATCTTCTCTACTTGTTTTTCCAAATAATAATTGACCTTACGTTACACGCAAATTGGATTGACTCGAGTCAATCCAATTAAATTCGAGTNATGTATATTGAAAGATTATACACATGTTGGATTTATTTTGTTGAAATAAATCCAACAATATTTATAACGAAATAAATCCAACAATATTTATTATATAATAATATGTTGGCATATTCTTATAAAAAAAAAGAAAAAGAACAAGGACAGGTTCTTTCTTGTCTAATAACAACTTGTAAGGCAAAATTCCAATTGGAACTCAACTTCAAATTCTCAATGCTTTCGCCTTTATGGGCAGTCCTTAAACATCATGTGGTTATCCATTTCGAAATTACAAGTGTTTGGGTGGTCTTCATAAAGTTCATAATGACATTGAAGTCCAGAAGAGTCATAAGATTCAGGCAGTCTAGACAGATAATGATGATCATGGGATTACATTGCTGCAACCCCTCATTAGTCATTTTAAAAACGTTTACTTTTCTAGACAAATATAATAAAAATATACATTTAGGTTCTTCTTACAATATAATCCTAAATGCAACTTTGAATTTTTCTTAAATTTAAAATTCCAAGATTTTTTTTTTGTTCCACAAATAATTGACATTATGTTACACGCAAATTGACTTGATCAATCCAATTAAATTCGAGTCATGATCAGCTTAATTTTTGTGGAATTAGACTCTGATCCAAAATCAATGACGCCTCCTAAAGAATTGTTACAAATTAATGCTGGCATGTGAATGAGTACTTTATGCCCAATCGTTTATTGCAATTTATGGTTAATTGGGAAATCTAAATAATAAAAACATAATTACTTTATGTCCTTTACCCAGCTTTTTATAAAATATTATTATTTCCAGAATTCAAAATTAAATAAAATTTATATAAATTTAAAAGATAATCTTATTTAAAAATTAAATTAAAATTATAAAATAATTATGTCATATATCAATCTTGTCAATCCAATGACTAAAACGGATGAAAACGTGTACTACCATTTATTCCAACCAATTATTGACCTTACTCCTTATAAAGAGTTGTTACATATTGCTGCATATATGTGAATGAGACTGAAAAGTAGTTATACTCCTTTAATTTCAATATTAATCTTGTTACATTCATTATCACTCATTATATATATGCAGTACCATCATCGACTATATGTTAAACCATATTAATTAATTTAATAATCTTGGGCAGTTGTCGAAAATTATCTCGTCACTTTATCTGTTATAATTTCAGCATTTTAATAGGTCCAAGGAGTTCATGCCCCACACGGTTTCAAACTACTTTATTTATGTTCCTGGGAAAATCTATCTCGACCTACATTCATAAAACTAGTATAAATATAAATCGATTAGTTCTCTTTGGGATATCAAAACCAAGAGTACTTAATTGCATTAAGATACAATATCTCTTGTCAGTGTTCCAAATAGAGAGTAGAACAATGAGAGCTTCTTATCTCCAATTTCTGCTTCTACTACTTGCACTCTTATCTTGTAATGCAACAAAACTTGGATTCAGTTTTGATTTGCGTGATTCTAAAGTCAGATGCATAGCGGAAGAACGACAAGCACTCCTCCAATTCAAACAACACCTTGTTGATCGTTCCCATTGGCTGTCTTCTTGGGACAACGGTGAAGATTGTTGCAAGTGGGAAGGAATTAAATGCAGCAACCGAATAGGTCATGTTGTTATGCTCGATCTCCGGGCAGATAATTGGTGGTATGTTGAACCTGCAACTAAATATCTAGAAGGTGAGATAAGCTCTTCGTTACTTGGATTGCAATATTTGACTTATCTGGACTTAAGTTTCAATAACTTTTCCGGCAAACCCTTCCCAAATTTCGTTGGTTCACTCAATAGATTACAACATCTCAATCTTTCACATACCCATATAGTCGGAACCCTTCCACAACAGTTAGGAAATCTCTCGGGATTGATTTCTCTTGATCTCAGCTGGAATTATGAACTGACGGAGGCACATAATCTTGATTGGTTAATTCATCTTTCATCCTTAACATATTTGGATATGAGTTGGGTCAACCTCAGCCAAGTAGTCAATTGGCCCAATAAGGTTATGATGCTCCCTTCTTTGATACACTTGAGTCTAAGTGATTGCAGTTTGATCTCCACAATGACTCCTCAGTTTCTTTCCATCAATGCTAATTCCTCATCACAATTTCTATTTCTAGATCTTTCTTACAATCATGATCTAACGGAGCCACATAATCTTGATTGGTTAACTCATTTTTCATCTTTACAATACTTGGACATGAGTTGGGTCAACCTCAGCCAAGTAGTCAATTGGCCCAATAAGGTTATGATGCTCCCTTCTTTGATACACTTGAGTCTAAGTGGCTGTAGTCTCTCCACAACGACTCCTCAGTTGCTTTCCATCAATGCTAATTCCTCATCACAATTTCTATTTCTAGATCTTTCTGACAATCATAATCTGACGGAGCCACATAATCTTGATTGGTTAACTCATTTTTCATCCTTAACACACTTGGACCTAAGTGGGGTGAACCTCAGCCAGGTAGTGAATTGGCCCAATAAGGTTATGATGCTCCCTTCTTTGATACACTTGAGTCTACGTTATTGCAGTCTCTCCACAACAACCCCTCAATTGCTTTCCATCAATGCTAATTCCTCATCGCAACTTCTATTCCTTGATCTCTCTGAGAATAATTATCTCACCAGCTCAGTATTTCATTGGCTGTTCAACACCACTACTAGCCTTGTTGATCTTCACCTCAGTTATATTAACGACTTACAATGCTCCATTCCAGATGCTTTTGGTAGCCTAAATTCTCTTCGAACACTAAATCTTGCTGGAAATCAACTTGTTGGTGGCATTCCAAAATCTTTTTGGAATTTATGTGCCTTAGAGTCATTGACTCTTTCGGATAACAATCTCAGTGGAAGTCTCTATGAATTTATGAGTAATGTGTCAAGTTGCTTGGTGGATTCCTTGCAAGATTTTGAAATAAGCAACAATAGATTCACGGGGTCATTGCCCGAGAGTATTGGAAACCTATCCAATCTTCAGACGTTGAATGTTGGTCAGAATTCCCTTGCAGGGGAGATCACTGAAGCCCATTTTTCAAATCTCTTCAAACTGAAAGATTTATTTTTATATTCCAACTCCTTGATTTTGAGATTCAGCTACGATTGGGTTCCCCCATTCCAATTGAATATTATTTATTTGAGGTCTTGCAGATTGGGATCATCTTTCCCAAAGTGGCTTCAAAGTCAAAAGAATTATTATATGCTTGATATTTCTGATGCTGGAATTTTTGACATTATCCCTGCTTGGTTTTGGGACTTTCCTCCCATGTTAGAATATTTAAATATGTATAACAATCAGTTGCATGGGAACTTGCCAGACTTGTCATCATCCAGACTTCGTGAGTTTGCTCTTATAGATTTAAGCGCCAACCGTTTTGATGGTTCAATACCATCTTTTCCATCGAATGTGGCATCACTAGACCTATCGAATAATAGGTTTTCTGGGCCAGTTTCCTTCCTATGTAATTTCAATACTCCAACGTTATTGGATTCTTTAAACCTCTCAAACAATACACTATCTGGAGAGCTTCCAGATTGTTGGACGTATATTCGTGGCTTGGTTGTTCTTAATTTGGCCAACAACAATTTCTATGGGAAAATACCAGACTCAATGGGCTCCCTAGTCTTGATTCAATTTTTGCATTTAAGCAAAAATGGATTTGTCGGAAAGATGCCGATGTCCCTTCAGAATTGTAGTGATTTGATAACCATTGACTTGGGAGCAAATAACTTGTCCGGAATGGTACCTCCATGGATTGGTGATAGTCTACCAAATTTGGTTATTCTTAACCTACGATCTAATCAACTTTATGGAAGGTTGCCTTTAAGCCTATGTCGTCTATCACATATTCAAATCTTGGATCTTTCATTGAACAAGATCGAGGGAACTATTCCAGAATGTATCTACAATTTGACCGCAATGTCTCGTACAATGGATACAATTTCAAGTGCCATATACGCAGATAATACAAGCCAAGGTTATATAGACTATGCATCCTTGGTATGGAAAGGAAAAGAATCTGTGTTAAAAAGTTTCTTGGGACTTGTGAAGATGATTGATCTTTCAAAAAACAAATTACATGGAGAGATTCCAGAAGGAATTACTAATCTTACAGAACTAGTTGCCTTGAATTTATCGAGAAACAACTTATCTGGATTAATCACTCCGAAGATCGGTTTGTTGAGAAATTTGTTGTCTCTTGATTTATCTACAAACCAACTTTATGGTGAAATCCCAATGAGCATTTCCAACATAAGTTTTCTTAGTCAATTGAACTTGTCCGCCAACAACTTATCAGGCAAAATTCCAACAGGAACTCAAATACAAAGCTTCGATGCTTCTGCATTTTTGGGAAATCCTAAACTATGTGGCTCTCCACTTCCAAACAAGTGTCTAGAAGATCTTCATCCAAATCACATTAACACTCAGGGCCACAAGAAGAAAAATGATGATGATGGATTTATAACTAAAGGATTTTATGTTGCTGCAAGTCTCGGATTCATTGTTGGATTTTGGGGGGTGTGTTGCATTTCAGTGCTAAACATACGGTATATAATGAAGCGTCTCACTTCCAATGCTCGAATGATATTAGCATAGGCTACATGTGGCAGCAGCTCTATGTATGCTCACTTTGCAGTAAAGTTCAACTTTAATGTAAAACTCTTATCCCTCTATTTTATATTCATATTCATAAATTAGCTAGTGATATACTTCACCACATATAGTATGAATATATATATTACTATATATATATGCTATGTTATTATAGTATGAATATATAATTGTTAGCATGACGTTATAGCATGTCTTAATTGCATCCCTTGAATATATAATTAGTTTTTACATATTCTTATGTCGAATTTAGATTTAGTAAGTCAGTTCATGAGGTACAAAGTATATTTAATGGTTCATCGTCTCTTATGCAAAAATATTTTAATCCCCTCTTTTTATTTGTCCCTTTTGTTCAAAATGGGTAGGTTTTGATCTAACAAGCTGTGTGGATGCTTATCATGATGAGCTGAGTTTAATTTGTAGTTTAATGTTTTAATATGCTTTTGAATAATGTTGTTTTACTATTCAAAACTAATTTTTGTTCATTTACCAGTGATCCAGCTAGCAGGAGACAGCTACATCATTTCAATAAACTAGTCATGATACTTTATATAGTACATCAAGATCATTTTGTTTTTATTTTTTTAGTGGAATAGTTGTACTTTTTTTTGTTCAATATATTGTATCGATCAAAAGACAATTATTATATCTTAGACTAATTATTTCTAACTATTTTTAATGGATAGCCACTCTTTATATTCTATAATTGATCAATCCTGCATGTTAGTTAAGATTTGACACTTCGATTATAAAACATTGGATTTTGTCAACATTCTATAAATATATCCAGTCTATCCCCAAAAATCTAACCCTGTTTTAAAGAAAGAAATAAAAAGTGAAGAGTATTGGTCTTATCGAAGCTAAGATTTGCTTCATTTATAAATATTGCAACAATCTTCATGATTAATTAATCATATCCATCGATCCCAAGAAGACAAATTAACATGAAATATTTTTCATTAAATATATTCTCTTGATTGCTCTAGAAACTAACTTCATAGTGAAGTTGCAGCGAGCTGCATTTCCAATTTTAAGCTTTCCAAGTCATTTGGGCTTGTGATCTAATAACAACTTCTCAGGGAAAATTCCAATTGGAGCTCAAGTACTTCAGATTCTCAATGCTTTTGCTTTTCTGGGCAATACGGAACTATGTGATTCTCCATTTCCAACATTTATTTTAAAAAAGAAATAGTCATGTATTTATTTTTTTCAAAATCTCCAAAAAAAAAATATATATATATATATAAAATAACTCCCTATGTTTTAAGATAAAATGAGATGGAACACTTTCGCTCGTAGTGTGAAATCTCTCTATATTTTTCTTGTAGTGCTCCTCAAGACTTTTACATTTTCAGTCCTATGCATGATTTTTATTAATTTTTTCTTAAGTTTATTTTAACCCTTTTTTTTTTGTAAGTGTGTAGATATATATGCGTTAATCATCTATTTTTCAGCATTAAAGAAGGAAAGCTCTTATCAATATTTGGTTAGAAAAATAAATTCATCATCCTTTCAATTATCATCCTCTAAACATCTTATGATGTGTCATTAAATAATTCACAAATAAGTGAAATATAACAAATAGTTTTCCAATCATTCAATAACACAAAAAAAAAAAGTACATCATGAAATGCTGAGAGCATGGTGATACCGATACAACATGATACTGATCAAATAATATTAAGTTAACCACTTAAAATGAACCTGTATATATCAATATATATCATGTGTAATTGAAGATGAAAAAAAACATATAAGATGAACAACACTTCTTTTCAACTTCATATACTGATCAAAGATTGCGGTGGCCTTATTGGGTGATTCATTAAAACTGGACTTACCAGTATTCAGCACATGCCCCTGTTTTCCCACATTTAAGGCCTAAGACCTGGTTCATTAAAGAACCGGTTGTTAAAGGATATACCCAATTAATTCGGTTTATATAAATTAAACAAGCTACCTAGTTCTGTTGACCAAACTTTGCTTTCTCCTATTGATTGTCTTTTCAGAAAAGTAGAAACTATGGACATGCTTAGTTATGGAAAGTTCAGAGAATATTTGAGGATTTTGATAATTTTTTTATATTGGGTTTTCGAAAATGAAAGAAAATTTTAACTTATTTTTAAAAATAAGTTTTGTAATGAAATTTGTGAAACTCTATAGGAAAAGTTGAAAACTTGTTTGAGCATAGTTGTTTAAGAATTGTTTTTGTCGGAATTTCTAAAAGTTACATTGACTTTTGTATTGGATAATGATCGGGTAAAAGGTTTGAAAAATTAATGATTCTAACCTAACACAACACCTAGAGGGGGTGCATAGGTGTTTTTCAACTTTACTGCACTATTTAAAAATGTTGTCAAACAAGCAATCAATCACTGAAAAATAATCCACAAAGAAATTTGATCACGAAATGGAAACTCAAATGAAGAACATGTTCAAAATCTAAAACCACTTCAGGTGTAAGTCACAACCTAAAATTCACTACAGAAATTTAGTTTGTTATAACCAATTTAGAAACACTCACAAGACCCTTGTAGTAGCTAAATCTGGCTTGCAATATCATGAGTGACCCACTCGATCTCTGCACGCATGCAGCTCCGAAACTCTAGCCTTTCTTCACCACAAGAACCTCTCGATCTTTGCTTCAATGGTAGCTTCGGAATCCCTTCTGGCCAAAGAACATTCATACAAACTGATGTAGCAGTAGTTGACCTCAACCACAATAGGATGGGGATATGATTTCAAGAGAAAACTAAAGTATATGGAATGAGATCTTTTTCTCTCTTTATTAGCTCTCTACCTACTATGTACGTGCTTGCCCTATGAAGGAACAAACAAGTTTCCTTTTATAGCCACAATGGGACACATCGCTGAAACCCTAGTCAAAGTCATATTTTTTAACATTCGCTCGAGCGAGCTGTCAAGTGAATGTCAAGCGCACGTTGTATCCAAGTTTCACATGAGTCATGAGTCAAGCACATGTTGCAAGAACTTTCTGTCTGGGTTACCACTCGAGCGTCATGTCAAGCTTGTGTTGAGCAAACTCTCTCTATGAACTTTCGCTCAAGTGCTATGTCAAGTAGGTGTCAAGCAAACTCTCTGTGTGAGCTTCGCTAGAGCTCCATGTCTAGCGAGTGTCAGGTGAACTCTCTATATAAGCTTTTGCTCGAGCGCCAAGTCGAGCGAGTGTTAAGCGAATTCTCTATATGAGCTTTAATCGAGCAAGGAATCGAGTCTAGGAATTGATCAGAGCATAGAGCAGAGTAGCTGTGTCTAAGCTTATATCATTATGGTGGATTGTAGGGTAGAGATTAGTGAGCATCACTCAACTGAGGAGGAGATAGTCAGGTGGAAACTCAATTGTATGAAGTGGTATCCTACCATCCCAATTAATTTCATACCCACACATGAAAGTGGCAATGGCAGCCTTATTGTGAGCGAAGTGGAAGTATATGGATAAAGGGGGTTGGTCACACGAGAGACGTTAAGCAAGTCAACTAACATGTCCAAAGTTACTCAAAATTGGATGTTACATAGGCTAACTCCAAATGAGCCGTCTTCCGAGATGGCATGAATATTGGATTAAAACTCCTGAACCAACTCCTAAGAAAGGGGGGGATGACCAGCGATTAATGACACCCACTAACTAGACTAACAAATGCGAGGCACTATGGTCGTGAAGCACACTTAGAGAAACCCAACGCTCAACAATCGGAGTGCGATGAGAGAAGTTTTGAGCATAAAGTTCCCTAGCCCAAGGATCATAGAATTGTGCTTGGGCAAGAGCGGGAGCATTGTTTCGGGGACGCACATGCTGAGACATGGTAGCACTCTGTAGATAGTCCACAATAATAAGCATTAGACACTACGTGCAAGAGTGACGTGAATAACCCAATGAATGCATGCAATGTTTATGAGACCCAAGAGGCCTAACATGCCTAAAATGAGATGTTTCATTTTGGATGGCGTAGATGAAATTATCTACATGCATGTTCTAGTGAGAATACCGTTTATGATCAATGCAAGCCCAATGCGTGATGGTTAAACAAGAAAAAAATATGTAAATGCAACAAAGTGCACCATTTAGGCATTTTATCGAGCACTTGGTGTGCATTCTTTGCCAAGGTGGGAGTTCAAACTTCATGCATGTTCCATGACCTTCCTAAGTACAAACATCACTCAATACTGATTAGGGTTCTTTAAAACACGAAAATGAGACCCAAAATACCTCCCAAACTAAGATTATGGTGAACCATGTGATGAACAAAGTGTTATGTTCAATACACTTATCAACCTTAAACATTATGTTCAATGCACAAGGAACTCAAACAAATGGGGGCCAAATATTATGGCAATGAACAAATATATAGTGAACCACGTGATGCTCAAATGGATGTAATTAAAATCAATAAGGACTAAACATTTAACCTATGGAGACCCAATACCGAAATCCCTATATCAAAACAAAACTGATGGCTTGAGAATTCACTTAACGTGATTAAAAGAGGATTTTGTAGGAGGAATCAAATGGCCAAAGAACGGAGAGGTGAGAAATAGAGAGAAAAGTCATGTAGGGGTAACTTTTGGGGGTGTTTTTGTGGAATGGTCGAGCAGCACTGGGGAATTAGGTTTTTAAACATTCGCTTGAGCGAAGTTTAAATGTCTCAAGCAACCACTCGAGTGAGAGACACATGTCTCGAGTGGTGTGTCGAGTGAAGGATCGATTTGATGAGCAATAAACCCAGTATCACACAGTTTGACTCCAAACATTAATGAAGTTAATTTTAAAATCTAAAATACACATCAGATGTAAAAGAAAATCATACTCACATAAATCAATCAGGTAGCAAATACAGAGTATCACAAGTAATATGGACGTGCATGTTCAAGTAGTCCTTACTCAATCAAGAAGTTTCAGCCTGAGGACGTGAGTGGAGTCAGGCTGTAACAAGAAACCATTAATACTTTGGAAGTTCTCTCAAGATACTAGAAGTCAAACCTAATTCTGCTAGGACCTAAAAACTTTTTTTTGAGTTCTTGTATCAATAATAGCCAATGGATAATACTGACCCCATGTTTTTTTATCTATCATCTTTTTTCTTTTCTTTTCTCTTTTTTTTTTCTTTTTAAACATGAAGAAAAATAATGGCGCCATCTACCTCATGGTTAATTCTGTATGCAAGTAGAGCTCCCCTACACTTCTGATTACCTCCCCAAAATTTCACAAGGTGGCAAAATGTCAATTGACTGAACAAGGTGTGTAATGTGTGATGTGCAAGTTACAAATAACACTCATGTTCCAAACCTTTGTGACCTAGATAGGCATATGATACCATTTTCAAAAGATACATGCACTTAGACTTTTCAAATTGTCAAACTAATGTGCTCTATCACATCCATGTGCACAACACTATGCATGACAATTTTTTTTAACATAATAACATGAAAATGCATAATAGAAAAAAAATGAGAATACCAAAGAAAAAAGAAAAGAAAATACACAAAACAGAAACACAAAATATGCATGTAATGCATGAAATGCATGACTCTCAACCTTCTGGTCAACACACAAATACCAATAGGCTTTCTAAGACATTCAAATTGAAGCCCATCCAAGGGTTGGTAAACAGATTGACTAATTGGTGTTCAATGGGAATGTACTCAAGAGACACAACGTGTGTTTCAACAAGTTCTCGAATAAGATGATGCTTGATGCCTATGTGCTTGGTCCTAGAGTGTTGGACATGATTTTTTGAGATGTTTATAGCGCAAGTGTTATCCCAATACACACTCATGACACCTTTAGTAATGCCATAGTAACTCAACAAAGCAATTGTGTGCAGCAACTTTCGGCAGCAATGTATTCAACCTCAATCGTAGACAAGGATATAGAGTTTTGCTTCTTTCTCATCCAAGCCACAAAATTAGTGCCTACATAAAAGCACCCTCCAAAGGTACTCTTCCTATAATTTGCATTACCTACCAAATCTACATCAGAATACCCAACAAGCTCAGTATTTGAGTCCTTAGAGTACCAGATACCATAATCAACTGTCTCATTTACATAGAAAAGTATGCACTTGACGGCTGTCAAATGGGAGTCTTTGGGATTGCCTTGAAATTTAGCACATACCTCAAAACTAAATGCAATGGTCTAGTCTGCTAGTAGTTAAATATAGTAGACTCCCAATCATACTCCTATAGAGTGATTGTTCGACACTCTTGCCAGCCAGATCAGCACTAAACTTGATACATGTACTCATGGGGGTTCTGGTAGGACTCTTGCCATCTAACCCAAATATTTTTATCAGATTTTTGCATATTTGGATTGAGATATAAACATCTTGCTGTACAATTGCTTCACTTGGAGACCTAAGAAAAATGTTAGTTCACCTACCATGCTCATTTCAAATTCATTTTTCATTTCTTCTACAAAAGAAAGTGCATCAATAGATTATCCAAACACAATATGATCCACAAATATCTAAGCAACCGTTATATCATCTCCAACTTTTCTGATGAATAGTGTCCTATCAACATCACCTCTCAAAAACCTTTAATCTGGTACGTATGTAGTCAGCCTCTCATACTAAGCCTTGGGAGCTTGTTGTAGACCATATAAGATTTTCTCAACCTATAGACATGTTTTGGATACTTTGGATCCTTAAAACCCTTTAGTTGCTTGACATATACTTCTTCTCGAAGGATCTCATTCAAGAATGCACTCTTGGCCTCCATTTGATCAAGCTTAAAACACATATGGTAGGTGATACTCAATAATATCCTGATTGACTCAAGTCTAGCAACCAGTGCAAATGTCTCATCGAAGACTATTCCATCTACCTGAGCATATCCTTGAGCAACTAGTCTTGCCTTATTTCACACAATGGTACCATTTTGATTAGACTTGTTTTTAAAAATCCACATGGTACCATCCACATTATAATTTTCAGGTCTAGGAACTAAGTACCAAACATCATTTATAACAAATTGATTTATTTATTCATGCATGACACTTATCCAATTCTAATCACTTAGAGTTTCTTCTACTCTTTTTGCTTCAATCTATAAAATGTAACTTGAGTGAGCCAATTGATTTATCACTTTCTTTTTTAACCTCATTCCTTCATTCAAATTACCAATGATGCTATCGTGAGGATGATTTAACTTGACTCTTGAAGAGGGATCTTTAGGAGTATTGAATTTTTTGGTGCAGGATGTTTTGGAATTTTCATCAAACTCATAAGAATCTTCATTTCTAGTCTCACTTGGTGCATTTACTTGCTCTTCCTTACTCGATGCCTCTCTAGGAGTATCATCTAAAACCACATTTATGGATTTCATAACAGTTTGAGTGCGTAGATTGTAAATCCTATATGCACAGCTATTTTTGGAATAACCAGGAAAAATTCCCTCATCACTCTTCTAGTCAAACTTAGCTAATTTTTTCCTATCTATCAAAATGTAGCATCTACTTCCAAATACTCTGAAGTATTTTACATTTGGCTTCTTTCCTTTCTACAGTTCATGTGGTGTCTTGGATGTGCCTGGTCTAAGATAGACTCTATTCATAATGTGACATGTAGTGTTCACAGCTTCTCTCCAGAAATGAGTAGGTATGCTCTTACTGTGCATCATGACTCGTATCATTTCTTGGATGACTTTGTTCTTCCTTTTGACCACTCCATTTTGCTGTGTAGTGATAGCTGCGGAGAATTCTTGACTAATACCCTCTTCATCACAGAATCTCTAAAAACTTGAATTTTCAAATTCCCTACCATGATCACTCCTAATTCTGGCTATGGGATTTCCCTGTTCATTTTGAAGTTTCTGATACAATGCTCTAACCAAGTCAAAAGCTTCACTCTTTTCTCTCAAGAATTCTACCCAAGAGCACCTGGTAAAATCATCTACCACCACTAGGATGCATTTCTTTTCCCCTAAACTTTCGGTCCCAGAGGGTTCCATAAGATCAAGGTGTAATAACTCCAATGGTCATTTGGTAAGGATGGTTATTGTGTTCTTGTGAGCTGCTTTAACTTGTTTCCTAATTGACATGGCCCACAGACCGAAGACTCTACTTCACCCAGCTCAAGTAATCCTACTACCACTTCTTTGTTGGAGATCTTAGATAAGTCTCTATGATTTAAATGAACAAGTCCTTGATGCCAAAGATCAGTAGCATTGCTCTTAGTACTTTGCAACTGTACTGTGACCTAGGAACAATACCATAACAATTATCTAAAATCCTGACTCCCTTCATCACACAGTTCCCATCACTATCAGACACAAGCCACATTTCTTTCGAAAAGCGAACTTAAACACCATTATCACACATTTGACTAATACTAAGTAGACTTTCTCTCAAGCCAGCAACAAACAAGACATCACACAAGACAGGTAACCCAGGAAATTCAATTTCACCTTTACCAATTATATTAGTTTTACCACCATCTCCAAATGTCATTGTTCCACATTTATAGTTTTTAACAATTTTAAACCAAGTTCTATCACCAGACATATGTCAAGAACACCCGCTATCAAAGTACCACATTTATCGGAAGACCCTGTCCAAGGATTTCCTATTGTTGTTTCGGCTACTAGAAAGATTTGACAAGTGGCTAAGTATGAGAAACATGAATTTTATTGTATGGAATGCCATCGACAAGGGCATACGTTAATGGTGTGTCGAGTGGGTTTGAAGAGGCAGGAGGGGGAACAGGCTGTGGGGAATCATAAGCAGAAATGTATTTGGTAGGATAAGCAAAAAAAGAATTCTATGGAAACGGTGAAGGTGACGGACAATAGGGTGGAGAAGGGGGACATGGTGATGGTGACAGACAGTAGGGGGAAAAGGGGAAGAATATAGTAGGCGAAGATATAGAACAAGTCCCTATAGTTAGTTAGGCTCCAAATGATGTCCGAGTTGAGGTGGCTGAGGTTGGGACAATAAGTTCGTTGTTGGTGGACGTAAATGTGGCAGAGGATGAGGAATGTGAAGAGATTGAGTGTGAAACTAATACCGCAACCAAGAATGGGAATCATGTTCTGGTGAACATGGCAAGGGAGGTGATTCAGGGGAGACCAAGTGTTAATGATGAGGTTCTGGTGGTTGAAGACGTGTTTGTTCATATAGACTTTGAGGGTGGCCAGAGAGGTGCAGTTACAGAATTATTTGAGTGGGAATGTTGATGTGGGAAAGAGAAGGCCATCACATATGTTTCTAATGAGGAGGAGGGACAGATTCCAAATCTTGCCAGAGAAAAGGCCTATGATTCAGAGCCTGAGCACTCTAGTAAGGACAACCATCGGCAGGATAAATTGCATAATAGTTTCCACTTGCTCATCAAAATTGGACCTATGATTGAAACCTTTTTGGTCTGGAATGTTAGAGGTTTAAGATATTCCAGACGGAGGCTAAAAAGCTGAGTGAGGATTAAAAAGGTTGTTGTAGTAGCGGTCCTAGAATCTTTTTAGGAGGCGACGAATATGTCTACCTTGGCTCTTTTTTTGGGTCTACCAAATTTCTGTAGTAATGCTATCATTGGTGGCAAGGTCTGGAAGGAAGGTTATGATTTTATGTGTTCTAGCTTATTGGACCAATCCTTATCTAGTTGGTTAAGTGTGGCTAATACTAAAATGTTGGTTATGTTTGTTTATGCAAAATGTACATAGGCAAAACATAGAGGACTATGGCATGAATTGAATAATATTCATACGGAGGAACATCCTTGGGTGGTGATTGGTGATTTCAATGTTATTCGGTTTGATGGTGAAAGAATTGGAGGCAACCCCAGGCCTTTATCGTCTATGACGGTGTTCAATGAGTGTTTAGATTCTTGCGGCCTTATTGAGATGCAGTTTCAAGGTCGTTCAATGATGTGGTGCAATGGACAGGAGGGTCAGTCTCGGAAGTGGGCTCGGTTGGATAGGGCAGTGATGAACATTGCTTTTGCTAATACATTTGGGTCTTCTTACTTGAAGTACTTGCATCGAAAATCTTCTGATCATAGTCATATGGTGCTTTTCTTTGACATGCCGAGAGTTTCCTATGGCCCCTCACCTTTTAGGTTTCAAAACATGTGGTGTTCACATTCTAATTTCCTACCATGTCTGGAAGACATATGGAAACAACCGGAACCTCGTTCTGGTCTAGTTCGCCTGGCTGCTAAACTGAAAAAAATGAAGGTGGCTTTGCGATCTTGGAATGTACAAGTCTTTGGTCAGGTGGGTCACTTGAAGAGAAGCTGGAAGTCCTGGAACATTAGTTGCAAGTTGAGTATACCCCTGAAGTTGAAGAGCAATTTTTTATCACTAAAATGGAGCTTGCTGAATGGGAGGAAACTCGGTTAGCTAAAAAAGCAAAGAAAAAATGGCTACAAGAGGGGGATCGAAACACCAAATTTTTTCATGCAACTGTCAACCAAAGACTTAAAGTTTTGTCCATTTCTAAGATGCAACTTGCTGATGGTATTGTGCTGGACACTCCTGAGGAAGTTCATGCAGGGGCTACGGATTATTTCCGTGAGTTTCTGTCTAGATTACTCAAGCGAAATTTTAAGGATGGGCGCATTGGAAAATTCATCCTGTGGGTGCGCCTTTGGTTTATCACCTATTTTACGTGGATGATCTTCTTGCCTTTGCTAATAGGGATTCTCGGTCTGTTAAAAGGTTGATTAAAACCTTTGAATTATATTAGAGCTGGTCTTGCCAAAAAATGAATAAAGGGAAATCGGCTCTTTTTTTGTCTAAGCATATTAGAATTGCATGGTGTTGTGGTCTTCTGAGAGTATCGGGTTTTAGGGAAGGAACTTTTTCGGCTTATTATTTGGGAGTGCCTTTGATTTCTGGTCACCTCACGGTGAGTTCTTTAGAGCCTCTTGTGCATAAAATTCATTACAAAGTGGCTAGGTGGAAATTTAAATTACTGTCACAGGGTGGGCAGTTTATTTTGCTAAAGCATGTGCTTTTCTGCATGTCTACCCATCTCTTATCTGTCATTAATGTTCCTAAGGTGACCTTGAAAAGGTTAAACTCCATCTTATCCTCTTTCTTTTGGGGTGATGTTAATGGAAGTGTTAAGAGGAAATGGATTTCTTGGTCCAAGTGATGCAGACCGACTTTGGAGGGGGGTTTGGGGCTTCGGGATTTCACTAAGGTCCAACGTTCTCTTCACATGAAATTTGCTTGGTGTCTCCTGGTTGTTGATAATTTGTGGACCCACTTTTTCAAAGCTAAGTATGCTAAACGTGGGCACTTATTGCTTGCTAAAAATACAGCTTTATGTTCACGGTTTTGGAAGTCTATTATGTCCATTTTGCCCAATGTGTGTGACAATATAATCTGGAAAGTTAAAATAGGCAAGATTTCTTTTTGGTTTGATCGGTGGATGGAGAATGGTCCCCTTTGTTTGACAGTGCCAGAAGAACTCAGCCCTTTGATTCAAATTAGAGTGCTGGGTTGACAATGCTTGGGATTTTGAGCTTCTTGAAAATTTGGTGGGTGCAGGTATTATGGGGGAAATTGTGTCCTCGATATCTACTGGGAAAGAGGGGGAGGATATTATTGTGTGGAAGCCTTCCATGGATGGTTGTTTTTCGTTGGCAAGTGCTTGGGAGTTGATCTGAGTAAAGTCGGATCCAATCTCATCTCTGCAATGGATTTGGAATAGTGTGTTACCGAAGAAGATTTCATTGTGCATGTAGAAGGCCAGATTTCAGTGCTTACCAGTGAATACACGGGTCTAGTCTTGTGGGATTTCCATGGCATCACGTTGTGATTGTTGTGTTGTTAGGAAGGTTGAGTCTCTCGATCATGTATTATTTTCAGGGGAGGTTGCGTCTCAGCTGTGGCAAAGAGCAGCAAGGGAGGTGGGTATTTCTGTTTTGACGCCGAGAAAATGGTGGGGATGCGTATCCCAGTGGTTTGCGCTAGCTAAAAGGAACTCACAGAGGGGTATGATCATTGGTATTTTTCCTTGCATTATCACCTGGAAGTAATGGCATCGACGGTGCAGAGTGTGTATGGAGGGTTGTGTGGAGTCTGTTGATGGTGTCTGGTGGTCTTTAAAATCTTGGCTGAGAATTCTATCTGGTGCATATATGAAAGTGGGCTTCCTCTCAGCTTCAGATGAACGGATTTTACAAAGGTTAGATGTGCCCGTGCAACCCATTCATCGCAGAGTTTCGAGAAGTGTTTCATGGAGTAAGCCATCGTCGAGTTATGTAAAACTCAATGTCGATGGTAGCTGTAGAGGAAATCCAGGGACCTGCAGTGGAGGAGGGGTGATTCGAGATAGTTCTAGTACTGTTTTGGGGGGATTTTCAGAATGCTTTGGTCACGGGACTAATAATGAGGCAGAACTTAGAGCCCTTAAAAAATGGGTGGCTTTATGTAAATTGTTGGGTTATCTTCAACTGGAGATTGAGTGTGACTCTCAAAATAGTGGTGGACTAGGTCATTGCTGGGAGTTGTTCTGTTTGGTACCTTTGGGATTTCTGGGAGGAAGCTTGTCAGGAATTACAAGGCGTTAGTTTCTTGATTCGGCATCAGTTTAGGGAAGTGAACCAAACTGTGGATTTTTTGGCGCGTTGAGGCGAGGAAGGTTTGGCATGTTGCTTTGAGGGAGAAGCTTCAATGCCTAGTCATTTAAGGGGCATCATTCGGCTGGATAAATTAGGCTTGCCTTATTTACGTCGTTAAACTGTTTGGGTCTTTGATTTCTGGTTTGGGTTTCATTATAGGTTTGTTTAGATTGTTTTTTTATTTTTCTTGGGTTGGTTTTATTGGGTGGTTTGGTTGTTAGCACGATTTTCCTCTGCCATAAGTGAGGGTTTTTTTAATAAAATTAGAAGGGGATCACTTATGGACATGTGACCTCTTCTCTTTAAAAAAAATAAAAATAAAAATAAAATAAAAAAGTACCACAAAGAGGTATCCCTAGTCTTTAGAGCAATGTCTGCTACATGACATGTGTTCCTTTCTCCCTTTTTGACCCACACTTTTCTGATTTTTGGAGAATTCACCATATTAGCCCTCGTGCTTGTAGTTAATTGGTCTAACTTTACATTGATTATATCAGTTTGCTTGGTTAAGGTCATGACTTGACTCCATAAATTCCAATGTTCTTTCCTTGAGGTCTTTTTAGTTTTCCAAGAGTGAATTCTAAATTCAAAACAATTTGGTCAAATGTGACCAATGTTTCCACAATGATGGCATACAGTAGCTAAATCTGGCTTGCAACATCATGAGTGACCCACTCAATCTTTACACACATGCAGCTCTGGAATTCCATCCTTTCTCACTTCATCACGAGAACCTCTCAATCTCTACTTCAACGACAGCTCCAGAGTCCCTTCCAACCAAAGAACATTCGCACCAATTGATTTAGCAGTAGTTGACCTCAAGCACAATAGGATGGGGATCTGATTTCAAGAGAAAATTGAAGTATATGGAATGAAATATTTTTCTCCCTTTCTTAGCTTTTTATCTACTCTGTATGTGTTGCCTCATGAAGGAACAAACAAGTTTCCTTTTATAGTCACAATGGAACACGGTGCTAAAACCCTAGTCAAAGTCATATTTTGAACATTAACTCGAGCAAGGTGTCGAGCGCACTATGTATTCGAGTTTTGCTCATGCCATGACTCGAGTGCATGTTGCACGAACTTTCTATCTGAGTTACCACTTGAGCGCTATGTCAAGCAGGCGTCGAGCAAATTCTCTGTATGAACTTCCACTCAAGCGCTATGTCGAGCGGGTGTCAAGCGAACTTTCTATGTTAGCTTCACTCGAGCAAGTGTAGAGCGAACTCTCTGTATAAGCTTTCGTTTGAGAGCCAAGTCGAGCGAGTGTCAAGAAAAAAATCTGTATGAGCTTCACTCTAGCAAAGGATCGAGGGCAGGTCAAGCAAACCTTCTGTATGAAGCTTAGCTCGAGTGATGTTGAGCTGGTTTCAATCCATTTTCATTTTATCAGTTTTCTTCAGCCACTCAACACTGAACAAGTTACAACACAATTTAACACAGCTTGAAACATGAATATGCCAACACACTCATTTTGAATTAACAAAGTTGAAATAGATTTTTTTTTTTTTTTAAAAAAAAATTGAAGATATTTTATTTAATTTTCAAAATCTAACAGTGTATAAAATAGAAGACATTGATCCTCACCAATATTTACTGATTGATTTAAGGACTAAAACAAGTTGGAAGAAGCTGCAACGGGACTTCTAAATTGTTAGCACTCGAATCGGTTTTCGAGAAGGTGTTGTTGATAAATTTAGTTATTGAGATATCTTTAAGTAAGAATCTACACTTGCAATCATGTTTTGCAGAGTTATTGAAAACCACTGTTTATTTGATGCACAATCTTAGCTACTTTCTGAACATATCACAAAGAAGTGCTTATATTTAAATTAGAATGCCATGCATATCATAACACTTACTAATAAAATCTATGGTAAAATAAACTGAATGTTAGAATGTCTAGTGCTTTAAGATTTGAGAATGTTAATATGTAGAAGTAAAACGTCGAATTGTGAACTTCTAATTGGCTAAGTGTGTGTTAATCATATATGTGCAATTAACCCAGCATAATTTATGTAAATGTAATTTATGTTTGGCCAGGATTAGATGACTCTATATTTAAATTCGAATTATGGATGAATGTAATTTTAAATAGGACTCTAGGATTGCATCCGATAAGGATGAGTATTTGAATAGAAGTTATCTGATAAGGATAAGTGTTTGAATTATAACTCTTATCAAATCTTGTTTATATTATAAGATAAGTCTACAAAATTCCTATGTATGTTTTGAGTCTAAGAGTTAGTTGAAGAGATAAAGACGCAAGCTTTATTGAAGAAACTGAAGCTGATTTGAACTCGATGCAATCCAGAAGAAGTGATTCAGTCTGAGATGTTCGCAAATCGTTAGCAACGTATCTGACTGAGATTCTGGATAAACCTGTCAGCAGAGTCCTTCTCCAAATGAATCACATCATTACCTATTTATAGAGGAGTCAGTTGAGGGTTTTAATCAACACTTGAACAGCACATTTTCACAAGAATTGAGAGCTTGAAGATCTGCGTAGACCATCAAGAGATCGTGTAACAGAAAATTCTTGAAAGAAGGATGTTCCAAAAAACTCAGTCTGTGGGATTGAGTGAGAGCATACTCCAAGGGGGAGTTGCCGTGTTCGAGATCAACCACTGGATATTCCAGTAGGAAAGACAAATATTGGAGAGCATTAGAGGTTCTAGCTACCTACTGCGGTAGAAGACAAGCGGATCGCATGTTTTGGGTAAATGTGTCTAGTTACAAAGGTTTTGTAAACGTTTTACTTATAAAACTCTCAATCAATAAAATTGACTTTCCTGGGTTTGGTTGTCTTGTAGAAGAACTGGTAGGTTCTTTGCAAACTTATGAATCTACTCTTCCACAACAAAAGAAAGGTAAGTCCATCGCACTCAAAACTGCTAAGGAAGAAAATCAGTCTGATGATGAAGATCTGTGTAATAATGACTTAGCTCTTGTGTCCAGAAAATTTAAAAAAAAATCTTGTTTAACAAAAAGAATTCTAGTAAGATGAAAACATGTAAGAATTTCACTAAAAAGAATGAATCTGAAAAGTGGAATAACCGAGTTTAAAGATAAAGTCCAATGTCATGAATGCTCTTGTTTTGGTTACATAAGAATGGAATGTCTAAATTTTAAAAGAAAGGCAAAAGCTTTGAAAACTACTCTGAGTGATGATTTTGACTCTGAAAGTTCAGATACATCCTTTGATAATGAAACTGCTTTTATTGATTTCTCTGCCTCTGTTATTGATTGTGCTGACAAGAGCAAACAATGTGCTGACGACAGCATGGTTGTTTGTAATATTGATTCTAATGTTGCCATAGAAGTTGTTGATCATGAATTAAGTGTGCAGGAAGCATATGAGGACTTATGTGAAGAGTTTGTGAAAATCCAAAAGGTAAATAAAAAGTTGTACAAAAACCTAACCACCATAGAGAATGAGAAGAAAAATTTGGTGGAAGCACTGAAAGTGACGGAACTGGAAGTGACAAGGTTGTGCGCACATAAAGAGGTGTTGGAAAAGAGGTTGGCAACTTGTTAGGAAGTCAAAGAAAAGACGCCCACTCAAAAACTCAATGAACTACTGAAAGTTCAAAGAGATAGTTCCAATCGCACAGAGTTGGAATACAATACTTCCAAAGATCCACATTGTAAAGCATCCGCTACCTCTACATCCAAAGGTATCACCTTTGTAAAAGGAAGTAATGTAGAAAATGTCTCAAAGAAACCTGTGAACAAAGGCAAGTCAACAATGACTTCTCCAGGTAAGTCCAAAGGTATGTTTGTCCATACTTGTCATTTTTGTGGAATAATTGGACACACTAGGACAAATTTCTTTAGAATTAGAAAAGAGAAAGAAAAAAGAAATAGAACTAAGTTTTTAAGCAAGGATACGATCCTAGAAATTAAGGTGGACAAATTGAGCAATCAAATATACACCATAGGTAAGAAACTTGGTGAACTATTCGAATTGTGTTTTCTTAAAAACATGAATAATACGAATATCAAGACCAAGTGGGTAGTGAAAGAAAAGGCCGTATGTCTAGTAGCACACACAGCACTCAAAGCTATGGACATTAGCATGCGGTATCTGGACAGTGCTTTTTCTAGACATATGTCCAGAGACAAAGGGTCGTTTAAGAAGATTGAGTCCACCAATGGAGGATCCGTTACTTTCGGTGATGGAAGTACATCAATAATGGAAGGAAAGGGAAGTGTAGATGTTCTTGGTTTACCTAGTCTTCATAATGTTCTTTTTGTTAATGGCCTCAAGGCCAATCTGTTAAGTATTAGTCAATTTTGTGATGATCATCTTTCTGTGCAGTTATCAAAGGATGAATGCAAAGTCGAAAATAGTGCTGAAAAATGGATCTTGATGGGCACCAGAACTACTGACAACTACTATGGAGTCTCTCCTATGAACATGATGTGTTTTCACAAAATAGAGCTAGATGAAACTGAGATGTGGCACTACCATCAAGGCCATATGAACTATAGGGACATGCAAAAGATCTCTAAGAAGGAAGTTGTACGTGGACTGTCTAAAATTTTGAAAAATAAGAACATGGTGTGCAGAGCCTGTCAAGAAGGAAAGCATTCCAAGGCACAACACAATAACCTAGTTGATATTCTGACCTCAAGACCACTTGAGCTATTACATATGGATTTGATGGGTCCTACTCAGACTGAGAGTCTCGGCTGAAAAAAGTATATAATGTTCATCGTGGATGACTACTCAAGATACACATGGACCATTCTATTGAGAGACAAAACAGAAACCTTCAGCCCTGCGAAGAAACTGTTCAGACGACTACAAACAGAGAAGAGTTCCTCTATCTCTCGTATTCATAGTGATCATGGTAGAGAATTTGAAAATACTAATTTCTTCTTTTTGTGATGAATAGAGGATACATCAAGAGTTCTCAGCCCCAATCACTCCACAACAAAATGAAATTGTGGAGAGGAAAAATAGGGCAATACAAGAGATGGCTCGCACCATGTTGAGTACCAAAAATTTGGCGTTATACTTTTGGGGAGAAGCTGTCAACACTGTTGGACACATCTTGAACCGTGTAGTCTTTCATCCAGGCACCAAACTCACTCCCTATGAGTTATGGAATGGAAAGAAACCCACGGTAAAGTACTTTAAGGTGTTCGAGAGTACTTGCTACATTCTAAGAGACAGAGAGAATGCCCACAAATTCGATAGCAAGAGTGATAAAAGGGATATTTCTTGGATATTCATCAAATAGCAAAGCTTATAGAGTTTACAATCTACGGACTAAGACAGTGATGGAGTCAGTCAACGTAGTTGTGGATGACAACTCTAAGGAGATGACCAAGAAGGAACTTGACAACCTTATCGGGAAGGCTGAAGGGAAAAAAAAAAATCCCTTTACAAGGATCAAACACAATCATCCAAATGAGAACATCCTTGGAGAATTGGATGAAGGTATGAGATTAAGAAAATGTGTTTTAAATCAAGTCTCATACGTTTGCTATTTATCTCAGGTTGAACCTAAAAAGGTGGAAGAAGCCTTACAAGATGAAAGCTGGGTCAACGCCATGCACGAGGAATTGCCCCAGTTCACTCGAAATTAAGTATGGGAGCAAGTTCCAAGACCTGAGGATCACAACATCATTGGAACAAAGTGGATCTTCAAAAATAAGTCAGACGAACATGGAATTAACTTTGACGAGTTGCACCAGTAGCTCGTTTGGAATATGTTTGCATATTGCTAGCAATTGCAAGCCATTTAAATTTTAAGGTTTATCAAATGGATGTTAAAAGTGCTTTTTTAAATAGCATACTCAATGAAGAAGTATATGTAGAACAACCAAATGGATTTTCTAATCACTTGTTTCTTGACCATATTTTCAGGTTGAGGAAAACTCTTTATGGATTGAAGCAAGCACCTCAAGCATGGTATGAGAGACTAACAAAATACTTGCTTGAAAATGACTTCGTAAGAGGTCAAATTGATTGAACACTTTTTTTAAGAAAATCTAGTAAGCATCTACTTATTGCTCAAATTTATGTAGATGACATTGTATTCAGTTCCACTCTTGACAATCTCTCACATGACTTTTCCAAAAAAATGAAAAATGAGTTTGAAATGAGTATGATTGGGGAATTAAATTTCTTCCTTGGGATTCAAATTAAACAAACTGAAGGAGGATTTTTATTTGGCAATCTAAATATGCTAAAGATCTTGTTAAGAGATTTGGCATGGAAGAGAAGACACATGCTCGCACTCCAATGAGCACTTCGGTTAAAATATGTTCAGATTCTACAGGTAAGAGCATTGATCCTAGAAAAAGGGCCTACTTATCTCTAAGACTCGCCCAGACCCTCTCTCTCAAAGACTCTCTAGTCCGTTCTTAGCTGGGGGGAGGGGAATCTTCGGCTTCCTCTTCCCCTTTCTTCTCCTCCCTCTCTACCGTCGTCTACGACGGCTTCTTTGTGTTTTTTTTGTTGTTTTTACAAGTTTCGGCCGAATAAAGGGGAGGGTGTCTATCCAAGCCCCTCCGGTGGAAGTTGTCTACACGCGTACCACCGAAAGAATCAGCGCCCGCCGATCTAGCAGCCATCCGCTTTGGGTGCCATTTGGAGCGGCGCGTCGCACCCATGCCCGGATTATAGAGAATGCGTGGCATACGAGAGCCACCGCGTAACACATCGCATCGGAGCCACGTGCGGCAGCTTAGGGCCCAGTACACCGGCACTGTCTCGACTGGCTGTTTGGCTCCTTCCCGAGTGGCGTGTGACTTTCACGCTCCCCCACCGATCCTGATTTGTGCTTTTGTTTTTTGGTTCAGTTGCTGTGTTTGGTGGCTGTTTGTAGTGTTTGTTTGGTTTGATTTTTGTTGTAGGATTCTGTAGTTCCGACTCTATGTCGGTGTGTTTTTTATTTGGAGTTGTTTGTTTTGTTGGCTTTTTTTTTTTTTTAAAAAAAAAAAAAAAGAAAAAAGAAAAAAAAAAGAGAGCATTGATCCTACTCTGTATAAAAGCATGATAGGAAGTCTTCTTTACATTACTGCTAGCAGACTTCACATTACTTTTAGTGTAGGTGTTTGTGTACGATTTCAGGCTAATCCTAAAGAATCACACCTCACAACAGTAAAAAGAATCTTGAAATACCTGAGTGCTATTGTTGACTATGGCATATGACATTCAAAAGATTCAAATCTGAGTCTGGTTGGCTATTCTGATGCTGACTGGGCTGGTAATGCTGACAACAGAAAAAGCACCACAGGTGGTTGTTTTTACGTCGGTAGCAATCTGGTAGCATGGATAAAACTCCATCTCCCTGTCCACTGTTGAAGCCGAATACATTGCGGCTGGCAGGTGTTGCATTCAACTTCTTTGGATGAAAAAGATGCTTGAGGACTATGGGTTCTCTCAAGATACTATGACTGTCTACTGTGACAATTAAAGTGCAATTAGTATCTCAGAGAACCGTTGCAACACTCAAGAACCAAGCACATAGATATAAGACATCACTTCATAAGAGACTTGGTTGAAACAAAGGTAGTGTCTCTGAAACACGTTGATACTGAACACCAACTGGCCGATTTGTTCACTTAAATTTTAGATAGTCTAAGCTTTGAATTTCTAAGGAAGGTCATTGGTGTGTGTGACATGCCCTAATTTTTTATTTTTTTTATAATAATAATATGTTTTGCTTGTTCCTTCAAAAACTTCATGTTGCTATCATTCTGCAAGGTACAAACTTTATGAGTATACCGGGTCTTTGAGCTTTGTGACTTCACCAATTCATTTTGCTGAGATTGAGGTAGATCTTGTTTAGTATGTGTTTTTACTTTTGATGCACAACTCTTAAGGAAGACCACACAAGGATTCTATTCTCTACACTGTGAGGAGCTTAAATCTAACCTCCTAACAATTTGATGACAACATGCGTATACTCATACAATGCACAAAGAAAGGGAGAGTCTATGCCTTAAATTGACTAAAACTAGTTGAACCTAGTACCAAATCGAAAGAGGTCTCCTCTTGCCATGCATTAAGGTCGATTCTTATAGAAAAAGTCGGGTGTTCAAAAGTCATTGCAGAGAAAGACGAAGACTCATGCATGGATCTAAGCTCTAAAAGTCCTTGTAGAAAAAATCGTTGTCTCAATCATTGTGGAAAAAGATGAGCAATACAAAATGGACATTTAGAGTGAGTATGGCTTTGTGCTTGGAGGGAGTTACTTTTTCGGGTATCTAGGCCCTAGCATAAAGTTTGCCTTTCAAGGAAAGTTCATCCTTATTGGAGCAAACCTGAAAAAATTATAAAAGAAAAGGGGAGTACAGAAAAGAAAGAAAAATAATAAAAATATTTTGGAAAGATTTTGTTTCCTCACTCACACACATGAATTCTTAGCAGGTCATCAATTAAGCAAAATGCTCAATTGTGAAGATTGACCAATAAGGAATACTTCTCCTAAATAAGTGGAAAAGTGTTGAGTGTAACAAAGCTTGGACAAGGAAATTACTCAAAAAGGCCCAAGCTTTGTGAATGAAAAATACATGATATTTTTCCTTTCCTAGTTTAAAAAAATTTTTTTTTTCAAAAATTTGAAAACAAAGAAAAGGGGCATGAGTAACTGGAATTGGAGTGGGGTGTTACCTTTAAGGCATGCTCTACGTGTTGGAAAAAGGGGGGCCCGCGTGCATGGCCGTTCCAGGCTTTGAGTGGGAAGTGAAAAAGTTGTTCTGCAGCATTAACTACACGTCAGTCACCCTTAATCACCAGTAAGTCTCAATTCTCTCTTCCATTCACTCTGTTTGTCTTCTCCGATACACTCTTAGAGAGAAACGCTTCATATTCAGTCCGTACATCTCAAGAAATTTGGGTTTATCTTTTGCACAAAATCAAGGTAAGTCTTCTCTTCAGAATGTATTTCTTAAGTTTTCATTGCTTTAGGACTCTTTTTTGGGTTTTCTCAGTCTCTGATTCCTTAAAGATCTCTAAAATCTTTGAAGTTTCAGAAACCTAGTTGGCTTAAGACTTGAAAATCTTTTTGAAGAGGTTAAATAATGTTTTGAAAAGCATTCGTGGTGGTTTCTTGTTGTAGAAGGTAAAGAACAAAGGCTGCATGTGAGTCTATTTGTTTATTTTCTCAATGCCATCGTCTTCCACCTTGTGCTGCGTTGATCCTATGCTTAGGTCTAGATATTTTCCTAGTCTGGTAAAAATCGTTGAACATGTATGTGCTTTCTGGATAATTTCCTAGAAACAAGTGTGTGATTGGATTAATTTTTTGAGGAATTATCTTCACGTTCTTGGCCTTGTTATGTCGATATTTTGGGAGAAAAGTGAATCTGGTTACTTTGTTACATTGTGTATTTATCATGCTTAGAAAGGATTTTTTTTTTTGTAGATGAAATACAAGTCGATTGCAAAGAAAGCAAAGTTTGATAGCAAAGCACCTCCACTAAATTCTTCCAGTGAGGGAGAATCTGATTCTCATGTGAGAACTCCAAAGAACTCTCCTAAAAAATCCAAGGTGGCAAATAAATGATCTGTCCCTTCTAAAAGAGTGGGGAGTACATCAAAGCCTTCTACCAAAGGATCAAAACCATCAAAGTTTGTTAGTAAGGAAGCAGAGACAGCCTACAAGACTGTGTTCTCCAAGAGGAATGTTCTTGGAGAACGAGAGGTAACTCTAAGTGATGTGAATGACCCTGCTTTTGAATTCATTACTCACATATTTGCTGATAGAGGATGAGAGAAAATTACTGAGGGAGCCCCTGCCCCCTATATTGAAATTGTTTTATGCCAACTCTTTACTGAGTGTGGACAATAATTTCATTACATCCACTTTTATGGGTGTTAACATGATCGTAACTCTCGAGATTATTAGAGAGTTCTATAAACTCCCTAGTGTGGAAAACCCAGGTTTTCCATACAAGGGTATGGGGACCTATCAAAAGCCCAAATGAAAGATTTGTTTGCTAGGACCAATGCACCAGCATGGCCCCTGAAGACTCATAGACTCTCTATGAAGTCAATGCTCCCTGAATATAGGTTCTTTGCCAAAGTTGTGTTGACAAATCTTTGGCCCATCACTTGGCATACCGAGCTGACAATTGAAAAAGATCAGTTTATGTATGCTCTAGTTAAAGATGTACCTATAGATCTTCCCTCCCATATTATTGATGTTATCTCCAAGGCCAAGGCTGACATGACAGACAAGGAAAATCTGCCCTTTGGAGGTCTCATCATGAAATTGGCCAGAATTGCTAAAGTTCCTTTAAGAAGCACAGAGGTCACAGTAAAGACGTATGGGAAGATCTCCTCTCAAACGGTCACCAAGTCAGAAGCTATGGTTAGTGGAAAGAGAAGCCACGCTGAGGCATCCACATCTCCCCATCCTGCCCCAGAACAATCCACCAAAGTGCTTGAACAATTTCAGATTTTGCAATCAAAATTTGATTCTATTGTGGATAAGTGGAAAGAAAAAATGAAAAAGATGGAACAAATGCTAGCAGACCAGCAGGTCGAGTCAGAGAAGGTGAATGATAGGCTACATCAAGTTGTTCTGGATGTGAATCAGATTCTGAAGAAAGTAAATCCACCTGAAGAAGAAGAAATATCAGATTCTGACTGATGCTGACAACACATAGGGGAGATGGGATGAATTTGTCAGCAAATCTGTCAACAGAGGGAGCAGCAGGGCAATGTGGACAGAATGTAGACACCACCACCACCACTTTTTAAAATCTTGTTTTGAACAATGATTTGCTTTTCTTATTTTGCTTTCACTTCCTACATTAACCTGATATGTGTGTGGTTACGTTAAGACAAATTGTGATACTTCAAACATTTTGCCTATGATGAATTTTTTTATATGAAGTATAACTTTCTATATGAGATCTTTGCTGGTGGTTTTTTTAGTTGTTTTTGCAGGTTTAAATCACATTCATCCAGTATATATTTTTGTCATCAATCAACCAAAGGGAGATATTGTAAATGTAATTTATGTTTGGCTAGGATTAGATGAGTCTGTATTTAAATTCGAGTTATGGATGAATGTAATTTAAATGGGACTCTTGGATTCCATTCGATAAGGAAGAGTGTTTGAATAGAAGTTATCCAATAAGGATAAGTGTTTGAATTGTAACACTTATCAAATCTTGTTTATATTATAAGATGAGAGTCTACAAGAGTCCTATGTATGTTTTGAGTCTAAGAGTCAGTTGAAGAGATAAAGATGCAAGCTTTATTGAAGAAACTGAAGCTGTTTTGAACTCGATGCAATCCAGAAGAAGTGATCTATCCAAGATGTTCGCAAATCGTTAGCAACGTATCTGACTAAGATTCTGGATAACCTGTCAGCAGAGTCCTTCTCCAAATCAATCACATCATTGCCTATTTATAGAGGAGTCGGCTAGGGGTTAAAACACTTGAACATCAAATATTCAAAAGCATTGAGAGCTTGAAGATCTAGGTAGACATTCAAGAGATTGTGTAAGAGAAAATTCTTGAGAGAAGGATTTTTCAAAAAGCTCAGTCCGTGGGATTGAGTGAGAGCATACTCCAAGGGGATTGAGTGAGAGCATACTCCAATGGGGAGTTGCCGTACTTGAGATCAACCACTAGAGGTTCCAGTAGGAAAGACAAAGATTGGAGAGCATCAGAGGTTCTGGCTACCTATTGTGGTAGAAGACAAGCGGGTCACGTGTCTTGGGTAAACGTGTCTAGTTACAAAGGTTTTGTAAATGTTTTAATTGTAATACTCTCAATCAATAAAATTGGCTTTCCTGGATTTGGTTGCCTCGTAGGGTTTTACCTTTGAGGAGTTCTTTAAAAGGTTTTCCTTCGTAACCAAATTATTGTGTTAATACTCTTAATATTTTATATTGGTTACTAATCTGTGCTAATAGCTTTTGTTCAGCATTAACGTGCATAATCAGGGGTACTTGGGTAATTTCAATTTAGACCCAAACCAATTAGGATCTACAACCCAACACGTCCACTCCTTTAGGCAATTTACTCATGATGAGAATGCATACCTAGTTTATGATGAGAAATAACCACTCTCCAATGCATAACAATTCACTAAAATGAGAATGCCTATTCTTCAAAAATAAAAAAATAAAGATACTTATAGTGCCCACTAATTTTGTTAGCAAAAAAGAAAAAGAAAAACTATATTCCAAACTCCAAAATGTACAAAAAAAAAAAAAAAAAGCAATATACTAAAACATTGTACGGATAGTGATGCTCCATTGCACCGCTGCTGTGGAAGATGTAATCGACTAGGCTACTCTGACGAGAGAGGTACTCGACAGCACTTCTCTGACGAGAAATGTACTTGATCGCCCTGCTTCTGCAAGAGATGTACTCTACTCCGACAGGGGTTGTACTTGATCGTGCTGCTGTAGGGGGAGTGATGCTCGACCACGCTACTCCAGTAGGAGATGTACTCGTCTGCACAGCTACGAGAAGGAGCAATGCTTCATCACACCATTGCGGCAGGAGATGTATACGACCGCGCTACTCAGGTGGGAGATGTACTCCACCCCATTGCTCCTATGAGAGATGTACAAGGCCGCATCACTCCAACGAGAGATGTATAGGACCACTCTGTTGCGGGGGGAGCAATGCTCCCCTGCACTGCTACAGCGGGAGATACTTAACTATGCTACTCCAACTAGACATGTACTCAACCTTACTACTGCAGAGGGAGAAGTACTCTACCACACTGCTCTTGCGCAAGACATACTCAACCACATTGCTTTGACTAGGGATGTACTCGACCACGTTGCTACGGTGGAACAAGAGATGTACTCGACTGCGTTTCTCTAACGAGAGATGTACTGGACCACACTACTCTTGCGAGTGACATACTCTACGGGGGATGTACTTAATCGCATTGCTACAGAGGGAGTGATACTTCACTGCACTAAGTAGAAGATGTACTCAACTCTTTTACTCTAGCGGGACATGTACTCGACTGTGCTACTACGGCAGGAGTTGTACTTGATAGCGCTACTCCTACAATAGACGTAGTAGATCTCATTGCTCTGACGAGAGCTGTGCGCGACCATTCTACTGCAAGGGGAATGATGCTCCATTGCACCGTTGTGGTGGGAGATGTACTCGACTACGCTACTACAGGGGGAGTGATGCTCCACTGTGCTACTCCGGCGGGAGATGTAGTCAACCGCGCTTCTCTAGTGGGAGATGTATTTGACCCCTCTACTCCTACAAGAGACATACTCGACCGCACTACTCTAACAGAAGATGTACTCGATCGTGCTAATACGAGGGAGATGTACTCAACCACCCTGCTCTGGCAGGAGATGTCCTCTACAGCACTATTGCAACAGGAGCGATGCTCCACTGCACCGTTACAGCAAAAGATGTACTCGACCGCGCTGCTCCGGCTGTAGATGTACTCGACTACGCTGCTCTGGGGGAAATGTACTTGATCACGCTACTCTAGCGGGATATGTACTCGACCGCACTGCTATGGGGGGACATGTACTCAACCACACTGTTGCGAGGGGAGCAATCAGAGGAGAAGAGTCTCCGATGATGTGTGGCACCAGAGTGTTGAGGACTGCAGCGACGATGAGCAGTGAAGGAAATTTGAGTGATGGAAAGAAGAGATCGGGAGGGAGAAAAGAGAGAGGATCTGAAACCGATAAGAAAGGGAGAGAGAGAGAGAGAGAGAGAGATAGTTTATGGCGTGAGGCGGAGGTGGAGGTGCTAGAAGATCACATAGCTGCAATGGCTAGTGAGGTGTGTTGGAGGGTCACAGGATTTTTTTTTTTTTTGGGGGGGGGGGGTGGCGCAGGTGGGGAAGGGGAAAAAGAAAGAGAAAGAGAGGAAGAAAGAAGGAATTAGGGTTTTTGGACAATTAATCTAGGCCTTAATCTTGGGGTTCCTAACTTAAATCTTTAGGGTGGAGATTAAACATAGAGAAAAAGAAAATAAACTAAAGGAAAGAAAAAAATTAGAGAAATGAAAACAACAAGGAATGAAACTATATTTAAAATTCAACTTTGATTTATTGATCCAAAAATAATACTTCTCACCTTAAAATAAAATGATGAGTTTTCATAAATATTTCTTAAAAGAAATAAAATCATCTAAATAAATGGAGTATTTAACATAAAATAAAATTATGAATATTAAATAATATTCCTCATGAAATAAAATCATTTAAATAAAATGATTTTCTAAAATTATATTATTTTCAAGGCTTCAAAATTAAAGAGGCTTACTTGAAAATTAGGGTTGGTCTAATAACACTAAAATACCCCATTAAAATAAGTTTTGGACTCATGTAAGCCCAAAATAATTTGCTCGATTTAAAAATCATCAGCTAAATTTAAAAACAAGATTCAAGATTTAAAATGTATAGGTGAGACTTGTAACCAATCAAGAGAAAATGAGCGGTAGGTCACAACATAGACCACATCAAGAACTTAACAAGAGCACCTAACAACCCGGCAAAAAGGAAAATGACATAGAGACAACCTTTTACCATCCTTACTAAATTCCTCCACATAGTTAAAGAAGTTAATACATTATCAAACTTATTCTCTAGGACATCCACTCTATACTATGTAGCTTTATGGTTTGGAAACTCCCATAATCCTTAAGACAAATTCTAGACATAAGCCTCACACTCCTGCACACCACTTAAAAATATGTGATTTTACTCTTTTACTCTCATATTTCATGAAATATGAAATATGAGGATAAAAATAAAATAAAATCACATGTTTTTAAGTGGTATGTAGAGTGTGGGGCTTTTGTGTAGCATGACTCAATCCTCAAAGATGCCAAACGGAATAGGATCAACGTTCCCTCTTCTTTATAGGCCTCAAGTTTTTCCTGTTTAATATCTTTAGGTCAGTTAGCTAGCCAAAGTGGATTTTCTTGCTTTCAAGATCTGTTCCTCTATTTAATATTGTTCCTCAATCTTTCGTGTGAGAGAACATACTGTGATTCATTAGTACATATATATATAGTCTTTCTATAGCTGCTTACATCGCATACCCCTGTTGACGTGTTTTTTTATTTGTTTTTATTTTTTTTATTTTAATTCCTACTAAACTAAAACGTGCATTTTAGGTCTCTTAGTTTGAAATTTGGTTCGAATTTTCTCCAAGCCCCCCCCCCCACAATGCTAGCGTTCTCCCCTTCATGAACACTCCACCGCACGTCTTCCTCTGTCTTCTCTCTTACCGTCGACAAGCTGTTATTTATTCACCCTTACATAAACAATATGTGGTTCGATCATGTATTTATCTCTCTTCTATTCTAAGCCTTAAAGTTTGGTCAATAAACTCTAGGGACTTTACACAAGCAATGGATCTACACAAACATAATCCTTTCTTACAGGTCAATGGGCTCTTAGGTTAGCATGGATATAAGTTTTTGCTGATTTACAGTATGAGAGATTGCATTTTTATAGTGATATGATCGTTTCTCGATACACAAGACCCTATCACTTTTTTGTAACAGGGTAGAGCTTTTAATAGCCTGAAAAATCCTTTAAAGAAAAAAAATATATGTATGATAAATTTATAAAAAAGTGTTTTAAGCACCTAAACAAGTTAAAAGTTCACTTAAGAAAAAACACCAAGTTAAAACTTTTATTGAAAAACTCCATCAAATAATTGCATATTTTAAAAAAAAATACTGTAACCAACTTTAAAATCACTTTAGATGCATGTTTACTAAAAAGTAAATAGTTTTTAATTGTAGAGTTTTATAATAAACCTTTAAAATTTATAAAGCACTACTATAAAAACTCTATTTCCTTCTGCAATCCCCAATTTAATTTACATTTTTTTTTAAAGAAATATGGAATCAAACTTCATATTTCTATTTCAACTTTGCTTCTAAGCAATGTGGAATTATTATCACACTTATATTAACCAATTAAATAACAGCTAACTAAATAACACACATGACTAAGGTGAGGTTTGGATAGTGAGTTGAGTTGAAATGAGTTAAGTTGAAAGTTGAATAAAATATTATTAGAATATTACTTTTTAATATTATTATTATTTTGAGATTTGAAAAAGTTGAATTATTTATTATATTTTGTGTAAAAATTTGAAACTTTTGTAATATTTAGATGAGATGAGATGATATTAACTCTGAATTTAAACGGGGCCTAAGAATGACAAAATTTTAAATTTTAAAAAAAGAAGTATTTCTCGTGCCATTATTGTATAAAAGATTATGGTGGCCTCAAGATGATTCATTAAAATGACCAGTATCATCGTGGGCGTGACTATTTTTTCTTATGTTCTAGGCCCAAGGGCCAGGCCCTAGGCTCATATTATTTGGGCTGAAGTCGATGATTGGCCTAGTTCTGTACTCTCTCTTGTGAAAAATAAAGAGTTCTGGGTTTCAATTTATACAGGGTCAGAATAGACCCAACATGACCAAATTGCCTTGCATATAACATTTGATTGCAAAAATGTAAATCCAAAAGAAAAACATTACTCCCACCTATAAAACTCAGTGATTGGGTTTTTTTCTTATTTAATGGTTAAGTAAATATTTTTTTTAAAAATTTAGGATTTTTTTATATTTTTTAAAAATGTTTAAAGTGTTTAAAACAAATGTTTGAAAAACAAGCAAAAAAAAAAAAAAAGAATTTGCCATTCGATGAGGATTCTCGGTGGGTGTAGGCATCACTCAATCCAATATGGGCTTTGCTAAAATTAAGTAACCAGATCTTTTTGAATTTTTATTTGCATTTTAACTAGATTAATGTTAGATACAGTTTGAGTTATTCAATTTCTAGTTATCCAAGTTTCACTTAATCTACGTACAGTCCCCGAATTGGGACTGCCCAGGCTTGGATAGTTCTATCCCTAAATATATTTTAAAATTACAATAATATCCCCAAAACACTTCAAGTTGTATCTTTTGTCAAAACCTCTTTTCCCTCTAAAATCTGATTTTTTCCTCTGAAATCCGCTAAAGTTTTCCCTCCCTTCTCTCTTCAATTCCTGTACGACGGAGTAGTGGTGGTCGAGTCCTCCACCACCGTTGCCCTTTTCCACCACCTTCGGCCTCTTCTACCATTGTCAGTTTTCTCATAAATCTCTCCGGTGGGTCTTAGAGTTTCGTTTTGAGTATTCCAGGAATCATCTACTTTGTTGCCGTCGACTTGAGTTTCTCCTCCACTTCTATCGGGATCGACTTCGATCATTCTCTCATTAGCCTTGCATTGCACGAGAACAAAGTTGCTGTGTTGTGATATGTTTTTCCCTGACCACAAAAAATCGTTGATTCTGAATATTTTTTTTTTTTTTGCTATTTTTTGTTGGGTACCTAACAATTTTATTTGTTTACATTGTTATCTTCTTTTCAGAATCGTTGATTCTGAAGAGCTGGAAGCCACCCACATAGCAGCCATATCCCAAGTTTATTAATAGCCTTCACTTGTGACTGAGGAATACAATGGAAATAGACAAGGCACATTGGGATTTACAAAAAATAGAAAAAAAAAACAAGTACCAAAGAAACAACCAAAGCTAAAGATAACGAAACAAAAGCCGCAAAACATCTAACAGCCTTGGAATCAATCTAAACAGGCCTATAAAAAGGACAAAAGAACCACCAAAACAAAGCACAAAACCAACCTAAAACTGAAGCCTTAGCAGATTCTGATATGAGGCATGCCACTCCAATCTATACGTAATAATCCTCTAAGAAGAGAGGGAATATTGCATTGCGCATTCCAGTAACAATTGCAACCACTACTTCCGAATCTGGCAAGAAAGTCACCTGACTTATTACCTTCCCTATAGACATGTTGAACACAAAATTGCATACCGCTGAGCAAACTTTGTACATCATCCCAATAGTCTTCCAAGTACCAAATATTACACCTCCCATTATTCAACCAATTAACAACCAACAAAGAATCCAATTCAATGACAATATTATTAAGACCCAACTCCTTGCATTTTTTTATGCCTATCCGAAGTGCCATAAGTTCTACACAATTATTGGTTCCCCTACCAGGATAATTAGAAAAAGCAAAAACCAAATTCCCGAGATCATCCCTCACCAAACCACCGACTCCCATTTCACCTGGATTATGAATGCTACTTCCATCAACATTTAACTTAAGCCAATCTCGCCTTGGCTTCCTCTAGGCAATAGCCATAATCTTCTCTTTATTTCCTCCATGAACCGGTTGCTTTAACATATTCAATGAGGCAACATCACGAGGAGCTAATCTTGAAGTATTTTTTATTTTAATACCCACCCAATGAATCCAATATTTGAACGAGTTCCAAAGCACATAAACCTTTTCTTTTCGGCCATCCATGTGAGAATTACAACACCATTTCCATAAAAGCCAAGTAATAATAACAGGGGTTAAGCCAATAAGACTACCAACCTGTGAGGAATTAGAAGCCCTGCTGAACCAAGATCTAGACGAGACAAACGGAATGTCGATCAAGGTGGAGCACAATCTCCATAAATCATGGGCAACGGCACCCCCATAAAGAACATGATTAATGTCCTCATAGGCACCAACAGGACAATACTTGCACTTAGAAGCCAACGGAATTCCAACATGACAAACACAATCATCAACACTCAAACTAGAATGCATGGCTTTCCACATAAGAATTGAAAATTTCTTAGGTAAAGAATTATTCCAAATCCAATTAGCCCACTGACATTTAGGAGCAGTAACACGAATCAAGGACCGAGCGATTTTGGTCTGAAAGGAGCCGCCGGAGGTGTCTAACCAAACCAGCCGGTCCAGTCCCTCACAACCTCTACCAATGGTAGAGATAATCTCATTAGCTTTCTCTAGACCCACCAGCTGAACTAGCTGATCAAAATCCCAACTATTATTCACCATACAGTGCCACACCAATTTGTTAGGATCTCCTACAATAACCTGTTGCTCACATAGAACTCCAGACTCCAACCAACAGTCTTTGCAGAAAGACACCGTGCCCGATTTGAGAAGCCATTTAGAATGCTGAAAAACCATCAGAATCTCCTTCACTATCATCCTCCAAAACTGAGTGCCTCTATTAGTTGAAGCCTACTACGGATGTTGTTCATGTAGATACTTAGAACAAAAATAATCCTTCCATAAAGAATCTTTGCACAACAAGTTCCACGCAAATTTAAGGTGAAAAGATTTTTGAACATCCACAAGGTTTCGCAGCCCAACTCCGTCTTCATCCACCGGTTTGCATAGCTTATCCCATTTGATCCATTTTCTTTTAGGATTGCCACGAGTTGAGCCCCAGAAAAATGTGCTAAATAATCTGTGGATTTGATGAATAACCACCTTTGGAACCTGCAAAACTGAAATGGAAAGGCATACTGGACAAAACATGCTTCAATAAAATAAGTCGAGCCCCTGCAGAAAGGAAATTAGCTTGCCATCCTTCAATCTTTTGCCTAATTCTCTGAATAATGTCCTAAAAATACATCACCTTCAGTCTCCCCTTTACAATCGGCACTCCCAAATATTTCATCAGAAAATTTACTTCAGAAAACCAGGTGATTTGCAAAATATCACGTCGTCGTGCCATAGGAATTTTATCTGAGAAGAAATCTAATGATTTGGTAGCATTAATTCTCTGTCCCGACCAGTTACCGTAGTCATCAAAGGTCTTAATAATTTCTTTTCCTGACTTCTTCCCTCCATTAGCAAAAATGATCATATCATCAGCATAAAGAAGATGAGAGATACGCGAACCCCTTCTTGGGTGAGAGAACCACCCAATCTTGCCTTTAACAAACTTATCTTTCAGAAGTCGAGAAAAAACCTTTTCCACCAATATGATAAGGAGAAAGAGGATCTCCCTACCGAAGACCTCTCCCACCTTTGAAGATCCCTCTAGCAGTGCCATTCATCACCACAAAATACCATGGCGAGGTAATACATTGAGATATAAGGTGACCAAACGACAGGGAAAAACCAAACCCCCTCAGCACAAGAAGCAAAAATCCTAATCCATAGTGTTATATGCCTTAGCCATGTCAATTTTAATCATGATATTTCCTCCACGGGTAGCCTTATTCAAATCATGAACAAGTTCCTGCGTATGACTAGTATTCTCAAAGATACTGCGACCCGACAAGAAAGCCCCCTGTTCTTAAGAAATAATACGGTTAAGGATCGACGTAAGTCTAACCATCAAAATCTTAGAGCAAATTTTATAAACAACCAAGCATAGGCTAATCGATCTGAAATTACCGAATGACGTCGGATTAGGGATCTTTGGTATAAGCACAATGAAAGATGAGGTGTAAAACTTAGACAAGGGTGAGCCATTGAAGAACTCACGCACCGCATTCGTAAGGTCCTGCTGAACTATGGACCAGTAGTGCTGAAAGAAACCAGACCCAAACCCGTCCAGCCCAGGACTACTATCCATGGGGATGGATAAAAGAGCATTTTTAATCTCAGTGACAGAAGGGATGCCACAAAGCATTGTATTTTCATCATCGGTTACTTCCAAGGAAATTAAAGCCAAAAGATCAGGCAAAGAGCTACCTGTATGCTTCCAGAGAAAAGCCTCAAAATATAAACACGCCTTTTCATGAATAGCGATCGGTGAAGAGAGAAGCTGGCCATCATTAAGGTGCATTTCATGAATCATATTTTGGTTCCGAGACCGAAACCTCCACTTATGCCACCCAGATATTCTTGACATGTTGAGCAAGCTGCATATCCTCTCTTTTCAGCCAAACGTCTAACTCAATTTTGGAGGCCAATAAATCATCTTCCACAATTTTAGAATAAACCTCTTGCAATCTGTCTTCACCTTCCTCTATTTTCTCTTCTAAAGGTTTAATATGTCTCCCAGTCCACCAAAAGACCTCCTTATTCCAGATTTGTTGCTTCCTTTTAGATGTTTCAATTTCTCAGCTAACTTCCATAGGCCAGAGCCACCTGTAACTAGCTAACTTCCATAGGCCAGAGCCACCTGTAACTTCCTGCCAAGAGCTCGAAACACATCTCCAAAAATCCTCATGCGTGGTCCACATACGTTGAAATTTAAAAGAGGTCGGACCATACCTCATAAGATGTGCCAAGAAACCCAGAACCTTAGGAGAATGATTTGAGGACCTTCTAGGTAGATAGCTCAATTTAACCGACGAGATTCTAACCAAGAAACTCATGTTGCAAAGAGCTCTATCAAGTCTCGCCCAGCTTCTAGCTAAACCACTCTGACCATTGCACTAGGAAAATTTATTTCCTGAAAACGGAACTTCAATGAAGCCACCATCATCGATAAAATTGCAAAAATCTTCCATAGCCCGAGACATTCTAGGAAGTACAGCTCATCGTTCACCATCATCCCGCAACACATTAAAATCTCCAATAATGACATGAGGAAGATTAAGTTGATTGAAATCAAGAAGTTCCAACCACAAAGGTCTACAATCCAAATAACGACATTTAGCATATATCAAAGAAATTAAAATAGAAGAATTGACCAGCAGCGTAACTTGCTGATTAAAAAAGCCCATAATATCCACCTGGATGCCTGCCTCCCAAAACACCCATAACTTGCCAGAATTCTCGGCGTTAGAATAACATTCGGCAAATCGCAAAGTATTTTTCCAATAATCCAACTGATTGTCATTGCGAAATGGTTCCACTAGCGCTAATATTTTTGGTTTATGAAATTTTAATATAATAACGACCGTAGTCATTTTTTCGAGGTCCCAAGGCCTCGAATATTCCAATACATCAGCTTATAAATCCTAACGAAGCTTTAGAAGGCCTGCTCGGAGCCTTAGTAGAGCTTCGTAAGATACGTTTATTTAGCTCAATCCTGAGCACCAATTCAGAATCAGAGGAACCATCACGTTCCTTTCCAAGGTGAGGAAAGCCTTTCTCATCATCCGATCTAGTAACAAAGTCCACTTCAATTCCGTTGTCATCCTACTCACGCGAACCTGCACCAGCCGGAATCGCAGTAACAATCTGATTAAGCAACGGATGATTGCTCCTCTCCGTCAGAAGCCAATACCTCTATCTCCGGTAACATATGACCAATTGCATTGGCATGATTCCTTTAACTAGTTTCCCCTCCCTCATATACAACAATTGGCAATAAATTTTTTAAAGGGTCTTGTAAAACCACATTCACACCAGAATGTTTTAATGTATCTGCCTCTTTCATAACCTCCACAGAAACCTCCTCCTTATGTATGGCAATCACAGGATTCAAAATGTTGTTAGAAACGATTTTAGCTTCAAGAACAACTATATTTTTCGGGATCCATACACATCTATTTTCCTTCTTCTTTCCATCTTTCTCCTTGGCTTTGCAAGTCACACGGTTATGTCCCTGCACCAGACACTTCTCGCAGAACGCAGGCAAGGTCTCATACTCAGCTTCATGGCGAATACTGGTGGGATTTTTAGAAGATCCGATCCATACATGAGAGACTGGGGGTTGGGCAACATTCATCAACACACAAACACATGCACCATCCGTGCGAGTAGCACAACGAGTAGCATTATCATGGCAAAGATACGTACCAATAGAAGCCGTAAGGTTGCAAAGAAAGGAATCCTGATAAAAGCTTGGAGGAAGATCCGGCAAATTCAACCAGACTGGCACTAATTTTGGTTCAACCTCTTCACAGAAATCCAAAGTCCATTGAAAACCTTGGTACAACACACCTTCCACAACACAACTCTCCAGTGTAAGAGCCTTAAGAAAGTCTTCTTCATTAGCGAACCGAACAAATACGTGTCTCGATTTCCTCATGGTCGAAACCACAGGCTGAGCCTCCAAGCCCCAACGTCCATTAATAAAACATTTGATCCGATCCAGCGAAGGGAGTTGCCGAAGGAATTTCAGAACAATGGCAAACCAAAAAGGTTGTGCCGAGAGCTCCAATTCCTCCTTGGTAAACTGCATGAAAAACTCACCATCAACAACTTTAGGGTGTCTGAACGGAACCACAACCTCAGGAATAGGTTGAGGTGTGTGAGAAACAATATTTGCAAAAGTCTTGGGATGAGCAGCCGGCGCCAGAGGGTCTAGGAGGCCCCCGGCGACAGCCATAGAAGAATGGAAACCCTAAACCTAAAGGGTCATGCACATCGCTCTCTCTCTAGAAGGAAAGAGCACCAAAAATGAATCACTAACTGACCGATGTTAGATAGCTTTTAACTTACTATCAGTTTAACATGTATGTGTTATACATTGTTATCATACCGACATTTGATTACGTCTTTTATTATACTTCATCATTTTTTATGCACTGTACTTTAAAAACTTACATCAATGATAATATCCATGAGAAACTAATCCAAATTCCAGAAAATAAAATAAGTGAGCAGAGAATACCAACAACAGGGAACTAGAAAAGCTTAAAACAGTTTGTAATTATCAGTTAATAGCATTCTTGCAGTGGAAGTGGAACTAAAAGATTAAATGAACGTGGGCTTGATTTGTATTTTTTCATTTTTATTTTGGCAAGGAACTTGATATGAATAATTGCAAGCAAAGTAGTATTTTTAGTTATATATAGAGATAGGCTTCAACAGTTTTGAGGAACCATATAATTTTATATATGGTGAATTTAAAACCTAGGTGCAACTAGTTCAAGATGGTGAATTTTATTGCTTACATTCCTCAAACCATATAATGGGGATTATTTAGTCATGATTTTTACCCAATTTTCTAAACTACTTGTAGGTGGACATCCAATATCATGGCTCTCTCGAGAATTGATGATCGCTTTTGCATGATGCTCTTTGTTTATAATGAGATATGCATGAATTTGGCATACTCAGATTTGCATGATGGTTGAGAGATGAAAAGACTGTGTAGACTGCTGTATCTTGACTATGTTAAAAGAATAGGATGTAAACTATTTTGTAACTTCATCTATGTAACTCGATGGAATCATGAAGCGTATTGGTGTATTGTTGTAATTCGATTTATTTTGCAACTTGTTTGAGTAAACCATAATGGTCATTATAATTTTCACAATCCTCGTAGTATATGTTGGTTCCATTTTTTTCATGTTCCATTTGCCATCATTGATATTCTGAGTGTTGAAAACATAACAATACGAATCGTGGAAAAGATAACAACACTTCATAATATATCAAATAAATATTACATGTTCTGAGAGTTTGGTACACAGTTGGTGCACTTTTACAACCTTAAGAAAATTACATAATTTGGTACACTTTTAAACCTACATGAACATTTTGGACCATGATTCAATGAACGATCAAGTAAAGAAGATGAAGAATGCGATGAAGACATTGCATAACAACAACACGACCACCCTTGAGGCAAACAAAAAGGTTGCTGCAACATAACAACGAATTCATGTATATATAATATATATGGAAAAAAGATCTTAGAATGCTCATTTCACTCCCAACAATCATCATGTTACTAATTAGCTTAATCCTAGCTAGCTAGCGCCTGCATGAGCAATCATCATGTTCAAAGCGTCTTCTTTTTTTTCCCCTAATCCAATAATGATAGGGCTACCTTCTCTCTACCTTCAGGCGGAGATCAAAGTAAGCCAACCTTTAGCACTACAGGTCTTCAATGCCAGTTGACAATAGCACGCACTACTTGAAAACCCATCATGACAGTTCAGGAATGTACAGCACTGGGAATAACAAGTGGTTGTCCATGACTACAAGCTCATCTCCTTGGGGAAGCTGATTTCAAGAAAATATAGGCTGCAAAGATGCAGAGAGATATGTATAAGATAGATAAAACAAGGGGAAAAGAGCTGGGTGAAACTAATGGATACTCCTTAATGTTTGATTTCATAGTTTAATATGTAACTCTTTTTTATACCAGTTCTAGAATGTCAGATAGCAAGAGCTAACTCAAAGAGAATTGTACACAAACAACATATAAAGAGCTGTATTTTTCTTTAGTCCTGTGGAAGACAACTACTTTCATTCCCATTAAACAACCGCAAAGCAAAAGCCAACGGTAGTACATTCCCAAGACAATTTAAGGTAGTATATTAGTAATTTATTTTTCTCTATTCTTTTTTTCTCCCGTTCTTATTTTGGTGATGGGGCAAGATTATGCCAATGAGATGGAATGTCTTCGCCATTAATTCTATTAATGTTGAAATAAAAGTTTGAGATGATGAGAAAAATGTGTATTTATCATTTAATTAATATTCAAACAACTACCTTGCAAGCATAAAGTCAATTTGCTCAATTTTCTGGTAAGGATTCCAACTTGAATGAAACTTGAGAAAGATTGACGAATTTTCTGGGCTGCAACATTTTGAAAACAAAACCAAACTGAGACTAAAAGCAAAAATTTTGAAAATAAAACCAAAATGACGCATTTCCTTCATTTCTAGCAGATTTATAGTTTACAAAACAAGTGAGCCTTTCCAATTGAGACTAAACCAAACACTTGGTGGGCAAAACAATACCCACCATCCAATCCACGTCCTTTAGCTCCCTCCACCTCCATTTTCCAAGCAACCAACCAAAAACTCAAGGTAAGTGCGAAAATAACAAAAATTACGGCTCAGTGTATGGTTCAACCGAAATCAAACCACAGAATGGCCAACGTCGTTGCCTTGCTTCCACCGAAAATAACACACTGCTTCCAAAGAAATCGTTACCTTGTTGAGGAAAGGGCCAACATCAAGCTGAAGAAGGGGACCACAACTTCAAGCTGAGGAATGGGATTGCGGTCTCGTGTCGCCGACGACGGTCTCGGACTGACATTGAGCAATAAATTGATGTCGCTCGGGCTGAGGAAGGGGGAAGGGCTTGCACTGAGGAAGGGCAAAGGGTGTTTTCTCTCCTCAAAACAGTGCGTTTTTCTTGTTTAATGAAACACATTGTTTCATTCACATGTCTGCACATGCAGTCCCCGGAACTGCAAACAGAATTACTCTTTGCATTCTTGAGTGAGATTGCATGTTATTAATGAATGAGTGTAAAATGGAAAAAAAATATAATTTTAAAAAAAATATTATTGTAATTTTAAAATTTTTTTAAAATATAACTATATAGGCTTGTAGGAGCAGTCTCTATTTAGAGACTGTATGTAGACTAACACTGAAAAAAATTAGGTCCGATATATTAAAAAATGGATTTTTTTTCTTCTAGGCCAGCTTTGCCCACATAATTATATTATTATGTGTCTTTCTACATAATTTTCCCTGCTCCTTTAGAATTCTCCTTCTTTGCATTATGATTATATTCTACATTTTTATATGGCATTTTCCACCAATAATTAAATTACCCATTTTGTTTAGTCGTAGGTGTGCAAGTCCTCTACTTCCCTTTCTATAACATTAAAAATAGTTATGTTAATATATTTTATGTCTATCAGCGTTACGTACAGTTTGTTAGAGTTCTACAGCAATTCGATGGAAAAGTGAAGAAGGAATCGTGTCTTTCCATCTGATGCCGAAACCAGACGGCGCCCACCTTCATTCGACAATGGATGTCTTTTACCCCCATATAAAAATAAGGACATACTCCCCGACTTTGTGTGCTCTACGCAATCCTTGAATTGTGGTTGCATTAAGCCTGTAATTGGGTTGGATAAGTTTCATTTTATTGTTCCCTTCGGCTTTGAGCAAGTTTCTTATCTTTCTATTTTTTCTGCCAAAATCCTTATCATCTTGATTTTTCTGGGACCCAAGTCCATGATCTGTTGCTTTTTAAATTTTTCATGCCTAAATTATTCGCTTCCATCATTAGTGGGCTTCCTCTTTTCTTTTCTGAAGATTTACTCTTGTTTATATATTGATATGGATATTGTTTTTCTTCTTTTCTTTTTATTTATCATTGACCTGTTGCTTTGTCTACGTATTAGGTAGCTCTGGCTGTATGGCTCGCTTTTGCATTGTAAAGAACAATTCTTGAATTTACCTATTGCTTCCAAGCTCTCTGCTTTTCAGGCTGATTTTTTTTTTTAGTTTAATTCATCAACGTTTTCGAATTCGAGGTACACAAAACATTTCCTCGGCTTGTTTTACATTCTTTTCTTATGATCTGTGAATATGTGAGAACATATCATTGATTTTTTAAACAAAATATCGAGTATTCATGTTTGTTGTCTGTAACCAAGTTTGGTAAGCTTGGCAAAGATTGGCTTTCTGGGTAGGGTTTGCTTGTGAAGGAAATGCATTGTGAGAGGGATTGGGAAATGGGTATGTAGTTAGACATATTTTTGCTGTAAGATGGATTTGCAGGGTAATTCTCAGCCTGAATCGGGAAAACTAGAACAAATCGTTTCCCAATTTCTATTTAAGAGTGTACACATTATTCTGGACTCGAGGGTTCCTTCTCATCATCCACATGGTCGTAGTGGGGACTTGTCATTGGCTTCTCATGTGAGAAAGAGTGACAAATGGTTCAACTTAGTATTAGGTGACCGTCCTGCAGCTCTGGATAACTTCAGTTTCTGGCACAAAAATCTAATGGATCCAATGATAATTGATGTAATACTGGTTCATGAAGGTTCTAAATTAATGGGGGATCTGTTGAGACAGTTATAGAGAGGTGGGTTGTTCAGTATGAATATCCACGAGTTGTGGCTGCTCAAACTGGTGAAAGTTCTGCCTTTTACAAGAAAATATACAAGAAGTCAATAATACTTTTACGGGCTCTTTATTCACAAATGAGGCTTCTCCCGGCATATAAGATCTTCCGGTAGCTAAGTAGATCAAGTCAGACTTATAATTTTGACATCATTTACAAGGTGCCTTCATTTGGTGATCCATTCTCAAGGGTGGATGAGGAAATGATGGAGGAACACAGTTTCAATCATGTGGAGGCCTTCTCTGGCCACCTGTGCATATCTATGGCATACCGTAAAACACTAACCGACTTTAACCTTGAGCCTTCAACCTCATTGCCACCAAAGATTATTACAGATTATGTTGGTAGCCCCAACATCGACCCTCTGAGGTCCTTTCCCTCTTCGGAGAAGGGTGTTCGTGCTATTTCCTTTGCATTGAGAGCAGTACGAGCTCCATTTCTTGTACCATTTCAACGTCCACATAGTTGGACGAGTGGCTTCCATAGAGCAGCTTTTTCTACACAAAATCAACCCGTTGTTGGATCTCCACCTGCATATCGCCCATCTGCTTTGCCATATGACTACCCATCTCCACCTACTGATATATATNCCATCTAGTATGCCTATTTCTTTCCCTACAGATGTGTGTAAATTAAAAAAGTCCTTGTATAGTCTTAAACAAGCTCCTCGAGCTTGGTTTGAGAAATTTCGTAATACTTTGCTACAGTTTTCTTTTCAGCAAGTAAGTACGATGCTTCCTTATTTCTACACAAGAGCGATGCTAGAGTAGTAATTTTGTTGGTATATGTAGATGATATTATCATCTCTGGCTCAGATGGGCCATTGATTCAAAAACTTCAGCAACATCTTCATAATGTGTTTCACATGAAGGATCTTGGGGATCTTACCTACTTCCTAGGGTTGGAAGTTAGGTCTCAGCCACATGGTTTATTTCTCAATCAACACAAATATATTCAAGACTTAATTCAGTTAGGGGGATTGGAAGATACTACTCCGGTTGATACTCCTCAAGAGGTAAATGTTAAGTATAGGAAAGATGAAGGCGAACTCCTCTCGGATCCTACCTTGTATCGTAAGTTGGTTGGCAGCTTGATTTATCTCACCATCACACGCCCTGATATCTCTTATGCTGTCCACACTGTTAGTAAATTCATGGATTCTCCCCGACATCTACATTTTGTAGCTGTTCGTAGGATTATTCGCTATCTAATTGGAACTCCTAACCGTGGACTGTTTTTTCCCAAAGGTTCTTCTCTTAACTTGATTGTCTACAGTGATGCAGATTGGGCTGGTTGTCCAGACTCTCGACGCTCTACTACTGGATGGTGTGTCTTCCTTGGGAATTCTCTTATCTCTTGGAAGTGTAAGAAGCAAGATTGTGTATCTAAGTCATCTACAGAAGCTGAATATCGAGCAATGTCGGCTGCATGTTCAGAAATTATGTGGTTGCGTGGTATTCTTTCCGAACTCGGGTTCGCACAGACACATCCCACGCCTCTTCATGGTGATAATACAAGTGCCATTCAAATTGTAGCTAATCCAGTTTTTCATGAACGTACGAAGCACATCGAGGTTGATTGTCACTATATTCGAGATGCCTATGAGTCTAAAGCCATCATTCTCCCTCATGTGCCAACTGAACATCAAGTAGCTGATATCTTCACCAAAGCTTTGACTCGACAACGGCATCAATACCTAGTTAGCAAATTGCTGCTAGTTGACTCACTAGCATCACTTTGAGGGAGGGTATCAAAGGAAATGTTTTCTGCAGTCCTCTAAATAGGATATGTTTTCTTTTAGTTATCTTGTATTTAAATTACTTTTGTATTTAAATTACTTATTTGGATAAAATCAGCTAGTCAGTTAGTTAGTTAGTTAGTTAGTCAGTTAGAGATTTTATCCAAATCCTATCTATGTAACCTTAGAATTATTTGTCTATTTAAATGAAAGGAATACCTCAAGAGGGTACACGGCATTATTGACATGGTATCAAAGCCAGGTTACTAAGTAACGTGCCATTGGGCTGGTTGTCCAGACTCTCGACGCTCTACTACTGGATGGTGTGTCTTCCTTGGGAATTCTCTTATCTCTTGGAAGTGTAAGAAGCAAGATTGTGTATCTAAGTTATCTACAGAAGCTGAATATCGAGCAATGTCGGCTGCATGTTCAGAAATTATGTGGTTGCGTGGTANTGATTGTCTACAGTGATGCAGATTGGGCTGGTTGTCCAGACTCTCGACGCTCTACTACTGGATGGTGTGTCTTCCTTGGGAATTCTCTTATCTCTTGGAAGTGTAAAAAGCAAGATTGTGTATCTAAGTCATCTACAGAAGCTGAATATTGAGCAATGTCGGCCGCATGTTCAGAAATTATGTGGTTGCGTGGTATTCTTTCCGAACTCGGGTTCGCACAGACACATCCCACACCTCTTCATGGTGATAATACAAGTGCCATTCAAATTGTAGCTAATCCAGTTTTTCATGAACGTACGAAGCACATCGAGGTTGATTGTCACTATATTCGAGATGCCTATGAGTCTAAAGCCATCATTCTCCCTCATGTGCCAACTGAACATCAAGTAGCTGATATCTTCACCAAAGCTTTGACTCGACAACGACATCAATACCTAGTTAGCAAATTACTGCTAGTTGACTCACTAGCATCACTTTGAGGGAGGGTATCAAAGGAAATGTTTTTTGCAATCCTCTAAATAGGATATGTTTTCTTTTAATTATCTTGTATTTAAATTACTCTTGTATTTAAATTACTTATTTGGATAAAATCAGCTAGTCAGTTAGTTAGGTAGTCAGTTAGAGATTTTGTCCAAATCCTATCTATGTAACCTCAGAATTATTTGTCTATTTAAATGAAAGGGATACCTCAAGAGGGTACACGGTATTATTTACAGTTGGATCTTATTACGTAGAGACCAACTCAAAAATGGGGAGAAAGTGCTGAATTTGCAACATACCAACTCAAAAAGGAAAAAAAAAAAAAAATTGTAATTGCTCATTGGAGCATGACCAGAGGCATTGTCCAACTGAAATCATTTTCGAAATACCTAGATCAGCCAGCCAAAATACACAACCCTAGACGCAAGCATAGCCAATTATTTAATAATTTTCCCATAAAACTACGTTATGGTGCAACATATAACTCATGCGAAAGCATAAAGAAAAGCTAACCTCTGCCTCAATTGCTTCAATATTAATACTGTAATTATGACCTTTCTCCATAATATTGTATCGATTATGGTTATGCAGGACGATGATAGGTATAAGCAACCTCGATGTTATATCGACAGTTTCAAACCTGAATCCACAGAGGATGAACACGCGATCAGATTAGGAAAATGACACTTCACAAAGTACTTTTGAGGTACTTAATCAACTGAATGCTAGACATTCATAAGTCTGGATATTCAAATTGATGTGGTGCAATGTGTTACATAGCTCATGTAAAAGAATAGGGAAATCAGTAAAAGAGTGGTACAATGCAATGCATCAAGATATAGAATAAGTACCTAACATCAGGAGCTATAACTTGTTCGATTGTAGTCGATATCAAAGAGGCAAGTTGTCCAATAAAAAATTCATGGGTAGAATGAGCACTAGTAGGACCAAAACCTCTTGGAAACATCACATGTTGTAACCGTGGCAGTGTTCGAGGACTGACACTTCCCTCTTCTGTCTCAATCTTTCCATACGTGCATGGGCCAGCTGAGAGGTCAATCACAACAAATCTGAACAGGATGGCAAATAGTTAGACCAGAGTACACAAGGAGAACCACACAAACAGTGTGCGAGAGAAATGGAATGAAATGAATACAGTATTAATTAGAAGATTCGGTGGGCATTATCATAGAATCATGGGCTGGTTTCAACTATCAATTACTAAATTTCTCAGGTTATGTGTGTGAAGATATAACTATAAGAGGAAAGAAAGTTTCAACAGTGTCAGCTATGATGAGTAATCATCCATGGAAACCACTATTGGACATCCCAATAGCATTGGAGATGAATAGTGACAGAAATAAGTTTATGACTCAACATGATTATGCCATTGCTCTGTACAGCTTGAATTCCTCTGCCTTTCAGGCAAAATTATAACCAACATGTATCCAATAGAAGTTTATAACTCGATATGAAATATGGAATTGCTTTATGCAGCTTGAATTCCTGTGCCTGGAAGACTTGAGCAAAATAATAACCAATATGTCTCTGTAGGTGTTTTCTTTTAGGAATACATCATCATTCTCCAGCATTAAATGTCAGCAGACAGAAGGCATGAAACCTAAATATTAATTTCAACAAAAGGTTTCTTCTGTGCATTTATTCTATGTCAACCATACCTGCCAGAACCAAGCCAAACTTGAGATGCTCCTCCTCCGTTATATCGATAACGATATATATATTGACCCTCTTGGTTTTTTATATCTTCCTCTGTTAGTGGGGTAAGCTTTCCATCCATAAAACTATCGAGGTCGATTTCCTTATTCCTAGGATCCATTCTCACCTGAAAGAAGTATAAGTTTACAATCAGACAGCCACAGGGGAGACTACTAGACCATTAGGAAGAATGACCTCAATATCAATTAAAAGACAATAAAAATTAATGAATAACAAAAGACTGAACACTCCAAAAAAAAAGACTGAACACTACACCTTATCAAAGTTGACAAGGAATATTACAATCGGCACAGGTCTGTCCATCTCTGCAGCTGAATATCGAACATTGTCCGTGTCAAATATGTAGGAGTATAGCTTCTGAAATACTGGTTCGACAGCTGTTGCATCTACCTCAAACAAAGGGACCTCCCTTCCATAATCACTCTAAAAATTGAAATACAATTTATAATGTTATTCAGGGAAAATGATAATCATAAGTTTTTCACAGACAATCAAAACACAAATAACTAACAACAACACTGGTGGCCACCTCTCTTGCAGTTCCAGAAGGGACCATGGCCTCTTTCAGTGCCTTCTCAAGTGCTATAAGTTCCGGCTGTCCAGCCTGTAGTGCAAAACTCAGAAACAAAACAATTAGAAATCTCGAGCCAATGCAAAAGATGATAAAGCATTGACCATGACAAAGTTTCGTGAAGCTTACGGGAAACACATTATAAACAAGGAGATGCTCGATATCAAGAGGTTCGCCTGTCTCCATGCACAAGGGCCTGTGGGACGGGAAGCTGGCCATCAGAAACTCTTCCAATTTGTGCACCTCTACTGTGTACCTGTAACCTCCATCACCATTGAAGCCAACGAGGACTACATTTACTTCAAGCGGAACATGGAGAGGAACCTGCTTGACATTCGATATATGTAAGAACAACATTCAAAAAGCACTGCTTCACTCGCACACAATTTTAACTTTCAAACCAAGCACTTCCGTTAAAGCAACAACAATCTCAACTGAACCTTAAGTAAATTGAGCAAGAATACTCTATACATACATACATACCGAGACTAAATTTGTGAAAATGTAAGCCTCGGGATGAATTAATTATTCTAATTTCTTATTGTAAACCTAGGAAACGAAACCAAAATCGAAGGCGTAGTGATGAAAATGAGTACCTCGGCGCGAGAATGGAGCATGCGGCGGACATCGGATCGGACGGTATCTCGGACGTCGTGGAAGGCTCCGTGGTGCCACTGAGGGTGTCCAGGATCTCTCCGAAAAGCTTTCTGTGCGGCCGACTCGGATTGACTTGCTAGTAGATTCAACGTGAGGAACGAAGCATAGCATAACAATAACAACAGGCTTTTCAGAGCCATTACTGCTTCGAAGAGAAATAGCAGAAACTTTTTTTTTTTTTTTTAATGCAAATGGATTTATTGAACAGAATTCATGAGTCGGTCACACTCATCGACATAGAAGGCGATCGCCCCGTCGAGCACAGTGCTGTCCGTGAAAGGGCTTTATATATATCAAGCTCCAGTAAAGTGATTAATGTCGAAATTGAGGATGCAGTTCAACTCCGAAAAGTGCCCCAGCTTTGGTACATAATTACGGAATCAGGTGTTGGGCCATTTTTCCATTTGGGTCAAGATTACCTATTGGGCCGACTCCTATGAGAACAATGAAAAAATATAAATAAATAATAAAATTTCTACTTTCCAGTGAAGCCCTCCCATATATCAGTACCTAGTTTTAATTTTAAAGCGTTAATCCTTTGATATTCTCAAATTCGAACAAGAATAGATGTTGATGTTATTTTCGCATGCATTTTGTTCAGCAGATCTTCAAAACCAGCCATGACAGTCACGGGCCACGAGCATCGACTGATAGTAATTAATAGTAAGTAACGTAATCGAGGGCCCACCGTGGCCCCGTTAATTTTAAAAGCTTCGAGAACTAGCAGTGCATTATACAAAAGGGTATATACCATGGAATTTGTTGAAATCAAAGTCATTTCTCACAACATTATACAAATTATAAGCCTCTTCAGATAGATATATATATATATATATATATATTAATCTCTATCGGTATCCATGCAGTGCGACTGCTTTGTCAGAGCAGTTCTGAAGACGTGCATCATAACATGCCTTGCGGGCGGGCCAGTGTGGCTTTATGGATGCTGGCCAAGATCAGAGTACTCGAGGAAACATGCTTGCTTTCCTCAATTATCAGTGTTCAAGAGCACTTCGGATTGAGATCGGGGGTACTTGCACCATGCCGCTGGATATAAGATCATGGTTTAAGAACAAAACAATAACAGTGATATCGTCATGGAAATGGCGCCGAACCTTCTTGTCTATTTTACGAAGATCTGAATATCTCATTTCACGTTTCCTTGCTGCTTCTTGTAGGGCAGCCTTGACAAGCCTTTTGGCACTTCCCTGCATTTAAGAAGCTCGTTAGCACTATACGATCCCACACAAGCCTAATGACCACCGCAGTATCATAAGAAAAAAGCACAAGCAAATCTTTTGACAAGTTAGATAGGGATTTTATTAGTGATTAAAGATGATAATACTCCAGTACGTAGGATGTACACATGAATAAATTTAAACCCCTTCAAGACGTGAAAGTAAAAATATACCAATTCAGCTCTGCCCCATATATTTATATGATCTAAGATTCTACTTCTAAGAATGTAAAATTCAACAGCCGCACAGGGCAGCAATTCCAGTGCTATTATCAACAGTGCCAAAGCCTTCCTGAACCTTCTACACCAAAAACACCTTAATAGGCTCTAATGGTGCAAATTGAAAGCTAGCTTCAAATAATTATACAAGTGAGGACTAATAAAACGAAGCAATAACTGACAATAACAGATAACAGCAATCAAAACCAGTTCAACCACCAATGCTCTAGTTATTTAGAAAAAGATGTCTTTTTTTTATCGGAGTTATTTAGAAGAAGATAAAAAAAACACAAAAAACCAAAGAATATTGGTAAAATAACTCTTGACGGCATGAAACAATAATATTTCCAACATCAAATATCAAATCCAGTACGTGGATTAAGATCATGGAATGTGCTACTCACAATGAGCCTGATTAAGTGAATCGAGATCATAGAAAAGCTGACTAGCACCAAATAAAGAATGCAGCAATAAAATAGATTATAGAGGACAGAATCTTACCGCTCGCGGATGACTCTGAACAATATCCACAGCCTTCTCATTACTCAAGTGTTCCCATAGACCATCAGATGCAAATATAAGGAAAGAATCATTTGGATGGAGATGATGAGAAATAATAGTTGGAACAGCATTCAAGATTGGCATATTCATTGGTTCAGGAAGTCTGAATTTTGCTTCAATAGGTTCCCTGTTATACCGTGCATCTTTCATATATACGTCACCTATGGATCTAGAAACCTGCATCAAATATAATAATGAAATCAATGACAAGATATCATTTTCCCATGAATTTCATCCAAAAAAATGGGTAGAAATTTATGAAAAAACAGTTATTCAAATTTTCTTTCATTTAAAAAATAAATCACTTTTCTATGACTGTATCATTTGTGTGCCTGGAAATTTCACCTACTATGGAAAAATGGGAAATTCCATGGTCACCCAATTCAGTGCAACTCCATATTTTTAACTCAATGCCCCTATAAAAAAAAAGTACTTTTTACTCAATGCTTAACAAGATTGTTGAAAGTTAAAAGGAAAATCTTATTTTTGCAACTTACTGATGAATAATGATGCTTACTGAATTTTTTTAGCTTTGCTTAGCAGTGAATGTGGACATTTACCATCAAGTTTTTTTATAGGCGACTTCAAACACTTACTAAAGGATCAAGTGTCCTATTAAACATACAGATGAAAGTTTCACACACACTTCAAAAGACAGCCACCAAAGGTGTCTTTGCACCACCTTGACACATGGACTTCTCTTTTCTGGATCAAATGTACCATCATACATTACATAATCAAAAGGGTAGAACTAAAGCTCTCTAATTTAACTTGTTTCTGGAATGTAAAACATTAAAGAAACCAAATTATATCTGATAAAAGATACGCTGGAGATTTAGCAAAGGTAATGAAATATAAAGCAATAAGTTTTCGCACCCAGTAGTCAATAAGAAAGATTTTGAAGTAACCTGGATAATGCCTTTTACTCTCCAAACTCCATGCCTGAGAATAACGATTTGAGGATCATTAGGGTGCAACTCCTTAAGCTCCTGCCTGACAGCCTCCAAATTTGCATTATGTTCCGTCGATAACTGTATGGCGGCTATTCCTCCAGTGTTACCCACTTTCTTACCTAAAACAACATGTGAATCTCCCAGGCTTGCAATGAAGAGAGTCCGCTGAAATATAACTCCAACTAGACAGCATGAACCAACTGTTGCCATGCCGGGCCGAGTACTCCATAACTGTGAAACAAGAGCACTAAACCCTTCCTCTGTTTCACTGAAAGCCCTTTGAATGGTATCAGTTGTCACAACTCCCCCCGCCTCAGCCGATATTGCTGCATAAACAGAAAGCCTAAGATAGCCAACATAAGAGACTCTCCTCTATACAACTAAATAAACAAAAAGTACAATAAAAGAAAGGTAAATTACCGCAGAAGTACTTAATGTCACAGAAGTCATTCGGAATCTGAAGCACTTTTCTTGCCTTTGAAAGCGAAAATTACAATTCTTTAAACTATTAAAAGCAAGAAAAGTACTAGCAAAAATGAACCACACATTTGTAAAGACTCTTTCAACGGTTCACGATACTTTGCAATCCGAAATCTCAAAACGCCCAATCAAAAACACAACTTTCAAAATGCTCACGAAAAGCACATTTGATCTAAAAAAATCACGGGTAATAAACGGTTGCGATCCATGAAACCGGCGCATATCAAAATCGTACGTATAGGTTTGAGGCGTATTTAAGTCATGACCCCAACCCAAAAATTACCGTATATAAGAGAAGGGGTTTCGGAATCACGAACCTTGGAAATGCCTGAACAAGTTGTCACAAACGTAGCGAGCTGCGTCGGGGCCACCGTGGCCGTCGTAGACGCCGACGAACGTCCCGAAGGGTCCAGACTCGATCTGGCTCTGGTCCTCGAGTACCTGGTTGGCCTGGACAACGGCCATGGAGAAATCCCCGGCCGCGAACTTGCCCATGTCGCGGAACCAAAGCAACCCATCCCTGCCTTCTCTTCCTCCGCCGTTACAATGGCTACCGACCACAGCGAAGGAATCGAATTTCTCACCGCCGTCCTGACCGCGGAATGGCTTCCAGCACAGAGAGATAAGTTTCATCAATGCCTGAAGCATCCCACATCTCTCAAAAACCCTAACCCTATTCCGGACCCTCAAAACACCCTCTTCTTCTTCTTCTTGAAAGGTTTTTTTCTTTTGTCAAAGTCTTCGCCTGGAAAATGGCACTCCAAGTTTAAAGGGTGCAGAGAGCTAGGAAACCCTAGTCTTATAGATGGGGTGGAGGCGGGGCCGGGGTCGGGGGCGGGAGCGCAGATTAGAAGGGGGAGGGTGCGTAGGTTAGGGGTGTATGTTGGGTGGTAGAGGAACAGGGAAGGCTCTATTGTTGGGTGTTATTTTCAACGACTGTTGCCTGTTTTTATTCTTTTTTAGATTCTGTTGCCTGTTTTATTCGGAAATCAACCTTTTCTTTCCCTTTTATAATCTTCAATTATCATATTTATTCAACTTATTTGAATTATATTAATTTATATAATAAAAAATATTTATTTTCTTTGTCTTTAAATTGTGATCTTTGATCTATGATATATTTTAAATGATAAAATTTAAATCGTCTATTTATAAAAAAAAAATGAAAAAAATCATTATCTCTATTTTATGTGGGTTTTTATTTTTATTTTTTTGGTCTTTTTTGGAGGAAAATGACTAAGGATTAAACTTCTAATTAGGTTTGATGGGCCGCCTGGGTTTGGGTTAACTTTGTTTGCTAGCTGCATCATGCCCATTGGATGTACAGTTTGCTTAAATTAGCTTCATGGGCAGGCTGCTAGATGGATGTTCAGCCTGATGTGTTTCTGATGAGATTTAGGTTATGCTTGGGGATAAAGATGAGAAATTTTATTTTTATCTCATCTCATCTTATCATTACATTTTTTTANGGCAGGCTGCTAGATGGATGTTCAGCCTGATGTGTTTCTGATGAGATTTAGGTTATGCTTGGGGATAAAGATGAGAAATTTTATTTTTATCTCATCTCATCTTATCTTATCATTATATTTTTTTTAAATTTTCATATAAAATATAATAAACAATTCAACTTTTTCAAATTCTAAAACAATAATAATATTAAAAAATAATATTTTAAACTTTCATCTTAATACTATTCACAAAATTTTCAAAAATTCTCATCTTATCTCAACATCCAAACCTAACCTAGTCTTGAAAAATGTTTGATCTTATAAAAATAAATTTATAAATTATCGTGATTTGATATGATAGGTTAAATTATAAAATTTTATTTATATAAAATAAATATGACTATTGAAATTAAATCATATTAATTTTAAATATTTTTAAGATTTATTTGAATATCTATCGTATTTAAAACTATTTTTGACAAACAAAAAGGGAGGTAAAGATCAAGAGCTTGCCCTTATATAAAGCATGGCTACACTATTATTTTTTCCCACCTCTTAGGAGGGGCCTTTTTTTTCTTTTTCCCTTTTCTTAGGAGGGGCCTCTATGACAGAAGAATAATAATT